>JANXHW010000001.1:160403359-160813359 GCA_026170595.1 Plestiodon gilberti rubricaudatus | reverse complement strand
TTTGCTCAGACAGACAGACAGACAGGCAGGCAGGCAGGCAGGCAGGCAGGCAGGCAGGCAGACAGACAGAGAGCGAGATTTCAGCCCAGTGAGTGTCATAGCTGACTGGGGATTTAAACCCAAATCTCTCCATTCTTAATCTGACACTCTAACCACTACATCACACTTCATTCAAATAAAATGCAACTCCACTTCTACTTGGATCTCCCACACGCACGCACACACAAACACACACACACACACCCCTCAGGTACAATCCACTAAATTATCTAGTTGCAAAATGAAAATTAATCCAAGGAGCTGGAAAAACTGGCACTTCAACCATAACCAAGAAGAAAAGTTTATACCGTATATAAAAACCCACTTTATGGAATTCCTTCCCCTTAGATTTTCAAATTGCTCCATCTCTAGGGGCGAAATCCAGCGTAGATTCCTGGCGCCAGAGCAAGTAAGGCACGTTTGCGCCGACTCAGGAGTAAGGGAGGCTGGCGCAAAGCCGACCTCCTTCACTCTGTCGACGGACCGAGGATGCAGCCGCCGGAGGCAGGTAAGGCTCCCACCAGCGACCGCATGGGCAGTCCGGGTGGCGAGGGAAGGGGGCCATTGAAGTCGGCCATATCCCCATCCCCGCCAGGCCGGCTCAGCCGTTACACGGCCTCCTCCTACTTCCGCCAGCTGTTTAGCTGGCGGAAATCCGAGGAGGCCGTTATGGCCAACCCCGGTTTACACCCAGGGAAGGGGACGAACGTCCCCTTCCCCGAGTAGACCTCTGGCCCTGTTTAGACCTCCAGCCCACCGCATGGCAGGCCGATGTGGGGGAAGGGATTCAGCGGACAGCCCTGGGCTGATACATACGGTGGATTTGGCTGTAGAAGACTTCCAGCAAGGCCTTAAAACATTTCTTTTCAGACTAGCCTTATGATTTTATTTTGGTCATTTTAGCACTGGATGTTCTGCTTGGGGGGGGATGTTGCTTTGTATTTTATACTCTTGCTCTTTGATTCTTTTATCACTCAGGAATTGCTGCTGGTTGTTTTCTATATTGATGGTTTTAATTGTTTTATATTTTTGGCCCGATGTTTTTAAATCATGTATTTTTGTGTATTCATTTTAGATTGTGTTTTTTAACTATTTACTATATTGTTTTATGGAGGCCAGTGGGTGGCGCAGCGGGTTAAACCGCTAAACCATAAGCTGTTGATCAAAAGGTCGGCAGTTCGATTCCCATGACGGGGTGAGCGCTCATTGCTTGGCCAGCTCCTGCCAACCTAGCAGTTCCAAAGCATGTCAATGCGAGTAGATAAATAGGTACCACTTGCGGGAAGGTAAACAGCGCTCCCTGTTCCAGCTGCATGCTACGCGCTGCGGCAAGGAGAGTCATGCCGGCCACATGACCATGGAGGCGTCTTCAGACAACGCTGGCTCTTCGGCTTTGAAATGGGGATGAGCACCACACCCTAGAGTCGGACACGACTAGACTTAATTGTCAGGGGATACCTTTACCTTTACCTTATATTGTTTTATATTTTGTAAGCCACTTTGTGTGCCCATTTGGGAGAAAAACAGGATATACAATAAATTGAATAAATAAATAAATACTAATTTCCCTCGTTCAAGCTCTCAAGGTTATTTGCAAATTTACAATTTGCAAATCCAACTATCCACTATTGGGCCATGGTAAGGTTATTTCCATCAGGGGTTGGCCAGGTCTGGCTCTGGCTGAGGGACTAAGCCCACCAGAGAGCCCACCCTTGAACTCTTAGTACTGATAGAAGTGGTAGTGCCCAATACGCTATCAGGGGTTGGCCAGGGGACAGTGCGAGCCTCAGGGCCCACAGCAATCTGGCACTAGCACTGGGCTGAGGCATTTTAGGGCCAGAGGCAGAAAGCCCCCTATCCCTGGCATGGGGAGAAAAATGTAATAAACCAAATAATTAATCATTCACTGGTTCTCCAAAATCTGATACTTTGCTCTGCCTAGTGGTAATGCCAGTACTAACCACCAGCTCCCCAGAGATAACTGGAAGCTGTGGAAAGGGGCGGGGAATGTGGTTTAGACTGACAGCAGGAACAATTCATGCCATACCTTCTCCTTCAGTTTTCTGGCGAAAGTTAAGTTTCCAAACCAGAGTGTTTGGCGGGGGGGGGGGGGTGACAAGATAAAGGAGTGCTCAAGGATAGAAGGTTTTGGCCCTGCATTCTGTATTAATACAGCATAATTTCTGTTGCAAACACCCTTGTCAAAGGTTTGATGTCAAAATTAGCATTTGACAGAAATGTCTCACTTGAGTTCTCATTAGCGAAGTAAACATTCCCTCTCCTTCACCCCACTCCCTTCCAACCAACAACGTAAATAAGAACAATGTTTAGCAGCTTTTAAAATTATGCAGATATCTTTTAATGACTTCGAAACATTCAGATACTTTCACTCATATGTCATAAAACAGATTTGATTTATGGGAATGACATTTGGCGGAGCAATTAATCCATACTATGTTCTAATCATGTTTAGTGCTAGGAATATATATATCTGCATATACATATCTGCATTTTAGAATATATATATATTCTAAAAATGCAAAAAGAAAAAAATGAAAAGTCTTGAACACTAGTTGGTAATTATTTCTAATAGGTATTAGAAATAGCAAGGGGAGCTCTTGCTCCCCACACAGAACGTAGGTGAAGAAAAACATGAGCTGAAATAATTGCTAATAACTAAAAATTAGACCAAAGGGAGATGAAGTTGACATCAGTAGAGTAGCTAGCGCGAGGCGGGGGGGGTGATGCAAGGTGTCGTGACGTCAGTCCCCGCCCCGGGCAGCGGCCGGACTGGAGACGTCACTGGTTGACATGGATCTGAAGCAGCCTCCAAAGAAGATGCACAGTCAAGGCACATTAAGATCAGGAACGTAAGGCAATGTTAGGAAATGCCTCAATGACCAGCAGGCAGCAGGAATGGAAGGAAGGCATGAACAGACAGGCAAAGAGAACGAACGGACAGGAGGCAGAGCACTTTGCAGACACTCAGCAGTCAAGGACAGTGGGAGGGAAACAAGATTCCAGCCTTCTTCCCAGAATCACATGGGTGTCCCGCAGCCAATAGGATTAAATGGCCATGCAGGCCAATGTGGCTAAGGACTGCGCGGAGAGAGAAGGTTGAACGTTGCCTGAGAATAAAAGCATATTCACAGGACATGCAGAACAATTGGGGGCGTTCCTGAAAGCAAACACAAAGTGAGGTCAGTCGCTTTAGTTCAGCCCTTCCTAAAACCCAGAGGAAAGTAAACCTATAATGTAATGATAATAATAATAAATAAAATGTAAGCTCCAACCGTAACATGAATATTCTGCTATTTAGCAACATGGCACATGGAAATGGCAAGGCAACCTGTGATTGGTGTTGCTCCCTCAATGAATGAGGATTCACTTCCTTTGAATTCCTGCAGACTGTTTGGCTTCTTTACCGTTGATTTAGGGAGCATAGCTAAAACCATGGCTGGTTAATACTTGGTACACACACCTCACATCAGTTGGGAATGGTGCGTGATGCACCTTTCAAGGCACATTTTTCTTGGCAATTCACAGCAGTCGAAAAGATTGAGCACTTGCTTCCCAGTATTTTGCCAAGAGAAGCAGTGGCTTAAATGTGCTTGGCCTACTGAGACCGTGCTATTCAAAGGCTGAGCCACATTAGGATGTGCATATAGTATACCATTCACCATAGACGAATACTGTACCATCCACTCCACAATGTCAGCATCTCCGAAGCAGAAAAAGCCACAGCATCACTACCACGCAGAGCCTTTTGGTGTCTGTCCTCACTGGTTGCAGGCTTCATCCTTTACCATCTTGACTTATCGTACATCACTTCAGCTACAGCAGCACTGGGTTTTAGGCATACATGTGAAATTCAGTGCAAATTTCCCAGGCATAAAATACATACTTGAAATTTTTAAGGTTAAAAAAAAAAACACCAAAGAAATTCATGTTGTGGCAAAGATTTTGTCATCCACCTCCTAAACTGCAAATAAATCACAATTTTAAAATACGTTTTAAAAAAACTTTTTTTTTTACACTGAACCAGAACAGGGGTGCTTTTAATCCCAGTACTTACCTTGCAAGCCTCATCTCTCCATACACCCCCCAGTTTGTTCTATTATGCAGCTTGACTTGCACACCTCATCCTGAATTCCATGGAGTCAGGACGCCATTAAATATTCCATTCAAGTGGTCCAGGAAACCTTCTCTCATTGGGAACCTCAAAATTTAAAGTGTCAGAAGAATGGACTTGCTTTGGCAGGAAACTCATATGACTGAGACCCAGAGGTCAGCCGGATAGGGCACTGGCCACGAGCTCCAGGGTTCCAATCAGCTGACCCTTGAAGCCCCCCATGCAGCAGATACCAATCATGCAAGTTGCTCAAGAGGACCCTGAGATGATGCAGTGGCTCCTGAGGAGGCTGCTGGACATGCCTTCGTCACAGCACCATCCTATGGGGGCCAGCCGCCGGCAGAATGCGTGTTGCACCAACGGTGACTACTTTACAGCAGTCGTAAAGCAGCCGCTGACAGAGTGCACTGCCTGGCCGCTGGCAGGGAGGACAAAGCGCCCTCCCGCACGTCAGCAGACGACTGAAGAGCCGCCAACTAAGGTAGGCCGGCAGGGGAAGTAGGGCAGGGTGACAGGAGGGGTGGGCGGAATAGGGTGGAGATGGGGATGGAGAGGAGGGTGGATCAGGCCCAAGAAGGGAGCAGGTTCAGCGGCAGTGGTGCCCACCGAATCCTAACCCACTTCCAGGGCCCTATCCATCTTCATGATCAACGCAGACTTGCGTCAGCTATAGAGCTGGCCCAGGTCTGAGTTGACCCACGGCGGCGGCTGGGGCTTACCACAGGGCAAGGGAACAAATGTTCCCTTACTTCAAGGAGGCCTCAACATGCCAAAACTCCCCTGTAGGATACAGTGGCGGCTGCGGCAGCGCTGCTGCATCGCCGCATGGGAAGTTACATAGGATTGGGCTGTGCATGTCCTGGTGATGCTGAGGTAGGAGTGTCCGCCACTCACTCTGCTTGTGGAACAGTCTTTGAGGGTGCTCCTCCCTCAGCACTGCTGGGACGCTGAAATAAGATTGTCCCCCAATCAGTCCAAGGGAGGGTGTGGATGCGCAAGTGCACACACAACTCTGTGGAGGCCACAAGTGGCGTGGTATTGGCACTGCTGTCAGCCCTGGACCATTTATTTGTTCTTGTGACAAATAATTAGGGACTCAGGTACAGAACCATATGGTTGCTCATCAAATGCTGCTTATCAGAGAGTTGGGATTGGCTGTGGCTATACTTGATGGCAAATGCAAGTTTGCTGCTGTATAAAGTGTGTTTAATCTCAGAACTCAGTCCAACAGGGCAGCTGATTTAGAGCATTTCCCAGTATTTAAGACTGTGCTCTTCTATGGGCTATGCTTACTCCAATCAATCTATTTAGCCAACAAAGTTCAAATATTATAAGTCTAAACAGTCAGCACATGGGGCCAGGTTATGGTTGGAGGGCACGTCATGCAGCAATCTTGCTAAAGCTAAGCAAAAAAAGAGGGCAGTACCCAGAGAGCAGCAAGGGAAAAGGAGGAAACCATTTACTAATCCTTCAAAAATAAGGACTATATTGTAGTAGATTGTCCATATAGGCCTCTTTTTTGAAGAAGGCAATGTGCCAAAATGCATCAAGCTTTCAATAATAATCTACAATAAGTGTTTTTTTTTTTCCCTGCACCTGTTTAGACATTTCCTCCTTTTTTTCCTTGCTGACAGGTCTGGTCAGTACCTAGATGGGTGATCACTGGGGAACACCATGATTTCTGCCATGATGGACGAAAGGTGGACTACAAATGCAATAAACAAACATTCGGATGTCATTAATTTTCACTTAATGTTCCCACTGAAGATAATATTTTTGTGCTGTTAAAGATACCTGTTCCCTTTTATAAATGGCTATGATGTAGTTAAGTGGTTTACATAGGCTATGTGGCTTTCCTTGGCACAGTGGTTTTCATTGGCTATGTACAGGCCAATCAGAATGGGAACTGGCCATGAGCTGAAGCCATTGGGTGGAATTCACACAGCTGGTTCCACCTTGAAATGTCACTGATTCTTGGGAGCTGAAATGAGATCAAGCCCAGCCAGATAACAAGGCTGTCAGTAGCTTGAAAACTACTGAACACTGGTAATACCATGAGTAGCTGAACTGCACATTTGGCCCCATTTAAGATGACAGCGTGTTGCAGAGATCTGAAACAAGGATTCATCGTGAGGGATCTTTGGGGAGCCAACTGTGTGGATAAGCCATTCACACAACACATTTTCACACATCTCCTGTCATGAAAATGTCCTGCTGGGGATCATCTTGGGCTTTGCAATCATGTATTTCTTTTTATAGCAAGCTATTTGACTATAAAACATTTTTGAGCTGTACAGGCCTGACACCTTCTCCTCTCTAGTTTAATAATGGACGGAGCTTTCCGAAAAGCCAATATACAGATCCAGTATCTGAGGAGTCATTATTTCCATTAGAGGTACATAAATCTGATCATTGTTATAGGTTTGATGTTACAACTGCAGGCTGTCACCTTAGTGTTTTTCACTGCCAGTTATTTCCTGCACTGTCTGAGTCATGGCCCTTACGCTTCAGCTAGAAGGCTTCCAACTCTCCACATGAGTACAAATGAATTGTATATTCATTTTAGAATTATTTCATGGACAGGCCCTCAATATCAGCATTTTGAAGACACTGGAGGAGAATCTCTCTTTAACTGAAAGTCCAAGTCACATCAATATACAATTGACCTGAAAAATAATAGACTAAAAATTTGATTAGGACAGTGTTTTTGTCTCAGAAAAATGGAGACAGAAGCATCATGGATTCTTTAATAAATGCAATGAGTCAAACCCAGACTATAGATGGCCACCATGACTCAACACTTGTTGTGGCTGGATATGTTGTTGTGGGTTCTCTGCCTAGTGAATCTTCTGCCGGGTGTTTACTCAGAGCAGGGGCTTCTTTTGAGTGGCCCTTACACTCTGGAATTCCCTCCTGCTGGAGTCCCATTTGGTCTTCTGGCAGTCTGTGAAGGTTTGGCTTTTCTGACAAAAACTGGAAGCGGGTCTCGATCGCATCAGAGCGTCAATCTGAAGTGTGGGGAGGCCTGCAGAGGGGGCCGTGAGCCTCCCGCACTCTTTGGAGGCCCGGAACGACCCCATGAGTTCAAAAAATACCTTTTTCCCTGCCGGCGATGCGATCCCGGGAGCACCGCTGGTGCCCCACGCTCCACTAACACTTAAAACTTCCCCACCTCATGGGGAGAATGTTGAGAAACGCCTGCTCTAGGATGAGGGTTGCTGCTGGTTGCAGTTATTCCTGTGTTATTTTTTGTCCTGTTATCCATCTTTTTTCATGTGTTGGTTATTTTGATTACTTTTGCAGTATATTGTTTCCATTTAGCATGGTAAGCCACATTGTGCGACGATTTTTTTTTTTAAGAAGAAGTCTTTTAACACTAGCCAATGGCTTCACAGATGGATTCATTAGGAGGGGAAAATGCCAGGAATACACAGGATGTTCTACCTAGCCATTGTGATCTTCCTTTGTTGGAAAGAGAAGTGAGGGATACCAATCCTAAACCAAAATAAAACATATATTTTCTACACAGTGCCTTTCGCTCCCAAACCAAGTGGCATACTGATCTCAGGCTTCCTGCCTATTACAGACCAAGGGAGATAGGAGAAGTTGGAAGGGGGCTTGGTCTATCTCAGTCCCATTTTCTGCCCTAAATTGGCCATCCAGCTGTCTATTTTTAAATCGTTGTATAAGACAGCAAAAAAGCTTTACAACATCAGGAAAAAAAGCCTGTCAACTCACATTCATTCTGTCTTTGCATTCCAAAGGTTGATGAATGGTCTCCCTCCAGCTTTGAGACACAGCAGTTTCTGTCAGCTGAACATAAATGGAGCATTTTCCTGTCATACCATCTGATTGTGGTAGCATTCCTGTAGCCATTTAAAAACAAAACAATGCCCCCCACAATAAACGAGAATGCTAGCAAGCTCTCTCATCCCTGCCATTTTGTAACTTTATTTATTTGTTTGTTTAGTTATTTATTTATTTAAATGCTTTATTTTTTCATTTTGAATCTCAGTTCTTTATGACTCTGTGGCCCTGACCCCATTCTGAAATAGAGGTGTAAAATTTCCAGAAATTTTGAAGCTATTGGGGGGGGGAATGGTTTGGGATTTTTTTTTCTCCCCAGAATGAAACAACCAAATGTGGAGAAAAATAGAAATATATGCAATACTTATTTCCTTATCAGTTCTGAAGTTACTTACTACTTTAAGAACATCAAATGCATTATGTATAAGTTAGCACTTAAAATTGCAGCATTTGCTCTATTTATGAAATGTTATTTATTTTTCACATTTTTGTACCAGCCTTCCTCCAAGGAGCTCAAGGTGGTGTACAGCAAGTCCTCACTTAAAGGCATTTTGTTTTAAAGTTGATGGGAAAATGCCATAAGAACTTTTACATTTATCGATTAGCCTATGGTAAAATTGGTTTCATTATAAGTTGTTTCGCTTAAAATCATGGTTTCCAAGAAAAATCTATCGACAACTTTAACAGTGCAATCCTCACTAACAGTACGCGACTGGCCTAAAAGTCCGGCAGCCGTATGCTGAGCCTGTTCCCAGGTCATGCCGGCGCGGACCGGGAACACCTTGGGAGAAGGGGACATTTGTCCCCTTCCCCAAATGTAGGGCTGCCCGGGGCCTATGGACCTCCTTGGATGTACACGAGCTCTGAAGCTAAAATACATCCGAGGTGGTGGAGTAAGGCCAGCCCAGGCTGGGAAAGGGCGCACCACCGATATCCCTGCCCTCTCCAAGCCCGTGCCGGCCAATGACCACCCCCCTGGCTGCCCCTGCCCGCCTTCTTCCACCCCTGCACCCACCGGTGCTGGACTTACCAGTGGCGGCGGGCACAGGGTCCGGAGGGCAGTGGAGTGTGTGCTGCCAGCTTCCGCGCCGGCGGCCCTTACTCCTGAGTCGTTGCAAACGTGCTTTACAGCACGTTTGAGATGTGTCCTCACTACAACCCTGTGAGGTAGGTCAGGCTGAGAGATAGTGACTGGCTCAAGGTCACCTAGGAAGCTTCATGGCTGAGTGGGGATTTGAACCTGGATCTTCCAGGTCTAAGTCCAACCCCCAAATCACTACACCAAGTAAGCCCACTACATTCAATGGGCACTTACTCCAGATAAGGCAGTAGCCTTAATATTATTCAAAGAGATGATGCAGGAACAAAACTTAACCTTAACGTGCTTATTACTTATTAGCAGCCTAGCAGGTGAGCTCCACTTACGGCGCAATCCAGTCTACCTCATAGATCAGCGGAGCGCGCACTCCGCCGGTCTCTAGGGTGTCGTAAACATGCCACAAAGCACGTTTGCAGCACCCGGTGAGTAGGTGGTGCCGGTGCCGAGGCTGTTGCTGCTCCACCCGCCTCGGATGTAAAGGAGTGCCCGCCAGGGAAGGAAATTCCCCACCAGGTGGCGGAGGGTCAGGAGGAGGATGGAACAGAGCATTCTGGGAGGGGGGATTGGTTGGCCAGGCCCAGGAAGGAGGAAGGATCTCCTATGCCCCTTCCCGGGCCTGGCCACCATTACATGGCCCCTTGGCGTCACTATGATGCGCGTCACCTTGGGGCTGGGATGACGCGCGTTGCCCCCCACCCCCGCCCCGCCATCGCGTGTCACCTACCTTCTTCGGCCTTACCCTCGGCTCGTTGTGCGCATGCGTGGGTTTTCCGCGCACGCGCACTCCTTCGCTGAGGGCGACAGCCTGCCCAGTTGCCCTCAGCCGCGGGTCCACCATTTTGGCGCATGCGCAGACCGCCGCTGAGGGTACGAGGCTGCCCAGTTGCCCTCAGCGGCGGTCTGAGCATGCGCAAACATGGCGGACCCGCAGCTGAGGGCAACCGGGCAGGCTCCTGCCCTCAGCTACGGAGTGCGCGTGCGTGGAAAATCCACGCATGCGCACAATAAACCGCTGGCCGAAGAGGCCGCGGCGGGGGTGCGTGCGTCACACTTTGTGCGCGTCGACCCCCGGCAGCCTGCCCCGCCCGCCACGCTACAGTGACGCACATCTGTGGCACACATTCAAGTAGACCCATCAGGGCAGCTGGGGCTCTACTCAGGGTTACTTTTGCCTTATTTTTGCCCATGTTTCATGTTTTGCTCCAACCGCGCCGGTGCTGGGTCCTATTTGGATAGATGCAGCACGGGCTCTACACCTGCGCTGCAGCCTAGCTAGACATGAGTGGGCTACCTGCATTGTAGCACTGAGACAGCTATGCTACAGAGGCAGGAGCGAAGATTTGTAATTTGTGAAAGCTAATTTTCTTTGAATCACACCTTTTGCGTTCAAGCATTTCTTGTGTATATTTTGCAACTGTTGCATATGTCATTTTTGTATGACAGCCATGTCTTCCACCTGGAGTTTTGCAACATTGTTGATGTGTTACCCTTCCCATTAGATAGATACGTTCTAAATTTTTATTTTTGCTCCAGAAAAACAAGGCAGTGAAAGGCAAAGAAAATATACTGTCGCCACAATCCTTTAGAATCCCTATGCCAGTGCAGTGGCCACTGCGCCAGCTTAGGGTTAGTGGCGTTCCGAGCCCTCCCGGCGCCTGGGGGGGCGGGGGTTGGAGCATCCCCGTCGCACCGTCAAGCCCGGCTGCCATGCCCGTTTACCCTCAGAAAGGTTCTGCGCATGCGCGAAAAAATGAATAAAAGCCGTGTCGACGCGTTAGGCCTTCTCAGAAAGCCCTCGACCGCTGAACTGGGTGGCCACTCTGAGGAGGGCTTGTCCCGGCCTCAGAGCAGAGCCTCCGGAAGCCGGTGATGCGCCAAGTGGGCGCGGTGCTTCCGGGGGGCGTGGCAGCCGGGCTCTGGTGCCGTGCCACGCCGCGCAGCCCCGAGCCCAGCTGCTGCACCCCCTGGAAGCACCGCGCCCACTCAGCGCCTGGGGTGCAGAGCACCAGCTCCCCCCATTATAGGATGCCACTGCTTAGGGTATCGCAACTGTGCCATAAAGCACTTTGCGGCACCATGTGTGTAGGCAGCACCGGCAGGAATGCCTGCACTGTCCCACCAGTGCTGCATACAGGTTCCCCATGTGCCAGAACAGGTAAGGCCACTCGGATCAGCACGGGGACTGAGGGAGAGGCATAATGAGACAGGGGAGGGGGGATCATGCCCAGGAAGGGGGAGGGATCAGCCAGGGGAGCCACGGAATCCTCGCGGAAAACAGTGTAACGCCAATTGGCAGGCATCAACATAATGTAATGGGGAGCCGCAGTCAATGATTGCCAATGGTCAAGGGAGCCGCAGGTCGAAAAAGTTGGGGAAACACGGTCTAGGGGATCTTGGCCCTGTCAGAGCTACTGTACTCTGTCAAGAGGGTGGCATAAAAAGAACTTTCAGCTACAGTCACATCTGTGACTTGGCAACTCTTAAGGGAGCAGTAGAAGCCAACAAACAGAGGCAGTGGGGTGATAGTTTGAATTATCCATTCTTATTTGAATGACTCAGCTAATCCTAACTGGCAGGCATCTAGCATCTCTCTCGTTTGACCCTCAGTGGTGGCCTTTCTACAGGTTGCAGTGAAACAGTTGTTGTTGAGGTGTACTTCCTTCCTCCTTATTCTTTCATGGCCAAGAAACAAGACGGAACAATGACCCTCGTGACCCTGGATTGCATGGAATAGGTCTATCTCCAGTAGACAATTCCACTGGCACTACTTGCTGGAGAACATCATATCATCTCAGCATATTCCATGCCATCCACGTCTAGTGTTCCATCCATATATTCTTCACTGTGGCATCTTTCAAATGCTACGGCATGACTTTTTCAGAAATCATTCAAGTCTGGGTGCAGAAATCCACTCATTCTGCAGATTTCCAAATGGAAGCACATGCTTGTGAAGTGATCTGGAAGGCATTTGAGGCAGTAAAAAAAATGCATTCTGTGCCAAGTTGTTGTGGAAGGATCTAAACATCTTTCTTTCTTCAACTATTGCATCTATTGTGGGAAAATCATACTTTCATAATACTCAAACTAGAATTTTAACTTACTGGGAAGAATATTATTCCCACACATATAAATGAGGCATGCCACAATTACTGAATTACTGGATGTTGTGTGAGTAGCAGTTCTGTTGTTGAAGTAGCACTATTGGATGGTTGCAATGCTGGGACATCACTGCCATGACCAAAACGTGTGTGTGTGTGTGTGTGTGTGTGTGTGTGTGTGTGTGTGTGTGTGTGTGAGTGTGTGTGTGAGTGTGTCCACTATCCAATAATTCAGCAAGGTGACATCATGGCTGGTTCAGTAAGAGCTGATTAGATCTGTACTTTCAAGATGAAAAAAGAAAGTAAATGTTGCTCCAGGAATGTATGTGTTTGGAGTAAAACCTGAGAAGGAGACTGTACTGTAAATGAGCTGAACCAAGTCAGTGGTATTTTGTAAACACGTTTTTCTAAGGACTTCAGTCACTTCCAATAATTAAAAAAAATTAGTACATCCTTAGATCAGACTCTGGCTGATGACACAAAGCTACATTCAAGTTGTGAATTACCTCCTCACACAAACATGAGCTAAAACATTGAATTGAAATGTCTTCAACTCACATGCTGTGCTCAACTTTAAACTCTAGCAATGTTCCCAACCCGTTAATATTGCAACTGTTGGTCCCCCGACAAGAACCACCATCCAGAATCTCTTTTGGCACCATTCATTGTCACCATGGGCAGCTCAACCAGAGTTGACCACATCTTTAATAAATCCTGTGTGAGCCATAAATGCAAATAAGGCTATTTTCACCACAGTACATGTAATTATGGATGGGAAAACCATCTCCTCAATCACTGGCATCACTGGGGGGGGGGGTTGCAGGTGGCGCACTCACACTGGGCGATGCACAAGTTGGGGGTGACACACAATTTGGGGGTGGAGCTGTCGCTCTGAGGCTCTTCTTCATGGGTGCTCAAAGAGACCAAAAACAGAGTCTGCTGGGAGGGGTGACACCCTTGCTCATGTGGCTTCAGCCACTCCAAGCCGAAGCTGGCCGAGATTCACCCTTCCCTTCCCAGAGCCTTTCCCCAGCCAGGCCTTTCTTTTCCACTTTGGGCTGAGTTGCCTCATGCCGTGGCTGAGGAAAGGCCCCAGGCCGGGAGACTCACCCTTCCCTGCTGGGGCCTTGTTTGCCTTCTGCCTGCTTCGGGCTGAGTCACGTCACTTCGTATTCTCGCAAGACGCTCACATGAACAGGAAGCGAGACAATTCGGCCAGAAGGCGAGCAAAGGCACCCAGAAGTAATTGGCAGTGACGTCATCACATCACCGTCAATTACTTCCGCCTTAGCGCCCGAGGGGGTGACATGACAGCTCTTTGCCCCAGATGCCACAAAGGTAAGTGCCACCACTGTCCCCAATCAGGCTTGGGGATTGGGGGGGGGGAATAGAGACCACTCCAGTTTAGAAACTGGCTCAGGTTTTTTTTTACAAATCCAGCAAATCGTCCGGCCCACAGAAGCCATCAAGCAACCCTCTTCATCTAGTTCTAGAAACATCAGTTGACTCTCACTGTCTACTAGCAGCAGTGCTCAATCAAGTGATACCAAAATTGTCTTCTGTTTGCTTAACACCATATAATCCCACCCCTCTTGGTTGCTGTTACATGGTCCCCAAAGGGGGTTGAGGAAGCTGAATTGCACCACCTCCCCTGAACCAAAAATCTTTTGAGGTTGACTTTGCAATCCTAGCCTGAGGGGTTGCCAGCCAGCTTTCCCAAGTCGGATAAGTTCTTGAGATCGTTCTGGTTCCCCCATGACTCTTGCTTACCTCAGGGTGCACACCAAATCTCTATCCCTACTCCTGCCCAGTGGAGTCACTAGGGCGCGCGCTGCCCTGTAGCGAGGGCACGCGCGCCGCCCTAATGACCCCCGTACCGCCGCAACAGCCGGCCGGAGAGGATGTATCTGGAGCCGGCAACAGCGGAGCCTCCGCTACTGCCAGCTCCGGAGACATCCTCGCCGGCCGGCTGTCTTGGGCCTTCTGAGGGAGTCCCGATGCGTGACGTCATATTTATAAAGTTTTCGCGCATGTGCAGTACGTTTCTGAGGGCAAATTTGCCCTCAAACGTTCTGCACAGGCGTGAAAACCTTATAAATATGATGTCGCGCATCGGGCCTCCCTCAGAAGGCCTTGGATCTCCGCCGAGGGCGGATGCTCTGAGGCCTCCTCCTGGAGCGGGAGGCGACGCGCGGGTGTGCACGTGGGACCGCGCGTCACCCTTTGCACACGTCGCCCCCAGGCAGTCCGCCCTCCCCGCCGCGCTCCAGCGACGCCTCTGCTCCTGCCCCGCACCATATCTGCCAGTTGTGACTAGCTAACTGTACCACACCCTTAGAACAGTCTGCGTTAGGCAAAAACACACACACACAAAAGATAAACTCGTCACCAACAGCTAATAAGGTAAAAGGCAAAATAATTCTACCCAGCAGCGTCACTGCAGGGGGGGCAGAGCTCCAAGTTCACAAGTGTTTTTGTCGGCCGGAATGGCTCCAAAGGCGAGGGGGCGGGGCCGCTTTCTCCCATCGTGTAACGGAGGGTCAGAGCCCAACGGAACTTGGAGCTCCACCCCCCCCCTGCAGAGATGCTGCTGATTCTACCTGGCTTCAGATGAAAACCAGCTAACTTCTGGCTGTCCCAAAAGGTGGGTGGGAGGGTGTCGTCAATAAGTACAAAGCACTATGAGCCAAAAGCAGCGAGCCAGGCTGGCCGCTGAGCAGGGCCCACTCCCATCAACTCTAGCAACCAAATAGACTGCTGTAGATTTCCCAGCCTACCTCATATGAAGGAGGGATGGAATAAAGATGCCCCCACCTTCACAATAGCAGCAGAGGGGCAGTATTTTTTGTTTTGTAAGAAATGGAAAATATATAGGCAGGATCCAAAGAACCATGAAATTAGTTCTGTAAACTCAAGGGGGCTTTTGACTTTCTTTCTTTTTTAACAGCCTTCCATGCCATATAGCAAACTATTTTTGAAACTGAGGGAAGTTTCAACAACAATTTTTGGTTTGGACGGGATGGGGGGAGTCAGCGGTTCAAAGAAAAAAATGACTTGACTCGGCGATTGTAAAAGACTCGAAAAACTCGACTCGAGACATGGAACCTTACGACAAGTCGAATTTTGTTCAGATTTAAACCCATTTTCCCCATTAAATAGATAGGAACTCGCAACCAAAGACTTGGGACCTGGGGGCAAAGACTTGGGACTTCACTCGAGACTTTGGAGTCAGAGACTTGATCTACATCCCTGCATAGAACTAGTTCTTACAACTTCAATTAGAATGATAATATATATAATATATACAGTATTTATAAACTGCCTTTCTTGGTCATTGGATTTCTCCTCCGACTTTAATCCAAGGTGGTGTACATGGGCAGGCTGTCCTAACCCCCCTTGGGTTTTTTTTACAATATATAAATGTCCAATCTTTCATGAATGGCTACATTCCAGGTGGTATCTTTTTGCAGCCTGGCTTTTTTCTGCTGGCTGGCGCCTCCCACATTTGACCAATGCAGCTGGAAGCTCTTATCTCTCCTCCCGGAGGCTTTTACAGCTTTTTGTTGGCGGCATGTCTCGAACTTGTCAAGTTCACCGGTCTTCGGGCTTACAAGGTGGCAGCTGTCCCGACTGAGTCAGATCCCTCTGCCTTCACACACAAAGCATTCACACACAATGTGTGTTTCTGTTCAAATCAGTTCGTATGTAATGAAAATGTAAAACATTCATTGGCCGGAATGTATACTTGAATGACAAATGCCACTCTTAAACTTCCTCTCCCATGTTAACAATAATGAGGTGTTAATATAACAGTTCATGTGTGAGACTGAACATCTTTAGAAAGGAAACTGGACTGTTTTTGCCATAGACTTCTATAGACGGTGACTTACATTCAGCTTTGAAACGGGTTGGACAGCTCCAGAATCTGCCGTGTTAAAAGCTCGTCATCTTTTGGTCAAAAGGGCACTGAGTGCAGTTTGATTATACCATTGTTCAGACTTAAAAGACTTTTTGGAAAGCTGCACAAGATGCTTTTAATACTACAATTATTGTAGAAACCCATATTTGTTTTGTTCAGCTTCTTGCTGAAGGGGATCTCTGCCAAAGCCTACTATGAAAGGTCATAAGATCTTAAACTTCCAACTTCACAATAGTAAACAATATCAGTGATTGACTTATGCTAATATTTGCAACCATTCGAAACTGGAGTCTGGCAACAATTCAAATATTATTTTCAAGGGTAAGTTTTGAAAACAGCATTCAGTTTTCCACACACACACACACACACACACACACACACACACACACACACACACACACACACCAAGGGCTGTATATCCTTTAAAAAAAAAACACTCACCAGACATGGGACAGAAAACTAGTCCTAAAAAGGTAGAAACAGAAGGGTTAATGAAATAGGGTGGGGCTTTAACTCCAGTAAGAAAACCACTCCCAATCAGTGTGAACAATACTGAGCTAGATGGACCAATGGTTGGACAGTTTCCTAAGTTAGGAGAAGAAACCAGAAGCAAAAATTCTCCCCACCCTCCCATTTATGCACCAGCTATTTAGGTCCTTTCAGCCTGCAAGAAACATTCATGGCTAGCTGTTGAATGAAAAATCCCTGGCCTGAGAGCCTGATGTTACAAAGAGGGTCATTATGGGGTTCATCATTCAAACCATGACATCAGCCTGATGCCTTTCAGACATTTATTTGAGGTTTGGGTCAGAGTTGAGCTCTCTAAAGTGACAGTGAGTGTGAATGATGATCAAATGTCCTTATAAAATCCATGCATCACATCAGATACAACTGAAAGTGCCCCAAAGAAGATTTTTAAGTTTATGTTCCTTGATCTCTTGACCATGCTGGGCACTGTGATTATTGTGGTTGTCTAAGGTCATGGAAGCTGGTAAGAGTTGCACAAGCCAATTCATTGAGGCCCAGTGCTTCATATCAATAATTCGCTCAATAGTAGGTCAAAACCTACATTAGTGGCAAGAGGCTTCCAAAACTACCAGTAGTGGGCTATTTGGAACAGAAAAACATGAAGAACTGAAGAAGTTGCACTATACAGTTGTTTTTTTAGATGTGTTAATCACTTTTCTATATTAAAATGATATATGAGACATTGCAAAACAATTAAAAATATTATAAGAGAAAAGAAAAAGAATATAGAACCAGCAGGACCATCAACATTGTTCCAAAATTTACCATGGTAAACGGAGACATTTCTATAGGAGGGCTTTCATAACCAGTCGCGGCGGCGGGATCGCTGGCGTCTGGTGCACAGTGCAGAGCGTGGCACCCCTGAAAGTAGGTTGGCAGTGACACGTGACATCATCACATCACTGCCAATTGGTTCCAGAGTGCCGCTATTTGCAGCCAAAATGGAGCCAAGGGTGGGCCTATCCAGCAAGCGTGGAGCTCAGTGTCACTCCCCCATGGAGCGTCGTGCCTGGTGCAGCATACACCAGTCGCACCCCCATAGTGACGTGACTGTTCATGACTGTGGCACCACAACCACAAAGGCCCTCTTCCAAGCATCATTTGCTGTAATGTCTAGATGGACAGAATCCAGAGTATGTCCTCTTCCATCAAGCTCAGGATCCAGGAAGTTTCATATGGGAGAAGATGCTCCCAGAGAGATACTGGGTCCAGAACATTGACATCTTTATAGTGGAATCAGAAAGGAGCCAATATCAATATTATTAGAAATACACGACTGTATTTCTATTTCTATTTTTTAGAAATACACTATTTTTTTTAGAAATACACTATAAAAATATAAATAAACTAAGTTGTTTTGAGGTTTCCCAGGTATAGAAACGGTTTTCTTTCTACATTTGGCTAGCACTCATACGTCTTGCCCTCTCTTGATTCCTTTATAGGGAAATAAATACTTAACCTTGATGTCTGGGTTAAAGGTCAAGATGATGAAGTAGTTTCCAGATAAAATCCCAAATCCACTGCATTTTCAAGAAAAGAAAACCAGGTAACTGTTTGCACCCATTATGCTAACACACAAAACCCCCAACATTTTCATAGACCACTCAGGAGTAAGCCTCACTGATTTTAATGGAATTTACTCCCAGGTATGTGTGTTTGGATTGCAGCCTTAGGTACAACAACACAACTGCACAAGTCTTCCTGGAAATGTTGTCCATGCTCTACATGCTACAGTTGAATGAAAGAAGCTACTTTTTAGGTTCTAGCTGTCTATACAACAGGGGTGGTCAAACTGTAGCTCCTGAGCCACACGCGGCTCTTTGACGTATAATGTGCGGCTTTCGAAAATATATTGGCTGAGTTCCTTTTTGCATCCCAATTAATATAAAAGGTAAATTAGACATTTTCAAGCTTTATAATTATTTACCAGGTATAAACTGACAGTTCACTGGATTAAAACATAAGTTTAACATTCGTGGCGAGTAAATATATTTAGGAATTTAAATGCTTCTTAAATATTGCGGCTCTCAAACATCTGACGTTTATCGTATATGGCTCTTCCATTAAGCAAGTATGGCTACCCCTGCTATATAACATGCCCTTGCAAACAGAATTACATAAAGCATTGTGGCAATATTGTTTCACAAACATGCAATTATTATTAATTGCAGCACACATCTGATTGTCATCCAATCTGCAATGGGTACTATCAGCTAAATTACACTAATACAGCTGAAATGCCAACTCAAGATTGTTGATAGAGTACTGCATTTAGTCTGCTATAATCTCTGCCCAGAGATTGCAGAGTTCATAATAGCAAGCCATAAAAACATATTTCATCCACGTAACTAAAGAGCCTTTGCCTACAAATCTTACAAAAACAAGCAAGGCCTCAAAACGTTTCCAGGCACAATTGTTCTTCTCCCAACTGGAGCTGGATTCATGATTCATAAAACCTTTTCTGTGTTGTCTGTATGCTCTTTTTTTTCCGTCAAGGACAACTTAATACAGTCATTTAAAATTACTGGCATTTATATCTTTAATAAGCTGTAACCAGATAATCGCAGGCTATAAAGGATTAATTTTTCTCCTGCGTTATCAAAGGGCAGCTGTAAAAGTACAAAATCCACTGTTAAAACAGCGCACACAGCTCCAGAGATTGAAAATTGCCCCTGTCTTTCAAGCGGAAGGGAAAAAAGAAAAAGAAAAAGAAAACGGAAGCTCGGTCCCTGTGGCTGCTGGGGTTTCCAGCAGCATTAGTGGCCCGTTACATGAGGTGGGCCTGCTGCCGATCTGTGAGGGAGGGGCATGAACTCTGTCCCTGGCCTGACTAAAATAGTAAGTGTATCTGTATTGTGAATTCTTAGCTTTCAAGTCAAATGTGCTTTCTTATCTCTGATCCACTTTTATTTTATTTATTTATTTAAAGGCGGCAAATCCCACCCCCTTCCGGGCCCGATCCGCCCACCTCTACCCCTATCACCACCCCGCCCCATCCTGCCCCATGCCCCTGTTGCTGCCCTCCCCCTGCCCCATTTCGCCTCCTCCTTTGGGAATGGGCCC
The DNA here is from genome assembly GCA_026170595.1 of Plestiodon gilberti rubricaudatus. Classification (NCBI taxonomy): domain Eukaryota; kingdom Metazoa; phylum Chordata; class Lepidosauria; order Squamata; family Scincidae; genus Plestiodon; species Plestiodon gilberti. The sequence continues at coordinate 160,793,674 of JANXHW010000001.1, read as the reverse complement.
AAAAGAAACTTTGTACCCCCTGATAAAATTCCTCTCAGAGGCTCTACTGATGTCTGCAACACAATCACAACTGTCACTCCAGCACAGAGCAACTGAAACATAGATGAGACAGAAACTGTAGCCTCTGGGTCCTTCAGAGTCTCATTGCTTTGGCTTGTTGTGAGCCCCACCAATTAATCAGGAGACAAATTTTAATCTGCCATTAAAGCTTCTGTTGATTAATCATCTAACGCTTGCTGGGATATAAAGAAAACATCTGGTCTTTAGGGGTTGAGGTTAAATCAATAAAGGTTTTAATATTATGTTTTTCTCTCTAATAGAATAGGCAGGCAGGCAGGCACACATGATGGGGCAGACTTTCAGTTTGATTCAGTAAACCTGAACAGCAGTGAAATCAGACAGCATTCCAAATTTTCTTCACTCACTTGCGAGCCAAGTTGCGAAGGTGTCTGGAAATTTATTCAGTAGCAAATCATCAAATACACCTGGGACCTCAGGAACTCAGGTAAAAGAAGGAGAAATGGAGAACAGGAGTTAAACACAACAAGTCACACACTGCTAATTGGATCAGAGTTTAGGAATGCATCCTCTTGTCAAGTCTTTTTAATTATGAAGGTATGTTTAAAAATAAAAGACAGGATTGCAGCTGAAAAAACAGGTCAGCCTTAAAGAATAAGCTGGACTAGTGAGCACTTCAGTATTGACACATGGCATCCAAAAGAAACATTTATAAATGTTTTTTAATTAAAAATGCACCAGAAATGTAATGTAATCACATATTTGGACGTTTTAGCCTCTTCCTCAAAGTTTCTACTTAGTATGAAAAAGTTACTCTGCCAGAAATCACTAGACTCATACCATGGTTGTAGTTTTCTCTTAAAAAGAGACTCAGACTACACATCTCAGATTACAGTTTTCCAGTGTTCAGATTCCAGAGGGGCCAGTGAGGGGGGGGGGAATCCATCCATCCTCCTTAGCTACTGTTTTAGAAGACTATAGGTGGGGTTCAAGTTAAACAATTGGTTTAAAATGGGAGTTAGGGGTTGGACTTGAGAACTAAAGGCTCCTACCTCTTCCTCCATAATTCAAGCACTGCAATTTCCACACCTTTACCCTTCAAGTGTTAATAAGCAAAATGGACTGAGCTTTATCATTAAACTAATGGCTCCACAGAACTGAGCATTCCTGGTATAAGATCCTTGCCAGGATTGAGGGCTCAAATGCCAGGTCTCAGCCCCAGTGTCTGTTGACCCTGAAATATATGAAGTAAGATTAGATGAAGGCTCCTTGCTTGAGCCTACATGTGCAGAGTGCATTTTCCTCACCTCTGGGTACGTTCAGAAGCTCCTCGCAGCAGGAATTGTGTGTGGGGGGGGGGAGGATTTCTTGATCAGGGTTTCTTGTGATGGTGCAGATAGCCTGGGATCACACCATCTCTTTGCCAAGGGCAGTCTTTGCCTGGGCTCAATGGTTTCTAGCACTTCAGCCCTTCAGCCCCACCTGTTGAGTGGATTGGCTGCTCCTTAGCAACGTGCCTGAAAAATCCAGGCAGGCTTTGCTTCAGAATCTTTGCTCCACACCCGAATCAAGACATGTAAGACAGATGATAGGGGTCATATGGGACAGGTAAATGGCCAGAAGTGAAAACCATCCCCAACCCCTCGCAGCCTCCGACTCTCCTTTTGGTTCATTAACACAATGGAAACATTCCACACTATGTCTAATTTGGGCTTTAGAATCAGCCAGTCCTGTAACTCCTATTTGGTGCTGGGCTTGGGCTGGTTACAGCTACAGGCCTCTGGATCATCAGTCACAAAATGGTTGGCTCCGCTGAAAAGCTGCTAGAGATTGTGGGCTGGGTGACGGCAAGTCACAAGGCCAGCGCTGTATCCTTCAGTGTCTTTTTTCCACATATTATCTCTCAACGACTCTCTTTTCTCTTTCATTTTCAGGTTTTTTCTCTCTCTCTCTCTCTTCTGCCCCCCCACTGGCGTCGCTGCAGGGAGGCAGAGCTCTAAGTTCCGCCACGGCTCCAACCCTCCATTACACCGGAGCACGAAGCGGCCCCGCTTCGTGCTCTGGTGTAATGGAGGGTCGGAGCCGCAGTGAAACTTAGAGCTCTGCCCCCCTGCAGCAACGCCAGTGCCCCCCTCAGTTCTTTCTTACTGTCTCCTCTGGCCTTCATGGCTCCTCCTCTGGGACAAAAAGGGTTCCCTTTCAGTGCTCCACGAGCACTGAAATGTCACATAACATGAAATTTGAAGTGAATTTCAAGGTTCCTCCCAGGCGAATGTTCGGAGAATGTTCAAGAACCAGGGAAGTCAATCAAGATAAGTGAAATTTCTCAGGGGTGTTCTACACATCTCTAGGCTTTTGTCCACACAGGCCCTGGGTCAACCTGATGCTCTTTCCATGGGCAAAAGTATGCATGAACCCGAACTGAGTCACTGTGCCCTACTCTGGTAGGACCACTGTGGTAGGGGACGATGTAATCCAGTCCTAACACTCCTGCTACCCCAATTGATAGTGCAATCCTATCCAATTTACACCATCGGTGTAACCAGCGGGGGAGGGCAGGTTGGGAGGCTTTGGAGGGTAGATTTAAATCCCCTCTGAATCCCCCTTTTGGCGGGATTTGAATCCCCTTTCCATTCTGGAGCCTCCCGTTCCTGCTACACCGCTGGTTACACCAGTGGTGTAAGTTGGATAGGATTGTTACAGATTGCACTGTAAACGGGTGGTAATAAGGTAGGCGACTCCACTCATTAAGCTGAAGTGCAAGTAGAATGATACCACATCTATTCTTAGCAAAATGCCTCCAGATAAACATTCTAGCAAAAAGCAGCCATGTGGCTCGTTTACATTGATGTGGTAAACAGCTGTGTGACTAGAACCAGATGTGGTATCCCCCTTTGCCTATGCACCCCTCTGCATTGTGAGGAGCATAATTCAAAGTGAACATAAGCCCAAAGAATGCATGCAAAGCCACCCTTTGTTACATACAAAACACATCATGGATTTTCATTGCTGGGAGACAGAGATAAAGAGCAGAATGAAGACTGACTCCAAGTGAGGTCACAGAAGTTGCATCAACTTACAAGTACTGGAAGATTAAGGATGGGTGACGTAAGGAAAACCAGGGTTGAATGGATGTAAACAAAATCATTGCTCCATTTAATGCGGAATTGTGCAAAATCCCAACATCACCTAAGAATTCACTTGACAAAGTATGAAAAAGTTATACTAGAAAACAGAGAAAATAAAATAAATTCCCCTAATGTACTACAAATACCAACCACCACACACTACCTACAAACCATATGTTTTTCCCATCTGTTCTGTTATCTTCAACTAAATTTATAGTATTTGAGCTATCAGATGAATTGCAAAGCCTGAGATGGGGAGGAATAAAACCTTAGGTGTTGAAGCACTTCAAATATTCTCCCTTCCCCCTCTCACCTCCCCCACATCAATACATCCTTATTCTTGTCCAGTTAACCCAGAGTGACTTTGCAACTCCCAGCAAGGTGACAGGACACTCTGAGCTTCACAGAAAAAGATGGAAGTTTATCACCTCAATTCCCTCTATTTCCTTCCTTTATTCACCTTCATAGGCCATACTGAAAGAGCCATGTGCTCTATGGATAGGACATTACAGTACATAAATTACCAGGTAGCCACTGATGTCAGGATATAGTTGCAATTTTGCATCAGCTCAGAAACTGCTTGGGCAGATAAAGAACATGCATCTGATTCAGAGGTTTTGTAAACTTTTCATGTTGTCAGTTGTTGTTCCAACACTTATCTTTGTGCATTTCTTGTTCATGCACGCTACAGAATTGCATAGTTGCCCTGCTGCATCTATACATGATACACAACACATCTGTATCATGTATATTTAATACAGGATCCAGGGCCCCGTACGTGTTTGTCATTGAGTGTGCACTCAGCAGGGAGCTGCAATCTCAGTCCTTGACAAGCGGGTTGGCAGGGACAGCACGACCAATAAAAATGAAAAAGACCGCCATCGTGCTGTTTTCATAAACCTGGAAGTACGGGACTTCTCTTTTTATTTAAAGGGACCACACGAACGAGGAGCTCTGTTGTTCACGCAGTCCCTATAAATAAAACTGGAAGTCCCACACTTCCTTTAATTGTAAGTCTTTCAACAATTGATATTTTTAAAGTTCCTGTTCCTGGAATCATGATTGTGTGGTAGTCCCACAGCACAATCCGGTGAATCCCCCTTTGGAGGGGATTTGAATCCCCTTTCCGTTCTGGGGCCTCCCATTCTCACTGCACCGCTGGTTACACCGGTGGTGTAAGTTGGATAGGATTGCGCTGCCAGTCATATACTGTATTTAATAATCAAAATTATTAGAGCTCGATAGCCAAACAATCAATTTGGCTGCATGCTCGTGCCGTCAAACCTGCTCTCTCCCTCCTTCATTCCACCGCTCTCCCCACTGCTCTCCCCGCCCAGAAACTACCCTGTTCCTCCCCCTTCCATCCCCATTCCTCTCCACACCCGCCCCCCCCACTGCCACCTTACCTTTTGCCAGTGGATGGTGGCCTGGCCATGACCTGCACACACAGCCACCAGAGACTTCGCCGACGACACTGGAGTGCACAACTCTGTTGCGCAACTTCCAGCAGGATCCAGGCACTTCCAGTAGGATCCTGTCAGCTCTGCCAGCAGAACATGTGTTCCGTCGGTGGGGAACTTAGTCTGGATTGGACTGCAAAATTACCCAGTCAGACAAATTAATGTTTTTCATTTTGTTATAGGATATTCTCAAGTCATATTTCAACTTTGGTTAACTTTCCACCTTTGCGCAAGAGTGTGATGGTGCTCCTTGCCTCAAAATCCCTCTCCTAATTATATTTTCCCTCAGTCTGGTGTGATTCCAGTGTCCTATTTTTTTTTTTGAACAAAAGGATATTTGTGGAAATTCAGGTAAACAGAACAGCTTTGAGCACAGCCCACCTGTAAAGTAGACACATCGTTCCAATAGGTGTCTCATTACTGTCAAACTGGGCAATTTCATGCTGCCCCTGCCATGCAACCACCGCCAAGTTATGTTCTCCAGTCACCACATTGAGGCTCTGGTGTTGCTCAGCTCACCTGCTGGGGAACTGATGCTGCCCTCAAATGTTCCCTCACCCATTTTTAAATTATTCTATGCCTCAGTGTTGATTCTAAAAAGTTTCCCTTCCTCCTGGAATTTTCGGGCAAAAATGATTACGCTGCACATTCTTTCTGTTTTCCAGGGAGAATTTGTGGTCTAAGGTAGACATTTGTTAATAAGGTCCTCCTTTAGCAATAACAACACACACACAAAATGAAGCAATTGTTGCAGCCAATTATGCTACCTAATATGACCAAAACCCTGAATATGAAAAGGAACACCAGTGCTTCAAATCTGTACGCTCTTCTGGGAGGAAGCCCTCAAGTGCAATGGAACTTTCTTCAAAGTAAACATGTCTAGAATGGGGCTGGGCCAGGGCCACGGGGAGGAATTTTATCAGGGGGTACAAAGGAGGTGAAACAGCACACATGGTTTTTTTCAAATGTTTAGGACCCGTCTTGCCACCAGAATGCCAGAAACGCCAGCACCCACAGGGACAGAGCTCATGCCCCTCCCTCACAGCATGCAGGGCCTCGTAGTAGCACTGCGCCATTTTGTCTTGTCGCGACTTGGAGGCCAGGACCAGGTCATCGTCAGAGCCAGCGAGGGCTGCCTGCAGCAGGGATCCTTTTTCTTTCTTTCTTTCTTTTTGCTACAGAGTGCTACACATGTGGCATGTGCCTCTTCTCAGATAGAAAAATTTCTGGGTTCCCTGCCTCCCGGGCCCCCTTTTGGACCCCGGGCCTGGGTACAAATTATCCTCTTTAATACCTTCCCCCCGTCTCATGGACCCTGGGCTGGGCCAAGCATTCAGGCCTATGTTGCCCTGCAACTTTAATGGGCCAGTAGCTAGACAGACGTCCCTCTGCTTTGGGAACACAAAAGCAGAAGCTCTAGTTCATGTCAACCTTTCTTGCTCTAAACTGTGCTGGATTCCAAAAAGCAAAATCGGAATCCAGCACCAGTTTAGAGCTAGAAACATTGAGATGAACCAGAACATCACATAAAAATTCAGGATCACTTGTGGAATCATATAGGGAATGCCACTCCCACTCAAAAAAACCCCATCTATGGCCCCCACCCAGTGTCAACAGAAGTGTCAATGGAAGACAGTTTCCTCCGCTGGCCTGATTCCACTTTCATGCCAATAGAAGCTGTAGCTGGGGCCCAAAGACTGAAGCTTTTATTTTAAAAATTGTGTCATCTTCAGTAGTTGGCCTCTTCATTTCCAGACTCAAATTAAAGTATTGGTATTAGCCTTGGAAGCCCTACAAATCTTTGGGCCAAGATATGTCAGGAACTGTCTGCTTCCATAAGAGCCCATCAGGCACTTCAGATCAGCATCTGATGACCTGCTCTTTCTCCTATTCTAATATGACATTAAACAGGCGGGTACATGAGATAGGGGCTTCTCAGTGGTGGCACTAAAAATTGTGGAATGCCCTCCTTCTGAAGATCCACCAGTCTCTTTAAAATACATTCGGGTCATTCTATGTGAAATCAACCAATGCATGAAACCTTCATGTCATAGATTTTTTTCATTTTTGGTACATTTGTACCTTACCATGAGATGTTTAAAAAAAACAATTTCAGATTTTTTTTGTCCACCCGTTTTTGAAATATTGAACTTTCAAAATTGCCTAAAAAGGCCACAATTCACTTGTCACCATACCTTCAAATTCCATTTACGTGATAACTATGAAAGCTACAGACATGGGACAATCGTTCTTATCACTGCCAACAAGAAAATTTAATTTTTGTATGATACCATTGAGATACCACCCTGAAATTTTGAATGATTGGCTATAAGACATATACCTTTAAGTGTGATTTTAAAAAAAAAAATCCCATTTTTCCAAAAATTCAAAATAAATATTATTTGAATATTTTTGAATTTCTTGAAAATTTACAATTGTGTCATGTTGTATATCAAATGAATGCCCTATTTGTTAAAATGACACCTGTCCCATGCCTGTAGCTTTCATAATTTTCTTGTAAATGGCATTTGAAGGTATGGTGACAAGTGAATTTTAGCCTTTTTAGGCAATTTTGAAACTTCAATATCTCAGAAACTGGTGGACAAAAAAATCTGAAAAAAATAATTTTTAAACATCTCATGGTAAGGTACAAATGTACCAAAAATGAACAAAATCCATGACATCAAGTTCCAAAATGGATTTTTCATTGGTTGATTTGACATGGAATGACCCATTCATAGTTCAGCGAGCTTTTGACTTGCAATCTGCTCCTTTATTTGCTTATTTCGTTCTGTATTTTATTGGAACGTCATTGTGCTTGCTTTGCATCTTTTTAATAAAAGACAAGATAAATGTTAATAATACTGATAATCAGGAAGGCGTAATAGCAGTATTTGCACTGAAGCGAACGTAGCTGCTTTCATGCCTGCAAACACATGTCTTCCTAACTCGGAGGGCTTGACTGATGACGTTTCTGCGTGCCGTTCCATCCCAGAACACAGGGCACCAGCAAGTAAAGGACACCACTCACCATCAGTTCACGCAGCGAACCATTCCTTACCTTTCCCACGGTGACCAAGACATTAGGTTTGGAGTCCCTGACCCTTTAAATCTTTAACAATAATTAATAGGGGAACGAGGGCTAATATTTGTATTAGGTCTTAAGGGATGCTGTAAAAAAGGACACTTTATGTAAGCAAGGGGGACAGCATTAGCATTCCTGGGTGTGATTTGGGTTAGTGCACATGTTAATGCTTTACTCAGACTTTGTTCCCTCGGTGACAACACAGGCACATTCTACACTTCCCTGGCCGCAAGAACCCCTCTGTGTGTGGATTCAGCAGCGCACCTCTGTTGCAAGAGAAGACAGGCATGATCTTCTTACAACACCACGCCAAGGAGAAGCCTGTTGGTCCTGGCAGGGTCAGACTGCAGGTCACCATCATCCAGGAGAGCAACAAGGGCGGCTTGGCAGCAGGACCAGCTTTAAGCCTATTGAGCCCCGTGCCTGAGGGCCCCCCGCACTAGGGTAATTCAGTCTTGTCAAATACACATGACAACACATTGCAACATATACACTTAACACCACATTGCAGGTCTAACTATTGTAGGCCTGTATTCAGACTCAAGTATTAAAGTTTTACATATATAAATTGAAATGCACATTTTGATTACTTTCCATTTTTCCATAGAGATATAAAGTCTATAATAATGTTTATTTATATCTCTAATAGCGCAATCCTATCCAACTTACACCACCGGTGTAACCAGCAGTGCAGCGAGAATGTGAGGCCCCAGAACGGAAAGGGGATTCAAATCCCCTCCAAAGGGGGATTCAAAGGGGATTTAAATCTCTCCTCCCCTCCAAAGCCTCCCGCCCTGCTCTCCCTCGCTGGTTACACCAGTGGTGTACGTTGGATAGGATTGCGCTGTAACATTCTCTACAGACCTTGACTGTGAACCTGGGGCCCTGCAAAAAATGTTTCCAACTGGACCCCGCAGCTCCTCTGCTTGGCAGTTTGCAGTGACCCAACTGACAATGGAGCAGCGCCACAGAGAACCTGCGGTGGTCAGTGGGTTGCATCAGCAAGATTAGGACTGAAGGAAAGCTTGTAAGAATGCCAAGTCTGCCTCCAGACTAGTATCACTTTCTATATTTGCACACTGAATTCAGAGGCCCCTGGAATGATCCTATATGGACATCCTATATGGATGTCTCCTAATTTCATGCTAGGTCGACTGTTTGCGCAATACACCGCACAGTTATTACAGAGGTTTCAGAATCCCAAATTAAGTGCAACAACTCATATAAGTGCAGCCTTGACTAACTGCTACATGGTGTTGATTCTTCTTCCTGTTAATGAATAGTAGCTAAACTGTCTGAAGAACAACCAACACCAGGGGTTTTCCTTTCGTAGCATGTTCTCATGTGGCACAAACTGGCCCCAGATCATACAATGCAGGTTCATTTCTCTGGGCTACTTCCGACCATGTGTATTTAATGGGAATGCAAAAGGGATATATTTTGCCATGTTCATCACCATCATGGAGACTCTTTCTTGGGTCAAGTAGGTCAACCTGGCACCCCAGAGACAATTATATTCACACTGGAGGGAGACTCAGGTATTTTGAATTCTGTCAAATCACAATGCCAGAGCAATTTTTGTCAACTTCTTCAAAACAGTTAGGACACCAGTTCCCAAGCTACAGGGTACAGCCCAGAAATGCTCTGGCGGGCCAGGAGAGTCTGGCACAAAAGCTGCCACTCAGCCAGCAAACTCAGGAAGCCCATCAAAGCCACAGCAGAGCAAACTTGCCAAAGAGTATCCTCTAATCTCCCCACACACACACACACACACACACAAATTAATAGCAGCTGCACTGCAGGTGGCAGAGATGTCACTAGGGTTGGTGACACCTGGGGCGAAATCTCATGGAGTCACCCCCCATGAACCTCTTCCCATATCAGACCACACAATGTGGAGGCATCATCGGAAATGTCAAGTCATGGAAGGGATTGGGAAAAATTTAAACCTGTTTTCACACCACCAGTAACAAATAGAATAGAGAATCATTTTGGGGTCACCCTCCCTGGGGTGACACCCCGGGGTGGTCCACCCCTCGCCCCCCTCATGATGCCCCTGGTTGGTAACCATGGTTATGGGGGAAGAGGGACTTTAACCCTTTGCCTCTGTGCTGTTTTTCTAATTTAAATCTCCCCCCAAAAGCTGTTGCTTACCCCAATATGCAAAATGTGCAAGTATCATATGGATTAACCTCCAAATGACAAATGGCATCCCAAGATTGCTGTTCTAATCTGAATACCTTCCCACACTTCACCCCCACTGCTACTGCTATTCATTTAGTATTATTAAGTTTATTATTATTAGTTTAACCATGGCTATACCTACTTGATAATAGATTTCCCACATTGCATCTAGTTTGGTCCTGAGATGAGGATGATTAACAATAACAACAATGTGTGTTATTGTGTGTGTAACACACACACACACACACACACACACACACCACTTTTCAACAAAATATAGTTCACAATGTGGTTTACATAGCAAAATGAATCAATAAATGGTTCCCTGTTCCCAAAGGGCTCACAATCTAAAATAAAAAAAGACATGGAAGAGACACCAGCAATGGCCACTGGAAAAGACACCATGCTGGTGTGAAAAGGGACAGTTGCTCTCCCCTTACTAAATATATAGGAGGGCATCACTTTTAAGGTGCCTCTTTGCACAGTTAGCAATATAGTTAGCAATATAGTTAGCACAGTTGCATAGTATATATATATCTTATTTCGAAAGAAAGATTTAGACACCCTTCCCACATCTCTCTCTCTCTCTCTCTCTCTCTCTCTCTCTCTCTCTCTCTCTCTCACACACACACACACACACACACACACACACACACACACACACACACACACACACACACACAGAAGCCAAGTTCCTGAGCTTTAATGGCTCATTCACCAAATGTATTGGCTTATAAACCTAACACTATATTCTCACCATGTGCTAATTTGCTTTGAACAAAACCATATTGCAACTGGTAGTCACACATCAAAGACATTTTTGTTTGTTGGGGGAATGGGCACTGGTGGGCAAGTCTTTTTCCCTAGTCTAAAAGCAAAGGTGAAGCAAGAGAGCACAGTAATTATCCTCTGCAGGGTACAGAGCTATAAAATAGCATTACCTCATAAATTATTTGCAGACATGTCCACATTAGGAAGAAATCTTTTCTTTTCTTTTTTTTCAGAGGATCACACACCTGTGTTGTGGATAATTGCCCTCATTCACAAACTAGATCTAGCCTGCCAGATGTTTACTCTGCACCTCATAGAGAGTACAGTAGGAATGGTGGCGGGGAAGTCCAGCAAAAACCAGAACGTTTAGCAAAACAGACCCCGAATTTTTCACAAGTGTACATCTGTCAGGGCTGCCCTCATTTCTCTCTAGTCAGCAGTCATCATCGTATCACCCCTTCAGAATTGGGGGAAAACTATTCAGACTGCATTGTTCCCAGCATGCATCTCAGAGGTGTTGCTTGCTAAACGCAATCCACACCAACCACGTATTTTGGCCTTCCAAGGGCTTGATAATCCCAGTTTTCCCAGGCACAGACAGCCACAGACACCCTACAGAAGGCATTGCCTGACGAGTAACAGAACGTAAACTCTCCTGCATTATCCAGGAGACCAGAACCCTGGAATGTATATTTGACCTGCCCAGTCTAGATGCCTTCTTACTAGGGCATCTAGTCATAGGGGTCCAGTGCTGGGCATCCTTCTTCCTTTTCGTGCCTGAACAGAGCAAAACCTGGTCCCAGACAATCCTTAGGATCTCATGAGACTAGGTCCTCGCTTCCAATTTGCCCCTGTCCTCAGATCCACAATGATCTCGGCAGGTGACACATCTCAGCTTGCATGCCAGCCACCCGATCTCTATCTCTCCAGGCATCACTGGAGGAAAATGCTACACATGAAAGAAGTTGCCATTATCATTTGACTAAAGCCCTGAAGACCACAGTTTTCTCAAACTTCTGGAATGTGCGTTCCACCTTATTGCTCAGGTCCATTCAGATGGGCTACAATGGTTCTTAAAAAGAGTGCTTTTAGTACCAATCAGCTTTCTCTGAATAGGACTGATAAGGGAATAAGTGTCCTTTGTTGTAGTCATTTTAAGGACAGTCTGTACCCAGAATATGAGGCAGATTCCAGAAATTGTTACAGAATGTATGTGGAAAACTGGCTGCAAAGATCCAGTTGCAATGCAGTATTTCTTGAATGGAGCTCTAGATCTGGCCATGCATTGACCCCTTCCTGGATCAGAACCCCCATGTGCCCCATGATCCTACTGAAGTAGATATTCCCTGCCTAGATGTCGGCATCCAGTAATTGAGGTACTAAGCACAGTTTCCAATCCTGGGCCAGAAATCATGACCAGGCGATGGGAACAAGGACTACAAGAACATGTGCATCCTGATGCCATGCAGCTTACATCTGTCTATATCAGGGGTGGCCAACCTTCCACCATTAGGGCCTCTGAGTTCTTAAGAGTTGTGTAGAAGACAGAATCTTGGCAGCTGCAATTGCTGCTGCTGCTGCTGCTAAAGCAGCTGCACCTGCTGAAATGCCCTATACAACCATGAAAGGGCCAGGAGCATTCATGTTGAAAGGTTGACCACTCCTGGCCTATATCTTTCCTGCATCGTTTCCATCACAGGTGAAAAAGCAGCTGGGGGAGGGTGGTTTTGAGCTGAAAAATGATCAAGGTGGAAAGAAGCAACCTCTCTCTACCTGGCCTTCCTCCACCAGTTGGTTTTGGATTGTTGTTTAACACACACACACACACAGAGAGAGAGAGAGAGAGAGAGAGAGAGAGAGAGAGAGAGAGAGCGCAGAATAAGACCATGGAATTTCATTTAATGTGTAGTTTGAGCCTAAAAGTTTTCAATTTTTCCTTCCTTCCCCACTCGCCCTGTAAATAGATGGCAAAATAGGTCCTCCTAAATATTTAATACGGCAGAGCAGCGAATACTATTATTTATCAAATGCCTGCCACTTCACCCAGCAAGAGGATTCCAAGTGCTCAGTGCCCTTTTCTTTTAACACTGGGTTAGAGACGCAGGAGGGTCGGCCTTTTTCAGACATTGCCCATCATCAGAGGTCTGCGGAGATGGTGACCTAGAATCTGTTACTGCTGGCTGTGCTGCACTATCAATGAAAGATCAAGTCACTCCCCTGAAGCCTCAACGGGCCTTGAAGAAGCGGAGGTTCTCTCCTAGCCTTTGTTTTTCTCCACTCAACCTGCCTGAGTTGCAGAAGCTGACGTTTCCTTTACACTGCACAGATGTTTCTCCCACGCTACTGCATGGTTACTTTTCAAGGGGGCTGCAGCAGATGTTCATGCGTACATCCTATTTTCCCTGCTGACGCTCTGTCTGCACCAGCAGCAGACAGCATTACTGCTCGCCTTTGGATCTGAAGAGAATTCAAAACCTCACGCCAAGAATTGTTTTCCTAAACCAGTGGTGGCCAACCTTTCAACATGAATGCTGGCCCTTTAAATGGTTGCATAGGTGAGGGCATTTCAGCAGGTGCAGCTGCCTTAGCAGCACCTTCAACACTTGCAGCTGCCAAGATTCTGTCTTCTACACAACTCTTAAGAACACAGAGACCCTAATGGTGGAAGGTTGGCCACCTCTGTCCTAAACAGTCCTCCTTGCAGGAGGTTACAGGTCCGCTCCCCATCGCGTTGCCTGTGGTTTGCCCTCCCAGGATATTCAGACCTTGCCTCTAAGATCTCAGGGGCCCTTCCGCAACACTGGGTTAGTGTGCATTTACCTGACTAGTATCCATACCCCAGCAGCACGCTAAATGCTACTGCATCCTAGCATCATAGAACGGCCATCAACTGGCACTTTTTAGGGCAGAGAGAAGTGTTTGCAGGCTTTAGGCAGAAAGAAAAGTACAATTGCTACTCTCTTTGGCGACAGTCCTGCTGCTCAGTAACAATCAATGGGAGTTTTGATGATTACAGAGCACTGATATAATGATTTTTTTAGGGAGTTGATAGCATTTCATGTACATTATCTCAGTCCTCCTCACTATAACTCTGTAAGGTGGCTCAGTAGTATTATTATCCCCATGTTACAGGCAGAGGGCCAAAATGAGAAAGTGCAACTGCCCTAAGGCTACCCCACTGGGTTCATGGTAGAGGCTAAATGTGTTGTTGACTTCAGAAGGAGCAGGATTGTGGCCTTTGTGCTTGATATGATGAAACAAAAATATCTCAGCCAGCCAGCACTAAATTTGAACCAGGCATGATGCAGAATGCACTGAATTGACCCAAGCCTTCCCTAGAGTCCTTAGCTAGAAAGCACTGGTAAGGTGCCTACTACCACACTAACAGCGCAATCCTAACTAACTATCTTTCCAGCCCCAGTGTAGCTGTGCCAACAGGGCGCACACTGCATTTTGCAGCGCAGGGGCAGTCATGGAGGCCTCTTCAAGGTGAGGGAACATTTCAATTTGTTCCCTTACCTCGGGGCTGCATTGCGGCTGCACCAGCACTGGAAAGTTGGTTAGGATTGCGCTGTAATGCACCAGAATGCATCCTGGGCAAGGCTGGGAGGAGGGGGGAGAGCCTTTGCACGACACCGAAAGTGGGTCGTTAAGTTTGCAGAAGCCCTGCAGAGGCTTGAAAATGGCACGGTTTGGCTACTTAAAGGTAGAAACAGGGGTGGAGGGACTTTTTTTTTTCTTTTTACTGTGTTTTGAAGGTGGACCCCATGGATCCGGGACCCACAGTAAGTCAAATCCGCAGATCCTGGATCCAGAAGCGTCGCTGCGTCACCCAATGGCAGGGACGCGCGCGCTGCCCCCATGCACCCCCCCCAGGACTTACCCCCGCTCGCGTCCTCCTTCTCTGGAGGTCCAGGGCCTTCTGACGAGGCCCAATGTGTTAATACGTGAACTTTTACCTTTTTCACGCATGCGCACAGACGTTTCTGAGGGCAAGGGCTGCCCTTTTGCCCTTAGAAACATCTGTGCGCATGCGCGAAAAGGTAAAAGTTCACGTATTAACGCATTGGGTCTCATCAGAAGGCCCTGGACCAGCAGCCGGGGCAGACGCTCCGAGGCCTTCTCACGGCCTCGGAGCCTCCGGAGGACGACGCGCGCGGGGGAGGTGATGTGCGCGGGGGTGCACGCGTCACCCCTTTGCGCGCGTCACCCTATGGCGGCCCGCCCCCCGCCACGGCCTAGCGACACGCCTGCCCGGATCCACAGATAGAAAGGGTCCACTGTATCTTACAAAGATGACTAAGGATGACCAAGATAATGAAGAGCATTGAGCATTCTATAGCATATACTTACTGAATATTCTAAATATGGGAAGAGTAGAGGAGAACACATAGTAATATCACCATGGTTCACCACAATGCTTTGCTTTCTTACTTGGGAGGAAACCTCTTTGAATCAGGAAGGTAATTAACTCATTAGCAGATTTCGCTTTTCTTGGTGTGATTGCAAGGCCATTTGTACCGGTTGCCAGCTTGTTTCCTCCTGGCTCAATTGAAAGCACTGTCTTTGTTCTTTAAAGCCTTAATAGCCTGGGACCAGATTACCTTAAGGACTGTCTGTCTACTTATGCAGAGATCAGCTTCTGAGGCCCGGCTCTCAGATCCGCCTCTAGAAGTCTGTTTGGTGGACACCAGAGACAGAGGCTTCTCAGTGGCAACACACAACTTTGGTTTCCATCCCTCCCTACTGAAATCTGCCTGACTGACTCCTTGTCTAAAGAGAGGTGAAAACTTTGTTATTCTGCAGGACCTTTTGCATTGTTTTTATTAGCTAAACTTAGGCTTACCAGCTCTCCAACCGGGACAGAGTGCTAGACCTTTAGGAGAAGGAATCTGGGCAGGTGTAGCTTGTTAAACCTTAGAGCACAATCCTAGGCATGTCTACTCAGATGCAAGCCCCATTGTGTTCAGTGAGCTTGCTTGAAGCCTTGCCCTCAGAAGGGTCGAACGAAGACGCGATTGGGTCTTTGTTCGGCATCACCCTCCTGGCGCGTCAACCCCAGCAGCCCTCCCCCCAGGCCCTAGCGACGCCACTGCCTAGGAGTAAGCCCATTGAACTCAGTGGGGCTTACTTCTGAGTAGATATGCACAGGATTGTGCTGTGAGATTCTTTTTGTATGGCGTATCACTGATATGCATGTCATGTCCTTCTCAGCACTGTTAAAGCACCACAAAACCATACACAACTTTCCATGCAATCTTGATGTTGTGGTGTGTGTGTGTTTGGCTGAGTGTTATCAATGCACTCATGCACTGGGAATTGACTGGGGAAACCATGAAAATGAACCAAAGGAACTGAAAACTGTGGTATTCCACTCATACACAACTCGGTACAAAATTTGGAAATGAAAAAATGAAAATAAAGAGAATTCCTAATTCCTCAGTTCCACTTCAGAAATCAGACCAGTTATTTCGTTCTCCAAAATCTAGATAAAGAAATTTAGATAAAGAAATTTAGATAAATTTTGGAAGCATCCCTCAGAAGGACCCCATTCCTCCTGCATCCCAGGGTGTCAATAAGGTTCAGTAACCTTCCCTCTCCTCCAGTCCTCCATAAGCACAAGAGAGAGAGTGTTTTGGTGTTTTTAATATAGGAACCCCGCTTTGGGAAAATCCAAATAGGAGCAGAGAAATCAATGGGTGGGGAAAGGGTTAGGGTTAGGGTCCCTCCCAGAGTGGCTTTTCCTATAAAGAAGGGCTGGTGGGCCATCTTTGCAGGCTTTTGTATGTGACATATGGTTTGACCCTTCATTGACAGGCTAGGACCTGCTGCCCAAATGCAAGCAAAACAGAGAAAATGCTCTTTGCATTAGGCACTTCCTATTAATTCCATCAGCGCAGACAATGTGCCTTGCTGACTCCAAAAAAAAAAATAAAAATCCACAGAGAACTAAAAACAACCATTTATTCCTCCCTACTGCAGTATTGCTGGAGCCCCTGAAATTACAAGCGACTCTGGCATTTGATATACACTGAGGTTATCTGAAACAGGATTCCTCTGCATCAAAGGTCAGACAAGGACATTATTAACTGATACCACTATCCTGCACGGACTTAATGGACTTTGAGTTACACCATGTTTACGTTTGAACATTAACTTTCATGTTAATTTCATTGCAGAATTAGTTAAAGCCCACCAGAACTTGCAAACTACCTCTGACATGAGAGTTTTCCTTCTTAGAGGTTATTCTAAAGCCAGTCAGCATCCGGTATATAGAATTCCGGCTCTAAGACACCAAGCAATGAGCCCCACCCCATTTGTGTCATGACCCCAGCAGTCATGGATTGTGTGATCTCAGGTGTTGAACCATCCCTGTATTGGCAAAAAAAAAAAAACCACGTTTACTGAATTCCTCATGGCTGGTGGCAATCACAAGTTGTGCAGGTCTGCTCTAAGAGACCAGTATGGTGCTCTTTAAACATTGCAGCAATGCTGTGGGAGACTCTTTTCCATGAGTTTATTCCATTCTCTTACAGGAAGTACTAAAGAGTTTCCAAATATTCCAAAATAGAAAATGGGTCAAAACCGGACTTGGTGCTTAAAATGTCATCCGTGTGTCCATTTTATTTTCTTTTGAATCAAAATAGTAGCCAAAGGAGCAGAAGGGGTCAGGAGTGTGGTGCAGCATGTAATGCTTTCCTTCTAATTAGATCAGTGATTCCCAACAAGGGGGTCGTAAAGCAGTTTCTGGGGGGTCGCGGGACGTCGGCTGGATGGCCACACCCAAGATGGCGGCTCACTCCTCCCCCTCCTGCAGAGAAAGAAGGATCTGATGCTCTGTTGGGGCTTGTTTGCTTAACTTGTGTTACTTTTTGCTTGCCTTTTAGCATCTCTGTTAATATTAGCTCACTCTCCCCCCCCCCCCATGAGGCTGCTTATGAGTACAACTTTAAAAATGTGATTTATTTTAAAAAGTGTGATTCATTAAACAGTGTGTAATTTATTAAAAACAATGACATCACTTCCTGCTTACCGACATCGCTTCCAGCCCTAGGTCTTAGGGGGGTCCCCACAGATTGTCATTCTACAAAAGGGGGTCCCGGTGTTAAAAAGGTTGGGAACCACTGAATTAGATCTTCCTCCCAGAGGCTTCAGGGGGAAGTTTTCACAGTGACTGTTGCACAAGCAAAAAGGGTTAAATCCCCCCTTTCCTGTGCAATTCAGATCCAGATAACCCCCCTTCCCCTGCAGTTTCTCTGCAGCTATTATATTTTTTTTTAAGATGGAAGCACAAATGGAAGCATTTGGTGTCACATCAGGTTTGACTCTAGTTCAAAGCAAGTCAAAGCTTGAGGACGTTCACATCCCCATTCTCTAATATTCCAGGAATTCATTGTCTGTAGCATGTGATAAATAATTTCCAGTGCTTGAAACCAAAATTGCAAACTGATCCCTGTCTCTTTGAATGAAGCTATCCAAAGGCTTGATTCACACATGCATATGCATCACTTGATTTCTGTACACTTAATTAGTGTACACTTGATTAATATTCTGTATCATTATTTGATGGTTCTGAGCTAAATTAGTGAATTGGCTTTGTCTGTGGTAGCTCATTTACACATGCAAGTCTCTGTGCAATACTGATATCATCAAGCAACCAACATGCACATGTGAACTAATCCAGCTAAGGGCACTTTCACACATGACGTTTTGCTTTGTAACCAGATTGTAAAATTTGCATGGGCAAAGATGTTCACTTTCATTATAACAGCCTTTCTTCTGCTTTTTCTCTTCAACAACGTTAACTACCATCAGACGTTCATGCACATAGCACAAAAGCAGCCCCACATATGAAAACACTTTAAGGGAGACTGGTAGCAGATCGGGCAGCCAGAGAGCCCATGGGCAGAAAGGACCCCCTGTCTGAGTGGGCGGGGCATGTTTGTTCGAGAACAGGAAATCAAGGACTACCATTATGTGTCCTGACTCTTTGCTACCAGATGAGCCAGGGCCAAAGCAGGACTTTGAACTTGGATGTGGGACCTGCGCATGCCTTAGCCATGCACCATCATACTGAACCAGTGACTACATTTCACTAAGCAAGTTTGGAAATGTATTGCACTTGTCTATGAGTGGTGCTAGAGGAGCCTATTTTTGCTGGGGAACAATATTCTTATAATATACACTAGGTTAACCACATCAGCTCAATGATCCAGGAACTAGTTGGGTTGGGCTTGGAGTTGAATATAGCAACTTTCATATGAAATTAAATTATAACATACAGTGGGAGGAATACCTCAATATTTTAAACGACCAAAAGAGGGTGCATGACCGAAAATTTGGAAGCCAGTTCTTTTGAACACTTGTTGTGGATCGTCTCATTTCCAGCAGCCAAACCCTTTTATAAGTCCAGAAAAGGAAAGAGGAAAACTAAAAGCACACCAGTCTCTAATTCACAGAAAGTAACGCTGAAGAGAGCATATTTTTATTTCCTCCCAGCCAGTGCAAGAAATGTTTTCACACTGCCCTACCTGGGAAGAGACATATATAAATATTTGGGCTATTTCCTGAAAATAGTCTAGTCAGTACTAAAAATGGAACAGAGGGGACATAACACGGCTGGATTACGGCCCCCTGGCTCACCACTGCTTGTTTATAAAAGGGAGGGAATTGGAAAAGAAGTTAGTACGGATCATCACTTTTTTTCGGGGGGCTACCAGTAATTTCCTTTAATTCGACTGTGAATACAAGCCACTGAAAGGGGAATTAAGAGGGCAATGGTGCATCAAACAATAAAACATTCCCCAAACAAGGGAAAAACCCAACCACAAATATTTCAACTTTTGACTTGCTCAGCTTTTCCAAGTCCCTAGTGAACCCTTTCAGGGCCTTCTGCTGTTTACCATCAATTTGGTCTTGCTGTGACTCAGAGCTGAGCCACCAACCTTGCTGAAAGATCTAGACAGTGAAACGAGTAGCAACACCAAAGAAGCCTGAACCAAGTGGAGAGAGTATGTGATCCGAAAGACAGCTGGATGCAGAGATGGACTGCCACTGTGCACGCCGCAGGCCTGCTGAAATCTCACGGGCTTCCACAAACGTGTCTAAAGACACCCACCACGATTCACACCCAATATACAACAATGAAGTGAAAGGGGGATGGACTAAGGAGGCTTTCACAGACATTTGATACAACAACTAGGACTCAGAGAAGCCCCAACTAAAAGGAAGCGCACTGAATGTCGGGAAGGCACATACACAGGGCTCCTGGGGACATGTCTGTGTGCTGTTTGACCTCAGCTGATCCGAAACCAAGCCAAGTCAACCGCGGCCATTACAAACAGTGTGCTGACACTTTGTGGGAGTTCTGTCAGGATGGCTCCCCGGGATCCAACGTGTTGGGTTACTGGCCAGGTCAGTTTATATTTCAGATCTAGTCATCATTTATAATAATATCTTCTCTCTGTTGTTACAGTAATTGGAGACAGGGCACAGACAAGGCGAGCTCTCGAAGTACTGTGCAAATCTATAATACGGCTTCTGTCGGCCATGATTTCTCACTGTTCGGAACTGACCACAACTACGGGTCTGCTCTGGGTCAGTCTGCAGCACCTGAAAACTGCTGATTCATGATCATCGTGGGCAAGAGTTGCAGAGTGCAGGAATCAAGTACACTTCCAGGGAAATATTAAGCATTGCCTGAAACCATGCACTGGTTAGTGGGGACAAATTCAGGTGCTGAGGTGGTGGCTGGCCATGAAAGGCGGAATAGAGGATGAGAGGTATAAACCTGCTGGGGCAATATGCTCGGGGGGGGGGCATCGGTGGTGTGGGCCATTTCTGCACTGGGAGGGGTGACGTGCAGCTCTTCAGAAATTGACAAACACGGTCCAAAGGGTGCTAACAAGATTTGCTGCTCAGCAGGGCAAGTGCTGCTGAGGTCAAAGGTAGTGCCAGAGCAGCCTAGCATACTTGCGTGACCCTTCCTCTCTTCACGCAGTTGCGCTAGGCCGCTCCATCAGTACCTGTCCTTAGGCCTCATAGGGCCTCTGGTACTGCCAGAGCAGCCTAGTGCGCCTGTGTGAGCCTTCCTCTGTTTGTGCACACACGCTAGGCTTCGCGTTCGCCTCAATCGGAACTGGCACAAGCCTGCCATATCACCCTGCCTGGACATCATCCAGGTGCACCCCTGACTGGCCCGGCTGAGGAGAAGGAGCCAAAGCCAACTGCCAACCTGCACGCCCCACCCTTCCTGGGAAGTGAGCCCGGCGTGTGCCCCACGCCTGTGGAAAGGAGCCCTTCCAGGGTAGGGAACTGTCTCACACCTCTCTTTGCCCAGAGGGCTCCCCCACCCCCAGCTCCACTTCTGGGGGCGTGTGTGTGACGTGCTGACCTCCTGCACCAGATGACGCGCACCCTAGTGACGCACCTAGATATGCTATAACGTATAGCTTGGATATACGTTGGTGGCGCAGCGGGTTAAACCACTGAACCATAAGCTGTCGATCAAAAGGTCGGCAGTTCGATTCCCGCGACGGGGTGAGCGCTCGTTGCTTGGCCAGCTCCTGCCAACCTAGCAGTTCCAAAGCATGTCAATGCGAGTAGATAAATAGGTACCGCTTGCGGGAAGGTAAACAGCGCTCCGTGTTCCAGCTGCATGCTACGCGCTGCGGCAAGGAGAGTCATGCCGGCCACATGACCACGGAGGCGTTTTCAGACAACGCTGGCTCTTCGGCTTTGAAATGGAGATGAGCACCACACCCTAGAGTCGGACACGACTGGACTTAATTGTCAGGGGTCACCTTTACCTTTTTATAGCTTGGATAGATTTCTCTTTAGTTAATTCTTTAAAAATAAAGGCAGGCCTAGCAGCTGTTCTTACAGCAATGGAGTGTGATCCCTATTGGCCTGTCAAAGTCAAAGTGCAGTTTCATCCCACCCTCAGGTGTATTTTAAAAAATGCCAATACTAGCAGTACAAATGCTAACGGCTGTGCTGAGTCCTTGTCAACAGCACAAAGAAAAATTATATGCTACTTCCTCGAGCATTCTCTATATTTTCCTGTGAGAAAAACAGTGTCTTGTCAAAATTGAAATTTTGTCAAAACTTTCAATTTCTCTCAAAAGTAAAAACGTGATTTTGATGTTTCAATGCAACAATCATTGTTTTGACATGCTTCAGCAGCTCATTAAATTAGAAATGTGATTTTTTTTTTCATTTTGACATATCTGTTTCCAGGATTCTTTTATTGCTTCATTTTGTGAAATATTTTGACATTCCATTGCACTGCAGAAATAAAACTTAATTTTGATATACAGTACTTAATTGTTCAAAAGCAAAGTTGCATAGGAAAAGAGGAATCTGAAGGCCCACTATATATATTTTATACATATACACTGAAAAAAAAATATTTTGAGCCTTGTTCATTTTTTGGAGTCCAGTTTGGTTCATTTAAGGCCCCTTCAAGATCAGAGCCATTCATTTCAGGGCATATTTGAAGAGTCCCAATTTGTCCCTATTTATTTTCTTCCCCATTCATTTTCTTTTCCTTAAAAAAAATTACTTTAGTTGCTGCTTTCACCACAGCAGTGGCAAGACCAGTAATGTGCAGCCACCTCCTTAGGGGCACCATCTTGAATACTCATAACTGCCCCTGGGATGCAGCATGTCATCCCGAGACAGTGTGAATTAAAAAAAAATGGCCACCACCATGAAAACATGAACTTATTTGGTGTTCTTATTATGCAATCTGTATTTCAGTCTGACTTAAGTGGGTTTCAACCTACTGAACTCACTGAGCTTCAGCCTAGTTAACTCTGCATTTTGTCTATTGCTAGGCTTACCAGCAGAGGTGAAACTAGACTGGAGCGGAGGCAAGTAGTTCTGCAAGACTCCATTACACCGGAGTCAGCGGCCCCTCCCCTTTGCTGTTGGAGCCATTCCGGCAGCGACAGGGGAGTGTCCTGCGTGTTGCCATTGCCACCAGAATGGCTCCAACAGCAAGGGGGAGGGGCCGCTGACTCGGGTGTAACGGAGTCTTGCAGAACTACTTGCCTCCGCTCCAGTCTAGCTACGCCACTGCTTATCAGATCTCCAACTGGGACAGAGTGCTAGACCTTTAGGAGAAGGAATGTGGGCAGGTGTAGCTTGTTAAACCTTGGAGCACAATCCTAGGCATGTCTACTCAGAAGCAAGCGCCACTGAACACAATGGGGCTTGCTTCTGAGTAGATGTGCACTCTGTCCCGGTTGGAGATCTGGTAAACCTATCTATTCCTCGATTACCATGTCACAGAGAAGGCATGGTTCAGGCAACTGTCCAGATGCAACAAGGAGGACCTATGTGCAGCAGCAAGCTTTCACACAGGCAGCTACTGCGTATCATTCCCCTCTCAAATTACAACCATAATGAACTGGCTGAATGTGGCTTATGTACTACTAGATTATGAGAACCTGCACATCTATCTGGAGCTGGTAGTTGTGCCACACAAGCGTTTGTGCCTAGTTGCTCCTGATGACTGAAAATAGATTGGGGCCATTGATTCAAATGCTTTCATGAAGCTATTAGGTACATAAAGCTGAAATTATTTAAAAGATAAGTGCATGAATACTTATGTTTCGAGAATCTAGATCTATTTCAAAAGTCCCCATTCCTGGGCTGGTAGGATGTAGACAAAACTGGACCAACCACAAAGAATATGGGCGTTTCTGGGTACACACTGAACTCCAGAAGTTTCTAGCAGTACAAACCTTTTTTAAAGAAAACTACCATAGGGGGCAAAAAAGCCCTCAAGGTGCTTAGCATCCTAGAAATTAAAGAGAGAACCCAGATGCCTAGTTAGGCCGCATTCATTTTTCAGCGCTAGAAGATATAGAGAGGGGGGGGGATTCTCCTAAATTCAGACCTTTACTAACGTTCTACATTCAGAGCTAATTCTGTAAATTAACACTTAATAGGAAAAGCATAATCAATAACAGCAGATGGCCCAGCGAAGCTGAGATCCTTCACTTTCTATCAGCTTCTGTTTCTCCTTTAGAAGATGTTTAAACAGTCACTGTTTGCTTTTCAGACACAGAACACTTCTCTTTTTTTTTTCTTTCAGAAATTAAAACTGAAATTCAAGAGTATATGTATTTGGATCTCTTGCATGTTTGGCACTGCTCAGTGCTGGCGCCATATTGCTGGGGGCCCTGGGGAAAAGCCTTACACTGACCTCCCATGGCACCCACAACCCACCTTATGATGGAGCATTGACCTCTGTTACAGCCTTCAGTGCCAAGGATTCAGGGATCGGCCAGCCAGGTAGGCCCTTTGACGAGCATGGGCCCTCAGCCATTGACCAAACTTGCCAACCCCTGACATCACCCTGATACTGCTCTCGGCATTTATGCACCCCAGTGTTCTTCATAGGAGCTCAGACCAAACATGGATCCCAGAAACTCTCCCATTTACACAGGCTTCACGCATAAGTGGCACTGGGGCATGCAAGTACCTCCCTGACAAATAGCTGCCCCCCCACCTGCACCCATTGCTGAATCCCTGCATTCCTAAAAGTGCTTACTCAACTCCATCAAAGTCAAAGGGACATACTTCAGAGAAAATAGGCTTTCCATTAACATGAAACACACTGTGATTTTTCTTTCCAAAATCCAATATGTAGGACAAGTTGCCATCCCCTGAAATTGACCCTTTTGTCCCTCCCCCACCCCAACCCCCGTGGTTTTTTCTGGTGCTGCTCCCGGCCCAAATGTACTTCGCTCCAGCAGCAAAGTTGAACCCTGTGCCATTAAAGTTGAACCCTGTGCCATTAATGGTTCATCAAAGTTGAACCATTAAATTCTATGGCGCGAGGAAGTGAATACAGCTGGTATTACTGGGTGGTATAACTAATTCTGTGCCAAACTCTGACCCAGTCAGTACCAACACATAGCTTGCTGGGACTCAAATCAGAGTGCAATGAAGGAGGTTGATTACAAAGAAGTCTCCCACAGGTATTCCCTAGAACAGGGCTTCTCAAACTGTGGGTCATGGCCAATGCAGAGGTGGGTCGTGAGTTGGGCCCTCCTGCCTGCCCTTGCCTCCATTTGGTTCCAAATTGGAGCCAAATGGAAACAACTGGAGCAGTGGTGTAGCTAACCTCTGAGCTCCCCCAACCCGTGACATCAGTAACCCCATCCCCGAGTGACATCAGCCGGAGTGAAACGTGCCTCGGGGGCCAGGTGGGAGTACGGGGACCACACCAAACACGGCGTGGAGGCAGCAGGACACTGCCACAGGCTCCTCCGAGCCGTTCTGCTGCCTACGCCACGTTCTCCACCGCCTGGACTGCCGCTGCGTTCTCCGCCGCCCCCACCGCCATCTTCTCGGCCCCGCTGCCAGTAAGCTGCCCTCTCCCGCTTGCTGCCCGGAGGTGTATCACCACCACCACCCCATCGCTTCCTACGTTTCTAAACTGGAGGCCACACCCAGGTCGCATCTCCCCTTTTGCAGCTGCTCCCGGCCCAGCTGCTCCTGG
Organism: Plestiodon gilberti rubricaudatus; assembly: GCA_026170595.1. NCBI lineage: Eukaryota > Metazoa > Chordata > Lepidosauria > Squamata > Scincidae > Plestiodon > Plestiodon gilberti. The sequence continues at coordinate 160,768,513 of JANXHW010000001.1, read as the reverse complement.
CCCTGGATAGCCTCCGCAGGCCTCTACAGGCCTCAGAAGGCCTTTGGAAGTGACTTCCTGATCACTTCCAGTTTTGCCAACATTACTTCCAGTCACGTCGGGTGGCCTCTCTGAGGCCGTCCAGGGCCAGGAGCAGCTGCAGGAGGTGGGTTGCAAGCAACACCACCACTGGAAGACAAGGTGGGTCGCAGCCATGCCAGGATTGAGAACCCTGCCCTCGAAACATGGTAGGAAACCCTCTCTCTCTCCTTACTCCTTAGGTAACATAAGTGGGAGGGGCAATAGCTGTATGTTTTTGAAAGGAAGCCTTTTCAAATGTGGCTAAGAGGGCGTAGTAAAACGAAGCAGCAGGGATGAGGGAGGGCAGGCTGGGTTCTTGTAGGGAGGAACTGCACAAGTAGCAATACTGAAGGCCAAGTCTCATTTAACTTGCGTTGCTGTGGCACGTGGACCCGTGGAAACAACATACTTGCCCTGTCAAAGGTGTAAGGGATGCGCACATGTAGAACTAAACATGCATCTCTAAAAAATCTTGGAGAGAGTGGCCCAAAACAGTGGCGTTCCTGGAGGGGGTGCGGCACTGTGCCTTGCAAACCGTTGTAACGCGGCCCCTCCTGCTCACCCCTGGAGCCATTCTGGCATTGCCTTCACCACACCACTTATGGTGCCACACCCACTGGCCCCAAATGCCACAGGCCCCAATGCCAGTGCCGCACCCACTGGGTACAGTTGGGTATGGTACCGCACCCACTGGCCCCAAATACTTCGCACATTATGGTGAATGAGGTTGACTGGGGTGCCTCAAACAGATTCCTTGTGGAGTCAAAAGAAACATTCCAACTGCAGACCTAGGCTTCATCCACTGTATGCATGTTTAGACCTGGGGATTTAAACTTAGGCTGAGCTCTAATGTGTATATGCACTCTTGCCATTTATTGAAGGTGTAATGTAATAAGTTAGAGTAATTTAGCTGCATCTGAGCATGCCCTCAGATACAATTTCGTAATAAGCTCAAATGAAGAGATAATGCTCTTCATCCTACCAAAAGAGAAGACAACAGCACAAGAATATTAGCAATGTACTGTATATCATTTTACATGAGACATATGATTGCTAAGCAGACAAATGAAAGCTCACAAATTCAAGCTTGTTAACAGGTTTTTGTTCCAAAATGCATAATATTGCAGTCAGCCACTCATATAGGCACAACCCAAACCCCCTGAGGCCCTTGAAGTTTTTTGTTAACAGGAGTGTCATTAGAGGTTGACCAGGTCAGGCCTTGGACAAGGGCCCACCTGGCCAGACTAAACCATGAACCCTCAATACATGGTAGGAGTAATAGTCAATGCACCGTGAGGAAGTGAGCAAGGGTGCCATGGGAAATAGTGCAGGGCTTTGCCCCAGGGCACCCAACAATCTGGCACCAGTACTGCTCATTAATACCATGTAATGGTGAAGGAGCACGGGGGGGGGGGAGCCCCGTGGTATAAAAAATGCAGAGTCAGACCAGTGACCTATAGTTACAATAACAGACCTTGCCCCCCCCCATTATTTCAGCAAATACCCTTGTTCCAATCCAGCACATTTCTAAGTCACCCGTATGAAAATGTGTTTATGTCTGTTGCCTCTGCTATATGTTTTCTGTGAAAACAGGGCAATGAAAATTCCTGCTTACTTTGATGCTCCTCCCAGGATCCAATGGCATTATGGAAAGAGGCCGTGATATGCCAGTGGGAGGGCAAAGAAGCAAGTCCTGGCTTCTGGAAAAGTCCGAACACACTCAAATAGAAACGATTTCCAAGACAGAGCAATGTCTCTCTGAAGAAGACGGAGTGATACCTTGAGTGAGTGAGACTACATTTCCAAAAACCTCACTGCTATTTAACATCGCTCTTGCTGTCCACAGAGCAAGGAATAACTGAGAGGTTTAATTGAAGGGGTACCTCAAACCCCCCCCCCCATTTTTATAAACTCTCAAGCATGAATCATCTGAAAATAGATGAGTATCATCACATTCTTATTACCCACTGCTATGCAGGCCAGGAGTGGTCACATGTTAATTATAGGTCTTTAGCATCAGCGCCCTGGGCAATTTGCCTAACTGATTTCCTTACCACATTAATAGCCAAAACACCCGGCTGTACAGAATGCTCTTAACCCTTGCGCAGCTTGAGACACTTGCATAATGCCCCTGTTTTGCAAGTATGAAGAAGCAGATCCCATATTTCCTTTCTGCATTGCTTTTAAAAATTGAGACTATAGCATTAAGACTAAAAGCATACATTCAGAAAGCTAATCATTCTGCGCATTCATCACAGATTTTGCAAATGTGGCTATTTAAAATCAGATTAAAGCTGCAATCTTTTGCACGCCGTGTCAGGAATAGGTTCCAGTGAAATCAAGGGGACTCGTCACCGAATAAATACTGATGGGATCAGGCTGCAGAGGGGTGCAATAGGCCTTCCAGCCATGCGATTTCTGTCTGTGAGCATTAATCACATGGGTTTACACAGCCAATAAAGTTAAACATATTTGATGGCATGATGTATCCTAACACAGAGGAATATTTACATCATTTTCAGCGCAATCCTAACCAACTTTCCAGCGCCGATGCAGCCATGCCAACAGGGTGCACATTGCATTTTGCAGTGCAGGGGCAGTCATGGAGGCCTCTTCAAGGTGAGGGAACATTTACCGCAGGTCTGCACTGCAGCTTCACCGGTGCTGGAAAGTTGGTTAGGATTGCGCTGTCAGTCAGTGAATGGAAGCAGGAGTGCAGAGTCAGCAAACGGCATGCTGCGCCTACGTAGGCATGTGGATGTGCAGCTACACAATTGTGTTATGACAAGCATCAGCTGCACTATTCAGAATAAACATTTAGAGTTCTAAGAAAACCTGGAAAACAGAGGTCAATATTTGACAACAGCAAAAACCCACTTGGACACAAATGAGCACCTCAGCTCCGTCCTGCTTTATATATGGAACTCTGCCATGAATTTGGTTTGGGAGAGTCAACGAGAGGTCCTTTCTTCTCCCTCCTACAAAGAAGAATGAATGGGGCTCTTATCAGAAATCATAACTCGTCACCCAGACCGCTTCTCAGAGACCACTTAAGAGGACTATATTTGCATCTTAGTTAAACAAATCACCATGCTAAGCATGAAAGGTCGTCATCTGCCGAGACGGAGACAAAGGAACAGGACAAATTTAAACAAGCCAGAAACCAACCGTGGGAGGATCATTTCTACTTAGGGACTGAGCTAGCTGCCTGAAAACCTCACGGGGGCTGTAAATACAGGGTTGACTGCTCGGTGGTTTTATATTTGCTGATTCAGCTCAGTCAATCAAAACATGCTATTGTTGCTGTTGTTCACTTTTACTTGAAAAGCAACGACCCCAAAAAAACCCATGTATTCTTCATTTCTTTCCTAGCGGTCAACTCCACGTTTTACATCACCTGCCCATCGCTGACCAGATGTCGGGGATGGAGGACCAGGGAAGGCTTGTGAGCTCTCCAGAAGGAGGCACCTAGCTGATCACTGTTGGGAGTAGAATGCTAGTGAGATTGAGCAAAACCGTTTTTAGAATTTTAACAGGGGAAAAAAAAAGGCTCGTGCATCGTGGGGTTGCTCTCCCCCCGAAGCAGCAGGTTTGCAGTTTGGGGACTCTCCTAGACTCAGATCTACGCAAAGATGCCCACTGGCTTCAGTGCCTGTCTTCTACTCTTCAGTCTAGAAAAAAGGCGCCTGAGGGGGGACATGATTGAGACGTATAAAATTATGCATGGGATGGAGAGAGTGGATAGAGGGAAGTTCTTTTCCCTCTCGCACAACACCAGAACCAGGGGACATGCACTCAAATTGAATGGAGGGAGTATTAAAACAGACAAAATAAAATATTTCTTTACCCAGCGTGTAATTGGTTTGTGGAACTCCTTGCCACAGGATGTAGTGATGGCACTTGGCTTGGAAGCCTTTAAAAGGGGATTGGACAGATTTATGGAGGAAAAGTCCATCACAGGTTACAAGCCATGATGGGGAAAAGCAACCTCCTGGTTGTAGGAGTAGGTTTTCTCTGTGCCAGGTGCAAGGGAGTGGCGACAGGATATAGGTATCTTGTTGTCTTGTGTGCTCCCTGTGGCAGCTGGTGGGGCCACTGTGTGATACAGGAAGCTGGACTAGATGGGCTTTTGGCCTGATCCAGCAGGGCTCTTATGTGCTTATGCAGCTGAACTGCAACCTGTCTTTAGGAGGAGCTGCCTTTGAAGATATGCCGAGAGCTTTGGCTGATCCAGAATGTGGTGGCATGGGAGCTTCCATATTGTACCAATCTCTCCCCAGCTCCAGTGGTTACCAGGTGCTGGCTTTGATTTTTAAAGACATAATAGTCCGAGACCAATTACCTCAGGGAGTGCATTCCCCGATAAGTTGAAGAGTTTCATTCTACCTCAGAGGCCCTTTCTGATGGAAGTGTGGGCCCTTTGGCTCCCACTGCCATCAGAAATATAGTGAGAGGCAGTGGCGTCACTGAAGGGGGTTCGCGGACTGCACTGTGTGACACCCTTGGGGGGGAGGGACACCACTAGTGGCCTAAATTGCGGAATCCTTTTGGGAAATTTGTATTTATGAATAATACCACAACGTTCTATAATATCATTGGAAAGATAATTCAATGCAGAATGTAATGAAACAAACTGTGTTGAATTATCTGTATTCTATCAAACGTTGTGGACAAATAACCAGAAAAAGAAAACACAACTGCCTTATGAAACAAAAAGTGAATTTCCTTAACTCAAAACTGACCAATGAGATTGATTGTTCTGAGAGCCAATGAGCAGGGCCATAACTATGGTGGACTACAACCTATACATGTCTACTAAGAAATAAGTCCCACTCAAAACAGTGAGACTTGCTCCCATGGAAGTGTGCACAGGATTGCAGCCCTAGATTTTGGTTTATGGGGGTGCTGATATTGGTTTGTGAACTAACAGCCCAATCTTGTTGTTGAGAGAAAGGTCGGCATTAAGAGAGAAATACAATCTGGGCTGCCTCCCTTGGCCTTGAACAACTTCTACCCCATATGATATTACGAGCGCAATCCTGTGGAACTCTTGCACCAGTGTAACAGTAGATCCCCCAGTGTAAGAGCACTAATGCCAGTGAAACTTACCGTACACCAACGGACGCAGGACGGATACTGGTGTAACCCCTCTTGGACACCTCACATTCCAGGGGCGTCTGAATGCCCCCAGAATGCCCACTGCACCGGTGAAGTTACGTCGGTGTCCGTTCCGCATCCGAACCGCGCATGTGAGGCGTCCGAGAGGGGTTACACTGGTGTCCATCCTGCGTCCGTCGGCATATGGCAAGTTACACTGGCATTAGTGCTCTTACACCGGGGGATCTACTTTTACACCGGTGCAAGAGTTACACAGGATTGCGGCATACCAGTGGTATCTACAGCTCTTGGCTCCCTCGCGTTTAATGAGAGAAGGTGCTGCTTGAGTAGACAGTGTCTCTTGGGGGACTTTAACATTTCCCAGTTTCACTTTGGCAGATCAGGTGGTTGGTTGAGATGCTGAGCCTGCCTGGCCTAAAACAGCAGGAATCCGCATATCGATGGGAGGAAGAATGGAGCTCTGCTCCATTCTCTATCTGTATTGGTTAGCCAACCATTCTTGATTTCCAAAGACAATTCCAGCCTTTCCATGTAATCTCTAGCATTCAAACTTCACCCAGCCAACTTACAGCCACCTCAGCACTTATGTTTGCAAGTACTTTCACCTGATATTCGAGGGGGAAGATGGAGGGGGTGCAGAAGAGGGGGGGGGCTGCAATTCCATAGAGACAGACTGGGTTTTCAAATAGTTCTGCTAATTTCACAAAGATGCGTGATAATGTTCCACATATGGCTTTATGCTTTTTAACAACAAGAAATTGAACCCACATTTTGGAGACACAAGTTTTGCTGATAGACAGCTGATAGTAACTATTGGCCTTTTGGTTTTAATTATTCTAAAAACAGCCTAGGGATCATTTACCCAGAGTTAATGGCCTTTTTAAAGAGCAAGATAAGTCTACAGATGTGACAGCAAGCAGCATGTGGGTCAAAGCTACTGCAGGGGTTAGGATGCCCAGGATTGGCCTGTACATGACAAGAATGTGTCCTTCCAAGAACTTTTTTTGTCTCAGGCATGCAGCACTATTTTAAAAGTGATATAAATATGCTGGGAGGGGGGGTCATAAAAGTCCTTAAGGAACAGGGAGGATTTCAGGGTTGTTCATCTCCCGTTCATTCTCTCCACTTCCTTCCCTTCATCCCCCTGTTCGTTCTATCCATGCTGTTGAGGTCCTCTGTTCTGGTCCTCCAGGGTAGGAGGTCTAAAACTGGAATCTCACCTCCTTGGGAAAGCCCGTGCCGTGAGCTTTTAGAACATGAGTCAAGCGGCTGTTCATAAATTGCTCCTTGCCTCTCCTTGGCCTGGTTTTCCTTGGGGCAGCCAGCCTCTTCTTCGGGACAGGAATTCTTCTTGGAAAACCTGGCAATCCCTGTCAGGAGTGACAGGGCGATTTCAAGACTCAGCTGTGCAGCCTGATCCGGTGCATTTTTACACAGGTGTTAACACCACTCAGCTCGGTAGTGCACTATGTGCATAGTGCACTATTTCTCCCAGTGCATAGCATTGCAGCCTCACTAGACATGTATCTTCAGTGCAACTGTGAACGCTATGTTAAGACCATCTCCTCTGTTGTGAATTCCAAGTTTCCCCCTCTTGAAGCCTTGAAGATCCTTACATTCCCCCCACTCCTTTTCTCCCTTTTCCTTCTGTGTGTCCATTGTAAACTTGTGGGTTGGGTCTCATTGTTAATTGCATGTTTAGACAGTGCCTTCTGTTTTAGGCACTAAAGAAATACAAATATGAATAATCACGACTCACACCTAGGCTTCAACCCTACACACACCTACCCAGGAGTAACGCCCATTGAATACAATGGGGCTAACTTCTGAGTAGATGTGTATAGGATTGTGCTGATCCCAGCACATCTAGATGACCATCACTTCCCTTACGTCTGGTATTCTTATATATGCTGTCTCTCCGTTACCGTATGTATTTTACTGATACTGTAAATAAAAAGGTAAAGGTGACCCCTGACAATTAAGTCCAGTCGTGTCCGACTCTAGGGTGTGGTGCTCATCTCCATTTCAAAGCCGAAGAGCCAGCGTTGTCCGAAGATGCCTCCGTGGTCATGTGGCCGGCATGACTCTCCTTGCCGCAGCGCGTAGCATGCAGCTGGAACACGGAGCGCTGTTTACCTTCCCGCAAGCAGTACCTATTTATCTACTCGCATTGACATGCTTTGGAACTGCTAGGTTGGCAGGAGCTGGCCAAGCAACGAGCGCTCACCCCGTCGCGGGAATCGAACTGCCGACCTTTCAATCGACAGCTTATGGTTCAGCGGTTTAACCCGCTGCGCCACCAATACATGCACAGATTTGAAACGTATCGTGACTACGAAAACATGACTCCAGATTGCCCTGGTTAAAAACAGAAATCATTTCAACAAAATGTATATTGTTAGAGATACCTCAAGGTGATGTTCTTAATATCGACATTTGTTTAAATATGGATCCTTTTCCTCACTCCTTCAGACCATTCTTTGGTTACTGATTTCTTTGAGCAAAATCTGAACTCCACTCACCTTTGCATATCCAAGGTAATGATGGTGCTATTGTATGTCAGTCATCTATAAACAAAACATCTCAAGATGAATCAGAAACTAGCCCAGAATCCATCATACTCCACTGGCTCTTTCCCCTCCCTTTTAGTTTGCTTTTGCTTCAGCCTGAATCCCTTGGTCATATAAACAAGTTGTCAGAGCAAGCCAAAGGGCTCTCATTGCAGGATATGCAATTTCCTGTAAGGTGTTGAATTTTTATTTATTTTACAGAATTTATATCCCACTTTTCCAGTCAAAACTGCCCCAGGCAGCTCAGAGAACATTTAAAAGCAACCTATACCAGATTATCATAAAATGAAATAAACGCACAATACAAAAGGCAGCAGTGAAAACCAAAACCACAGCAATGTAAGAGCCAGCAAAAAACCAAAAGCCATTCATTTTGGTCCTGCTAGAAAAACTAGGTCTTTAACAGTCACCAAAAGGTGAGTAGACTGAGTGCCAAATGTATCTCCTGAGGCAGTGAGTTCCAGACCTTAGGGGCCACCAGAGAGAAGGCCTTTTAGAAGTTTAAGATTTCTAAAGACAAGGTCATGACTACAGTCTTAGATTTTTTTTTTTAAGATTAGACGTATTCATAGATGTCTGACCAGTCGCCAGCAATGAGCTTTTGATAGCTAAATGGAACTTCCATGTTTCTTGCATAGCAGATGTTAGGCGCAAGCAAACAAAGAAGATCTCTTGTCTTCATGCCATATTTATGAGTTTTCTGGAGGCATCTGGCTGGCCACAGCTGGAAACAAATGCTGGTTTCGATAGATCTTTTGGCCTGGTCCAGTCCAGCAAGACAATTCCAGTTCTTCCCAGTAGAGCTATACCTGTTGGCGGCCATCAAAAGCATGAGAAGCTTTCCACAGCTGGCCTCCAACACAGGGCCAGGCTCACCTCAAAAGAGCAACTTCTCGTACACAAGAAGGGTAAGCAGAGGAGGCTGCAGGCCGGTAGCTTTCGTCGCATTCGAAGTTTCCCTTCTGTGAGAAAGAGCCTATCAATTTTGCAGAGCTTTTTCAGCCCATTATCACATTACAGGTAGACAGTTGTCACAAGGCATTAAGCCTAAATGACTTTGACAGCATAACTGCAGGCTAGCTCCAGGCTTGGCAGTCTGTGAAGCACCTGCAGCTTGCAGCGCTGCAGCCACAGGGCAACGGCAGTGCGGTTCAGAGGCAGGAGGGAGGGAGGGAGGGTGACTCCGTCGTGAGTCACTGTGAATCCATGCCCTCAACTGACAGTCAGCGTCACAGGGCCAGGCTCTGTGGAAGACTGACAAGCACAGGCCTTGACCAGAAGCTGCCTCAGAAAGCCTATCAACCCCAGTGGCTTTCTAAAGAGGGGTCCCTCTTCACGCCCATCCTTAATAAAAAGGCATTTGTCACAAACAGTGACTTCCACAAACAGCTGTGCTGAGAGGGAAAAAAGGCCGCCGACACCCCATTCAGTTTGAATATCAGTCTCTTTGAGGGCAGGTCTGAACCCTGCACCATTTTATAGAGGAAAAAAATGAGCGTTCTAGTTTACTTGTAACATCCCCATTTACACCAATCATCTGTCACTGCCTGACCCTTCCCCCTCCCAGTCAGGGCCTGCTCCAGTTTTCAGAGTGCTCTCAGCAAACAGCTCTTCGGGGGGGGGGGGGTTTGCTACTGGGTGAGCCCTGAGAGAGTCACTCCACCAATCCCACATGAATGCTATGGACACAGAGGTGCTCTCAGAGATGGGCAGTGGGGTGTTCTGAGGGTCTTGGGCCCTCAGCCCCCAACACAAACACCAGATGTTCCCCCACTATCTCACATACTTCTCAATCTGGTTCATTTACTCTGAAATGTCCGACACCAACTTCTGAAGCAAGGCATATTAGTAAGCTGACTATATGAGCATACTTGTTTTGAACAAACAGGCTGCCAATATACAATACGAACACCTTCAATTCATGGTTTGGTAACCATTACCATACCATGAATTGAAGGTGTTAGTACTGTATATTGGCAGCCTGTTTGTTCAAAACAAGTATGCTCATATAGTCAGCTGTAACCTCAAAAGCCTTCATAGCCTGGGCTTACATCTCAGACACCACCTCCGCCCCCCTTTAGTTCATTCACCTAATCAGGCCCCGCTTTGTGTGCATACTCCACATGAAGTAAGAACAGTGCTTAAAAGCAGGGCCTTTGCATCAGTGGCTCCAAGGCTGCGGGATGAACTTCCACCAACAGTGCAGTCAATTCCTCCTTATTGGCTTTGCAAAGCCAGGGGGTGCAAAGCACATCTGGGTTTTAGATGTGTAAGCTAGTCTGCTTGCTCTTTTTTTTCTGGATTGGTGTATATTTTGTCTCAATGATTGCTTGCTGAGTTTGTCTCCCAATGGATCTTTGCTGACCTTATTATAGAACAGCTGCAACTAAAAAGAAAAACATTTGGCAATATTTACCATCTGAATGGGCAGCTACAGAAGGATGAAAAGAAGCAGCACCCTGGCATTTTGTGTCCGTCGATGCGTACATTTCGATGCCTGCATACTGGTGGCAAGAGACATCACTCCCCCATATTCAGTGATTTTTAACTTCTAGGCTGGAAGAATGGCAACTCCAGAAAACAACACTAATAAGATTTTGAAAATATATCCCTTGAGTGTCTCCAAAAGACAAAACAGTGAGCAGTCATTTATCAGGGACACTCCCATGAAAACAGGGATACTTGGAGCAGTGAGCAGCTTGTCACACACCCAGCTGAAGTCAGAACAAAAGCCATGCCAAGGAGACTGCCAATGAAACCCACCATTTGCCACGTTTAAAGAATGGTTGGCATAACCCTGTAGCAAATGGGTGATGTCATGTGAGAGATTCAGGGGCTCAATACCAGCCCTTGAAAAAGGTCCACAGGTCCACCTTGGGAAGTCCTAACTATAGCAAAACCTTGCGCTTTCATTGGGTTAGGTAGGAACCAGAGCATGGATGACAGTCAAAAACGGATGGATGTCAAAGCATAGCCTTATTTCGATTGCACATTTATTTTGGCCGGCAAAAGACGTAAATAACACGCAAATGTGTGTGACACCTAAATAAACAGAAATAAAAGAAAAATAAACATAAGAACATCGACGAACACCGTGGACGGTTGGATGAAATCAGACGAAAGAGGAAAGCACGTGGATGGAATTTGAAATGTGGTTATAATTTAAAACTGTTGAAAGAGCAAAGCAATGAAAGTCAAGTGGATGAAAGTCAAGGTATTGCTGTATTCTTGGTTAATTTGTACAAAAAAACAGAAGCGCCAATGCTCAAACCTGGCTACCTGGAAGCCAAATGCACAAATCCCAGGTGTGTGTTGTGACTCAGCAGTTAGAGAAACCATGAATATTGCTGCCTGCCTGGGATGGGAGGTGGCAGGCATTGATGGGCAAAGAGAATGAGCAATTAATTTCTAAAACAAGGAAGTGCTTAGGTTCAAACCTGAATGGATGGAGGCCATGTTTCAACCCTCTAACTTGAAAACCCTGTCCCCTAATGTTAGATTGCAAGTAGAACTCAGCTGGAAGGAAATGCTCTTCAGACATGTTCAGAGTCACTATTGCCACTATGTGATTGACTGAGAATTGAGCTGTAGAACTGAAAGCAGGATCTGAGACTGCTCTCCTGGCTTCATAAGACAAACTGGAGGGGGGGGGGGGGGAGTTGCTGAGAAACTTCTCTTTTGTTCCGTTATTTTGCAGGAAACGGGGTTTAACACCGTCTCCAAGTTGAAGACTGATGTTTGCATAATGAAGGCACATGAACAGAAGCTGAAGCATTCTGCCCATGTTTTAGGTCAGTGCACATTTTAGGTCATTTTGGGGAATGTATGTGCTAGCCAGTATGTGCTAGTAGTTTTAATGGCTAGCTTTTTTGGAAGAGATGCTTCTTTGATGTTTGCCTTCCACCTCATTCATTCATGATGCCTGAGTTTGAATGGGGGGGGGGATACTTGCACTTGAGATCACCAGCTGTCATTGGTAGTATCTGGTGGGGAGTGAGGTCTTACATCCTTTGGTAGGAGGTGGAGATGATTTCTGATGTTCCTGGAACACAGCAAGATAACTGTATGCATTTGATTGATCGATCAACCTTGAACCAGTCACTGTCTCTCAGCTGATCCTACCTCATGGGGCTATTGTGACGGCTGAAGGGGGTAGGTAAGCCACATACTGTATGCTACCCTGAAGTGAGTGGGAGATTCAATGCAATGCTGATAGAATCAATGTTAGCTCTATAGCATCTTCTCCATTGGCTGTTTGCTGGTGCTTCTTCTGTGTCTTTTTTAGCATGTGAGCCCATTTGGGACAAGGAACCATTTACTTAGCTATGTGAATCTCTTTGGAAACTTTTTTTGTTGAAAAGAGGGATTGAAATATTCTTAATAATTAATACTAATAATAATTTAACAAACAGACCAGTAATGTTCTGGGCTGAACGTTCTATCCCCTCCCTTCAAATGGAGTATCTCGCTGGGTCCCTTTGCACTGGCCTCGGCGAGCGCTGTGCTGCTTCAAAGTGCAACGGCTAGCACCAGTGCAGCGTGCGCTGTGCCGGTGCTTCTCTCCATGAGAATTGTGCTGTAAGATTTTCCCAGTCTACACTGGAGAGGCTGGTGCTGCAATTTCATTTGAAGCTGGGAAAAAATGCCACAAGTCAGTTCTTTTAAAAGATAGGAGGACAACGTTGAGAACACTGCAGTGCAACAGTTTGGCAGACGCAGGGCCCGGGTTTTTCATATTACCTTATTGAACAAAATATGTCTATTCCAGAGAAAATGGATAACTGAAGGAAACAAACCAAAAAATAACCTTCAAGGGTAGAGAGTGTTAATCCAAATATTTGAAAGTAGAACAATCATTTGTTGGATCAAAATTCCCCCTCTTCGTATTAGTTCACCGTGCTTGATGTACTCACATGAAACTGACAACCACCAATAGCTTTAATTTAGGACTAGAAGTTCTAAGAAGTTCTACATCAGTGGTTCTTAAACTTTTTAGCACCGGGACCCACTTTTTAAAATTACACTCTATCGGGACCCACCTAGCTTTACGAGACGCTCAAACATTTATCTCCCTATATTTATACAAGCTTGCAAACTGCAGGAGCTCAGCTGTTTGCAGAGTAATTAGCAGCTATCTTACAATCTGCAAGAGCTTAGCTCTTTGAAGGGCAATTAGCAGCTACTGTATCTGATTTTTGAATAGCCTCAGGACTTGTGTAAATTACTTATCTGATCTTTCCATCACCTGGGACCCACCAGAAATCAGGTCGCGACCCACCAAGTGGGTCCGGATCCATAGCTTGAGAAACACTGTTCTACATCATTCTTAAATGTACACCCACTCATATACATGCGCGCACACACACACACGCACACACACACACACACACACACACACACACACACACACACAGTTCCCAAGCTTTCCTGGGCTCATTTGCCCTACATTTACATTACAAATGCTGATTTACAAAGACCACCAGCAACAAATGTCAGAGCTGGTTCAGACCTTGGGTTTGAAGGTATTTAGATAGAACAATAATTGGCCAGGGATGTGGTTTGCTCTGAAGCAAGCTAAAGACTGTGTTTAAATGTCCCAAATTCCTAGTGACGCTAATAATTGCAACCTCTGCCTCAATAAAATGCACAAATAATGTTACTGAAATCTTTCCAATCAAAAGGTATTATTTTGGGTTTAAAAACAGATGCAGCAGTCAGTATTTAGATGGAAGACGTCTGGGCGGGTCTACCTCTGTTTCAAACGAGTACTAAAAAAATACTGGAAATTTGGTCAAGTCCCTCTCTTGCTTTTTATAGCCTTTTTATTACAGGGTTATTATAATGTTAATACGTTCCGCTTTCTTCCCTAATCAGCTAAAACGTTTCAGTTTCTGATCAAACTTTGCTGGAGAAAGATGAATTAAAAGACACGATAGCAAAAAGCAAGAGCAATCTCTTCGTCCGTTTTGGGGTCCTATTCAAGCACAGCAGTTGTGACCTGGGAAAAGTTATATGTATCACATATATCTTTCTTCATTCTTGTACAAAGTCATCATGTCCTTAAGCACAACCGTTTGGGGCGCTGTGTTCAGGAATGGAGATTTCCTTCAAAGGGACCCTAAAGGTTTTTCCTTTCTTCTACATCAGCAGCAGGTCTGGTTCACACACAACACACACAGCACCACATGATGACTTGTTTGCCAGCCTCAAGCCAGTGCTGTATGAAGCAAATTTTATCCATGTCAACAACGAAAATCCCAGCAAATGTTGGTTTAAAAAAAAAATCTGTCAGGAGTTAGGGAGTGTGAGCAAAATGAGGAAGGGCATTTCATACAAAAAAGTCTCTCTCTCTCTCTCTCTCTCTCTCTCTCTCTCTCTCTCTCTCTCTCTCTCTCTCTCACACACACACACACACACACACACACACACACACACACACACACACACACACCTTATATTTATGTTATATATTTAAAAATTTCTGTCCTGCCTGCCCCACTTCAGTTACAAGGCAACTTACCAAATAATAATAATAATAATAATAATAATAATAATAATAATAATAATAATAATAATAATAATAAGCTACAGAGCTCAGAGGATTTGCTTCCTGCCCTAGCAGATGCAGGGCCAGTCTAGGGGCACGATGCCCTCTACAGCAGGAAGAGCAGAGGCGTCGCTCCGGTGGGGGCGGTACCATAAGTCGCACCTCCTGCCGGCTTGCTAAATGGGACTAGGACCGGGCGCGACTTATGGTACCGCCCCCACCGGAGCGACGCCTCTGAGGAGGAGACAACGCTTTGGATTGGCCCTGCCTTCTAGTGGTGGCAGGGGCATCCCCCGAAGGGTCAGGAATGCTCCCCCTTCCTCTACCGGAGAATCACAATACATACCCGGTATATGTTGGCAAAGAGGAGCTGAAAGTGTGTGTCAATTGCCCTCATTCTGATCTGGCTTGATGACAGTCAGACACTGAGGCCCAGAGTTGGACAGGCATCTTGGAAGTGTCTTGTAGTTTGAAGACAAGCTATTGGCAGGCAGGCAGGCTTCCTGAAGGCCAGAAGTCTGGTGCACAGAGGGAGGACAAGCAGGAGGCCTTCCCCAGTGATGAGAAAACCTGCCTTAATTGAAGGTTTTGCATGTGTATGAAAAATTCTTACCTTCAAGCTGGGTCACTTGCAGAATGTCATAGCTATCTTGGCTTCCTTCCTTTTAAATGTGTGTGTTTGCTGGCCTCGTGCTGCTGTCAGCAGTTTGGGGTCCTTTTTAAGAACTCATTGAAGGTTGCACAGCACATATTGAAGTCCAGTTGCACCTGAAGTTCTACTTCGACTGCATTATTACTCAGCCCGTTTCTGTTTCTGCTCCACATTAAACGGAAAACCTTTTTTCACGAGGCACTGGATACAGGAATGGAAAGCATGAAAGAGACCACTTGGCAATCACCATCCTCAAATCTCCATCCAGCGCTGATCTGTGTTCTGCTTCTGCTGTGAAACACTGAAGTCGCTACATACTAAGCTTGTCAGTGTCCATCTCGAAGCGCAGTACTTCAGTGAGAGACGGACTAAGAAGGGTGGGAAACTAAGGTGGGATTTAATTTCCCAGGATAGGGTGTATGGCGGGAAAGATGACAGATAGTGGCCATGTTTTGACTGTGGGTTCTACTGGGGTTGCCCCACAATGACCTGTGGTGAGGTCCAGGAATACACACACACACACACACACACACACACACACACACACACACACACTCAGTGAATCTTACCTTCCTTGAAGTTCGCTCTCTCTCTCTCTCTCTCTCTCTCTCTCTCTCTCTCTCTCTCTCTCTCTCTCTCTCTCCCCCCCCCCGAAATATTTTTTTTTAAACTCACCTCATTGCAGTGTCTCATACTGAGCAGACTTGCCGGTAGGATGTTCAGCCTGAACGGAGCACTTTCTGCCTGAAGAGCAGGACGGGAAGCAGAGGGTTCAGTGCAGGCCATCCCTCAGACACAGACAGACAAAAGTTTCCCAGATTGCTCCCATTAGTCCCTGGAAGACTCCCTCCCCAGGAGAGGCCAGCTGATTCTGACAGACTGCCAGAGAGTCCTGGAGGGTTGGCAACTCTAGTCATGCTACCCCTCCTGCTCAGGGTGCTGGTTGGAACAAGAAAAGTGAGAGGGGGGAGTCTGAGGATGGTGGAAGGAGGGAAGGAAACAAGCAAGCTAGCAGAGGCAGGTAGAGGAATGTGGAGGGGATAGAAGAGCAAATGACTTTTCTTTCTCTCTCGGCACCATATTTCATTCACCCCCCCCCCTGCAGTTTTTCTACAGGTCCCCACCTATTTGTTCTAAATTATAATCAACATTTGTTCAAGTTAAACAGTAGTGTTATTGCATTTAATAGACAGGACATCTGGAAGACATTTCTTGGTTTATATATATACTTAAGCATTCTATTCTCCTCCCCAAAGGAAGTCAGGTTAATTTTTCTTCGGTCATTTTAGAAAAAAATCTGATTTAAACCTGGGGTTCCCTGACTTAGATCAAGTTTTATATTTCTGCGTTCACACTGTCAGCTCATAATTCAAGCTGCCCACGGGAAAGCAGCCAGTGTCGGGCAAAACAGCAATCCAGCACTGAAGACGGTAGTGGGAACGGGTTCCAAATGTCATTTACATGCCTTATGTCATATTAGCCCACTGCAGCCAAGCAGCCCAGTTGTCAAACTTGATAACTGGGGTCAAAGCCTCGACAGGTTTCATCACAGCTCCCATTTGCACCGCATCCCCCTGCTACTGCCCTGTTCCTTTGGAATCAGTAATGGAAGGAGACTTTGCCATGTGCTGATTAAAACTGAACGATCGGATACTTTACAATCCACACCTCACCTTGACCTCCTCTGATTGTTCTGCCCTTATGATTAGGTATAAACCTATACCTAGAAATCGTGACATCTGAATAGAGCTGGCTCAAGCTTCTCCGCTGACTTGAGCAGAACTATAATATAGATTTATAGCAGTATCATTGAACAGAGAGCACAAGCCACTCAGAGGTCAAGTACCTTTTAAGTGACTGGCAAAATAACTAGAATTGTATTCAAAAGGAAAGAGGACGGTGGTGAGTAGCTTTTCAGCTCCACTGAAACACATTTCCTCTTGGTTGTACTTTTTTGGTCATGTATCCTTACCTAAGAGTTGCTCTAGCACATCTGTTTCTTTATATATATATATATATATATATAAACATAAAAACAATACATATTTCATAAAGTTAAAGCAAGCACGAAGCAATACATCCTACAAGCATACTATTCACTATTTTCTGCATATAATATCCAACTAAGCCAAAATAACACCCACATTCTATTCATTAAATCCGCATATCATCACATCGTTGTTCTCTCTCTCTCTTAAAAAATCAATAAATGGTTTCCAATTATTCACGAAAAAGTTAACTGACTTTTCCTTAATTAAAATTGTAAGTTTATCCATTTCAGCATAGTCCAAAACTTTCAGCCACCAATCTTCCAGCGAAGGTATCTCCGAATTCTTCCAATATTGTGCATATAAAATTCTTGCCGCAGCTATCATATATAAAAACAAAGTTTGAAATTTTTCGCCTACATGATCATCCCACATACCCAACAAAAAGGTTTCCGGTTTCATTTGAACCTTAATCTTTAAAATCAACTCAATCTGTTTATGAATCTGAGTCCAGTACTTCTTTGCTTGGGGGCATGTCCACCACATATGCAAAAAGTTCCTTCTTGCTTTTTACATTTCCAACAGCTATTCGTCACCTTCTCATACATTTTTGCTAATTTGCTTGGGGTTATATACCATCTATACATCATTTTATACATATTTTCTTTAATATTAACATTTAACGTAAATTTCAACTGCTTTAACCATAGTTGTTCCCATTGTTCCATTAAAATAACATGACCTACATTTTTCGCCCAATGAATCGTACATTCTTTAACCTGTTCTTCTTCTGTCTCGAACTTCAAAAGCAATTTATACATTTTTGAGATTACCTGGTCTTCAGATTTTAATTGTACCTCCAGTATTGATTCTTCTTCTACAAATCCATATGCCTTCTTGTCCACTTTAAATCTCTCCAAAATTTGAACATATACAAACCATTGGCAATTAAAGTCTTCTTCCATTAATTTTTCTCTTGACTTTATGGTACAGTCTCCTTGTGAAAAATTTAATAAATTCTTGTATAATAATCCTTTCTCTTTTGGCACGCTGCTTCCACCAAAGTGTGCTTCATATGGTGCAACCCATAATGGTATTTTCTCATAAAACCTCATTTTATATCTGTTCCAAATTCTCCATAATGCATGTCTAACATAGTGGATTTTAAATTCTAAATTTGCTTTCACTTTATCATACCACAAATACCCATGCCAACCAAATCTCAAGTCGGAGCCTTCTAACTCCAATAATCTTCTATTTTGTAAATACACCCACTCTTTCAACCATAAAAAACAACATGCTGCATAATATACTTTCAAATCCGGTAGTCCTAATCCTCCTCTCTCCTTTGCATCTTGAAGAATCTTGTATTTCACCCTTGGTTTTTTCCCTTGCCAAATACATTTAGAAATGTCTTTCTGCCATTCTTTAAATGGTGCATCAGATATAATCACTGGTATCGTTTGAAATAAGAACATCATTTTTGGCAATACATTCATCTGTTTCATTCTATTCAAAAGCAGTTGTCCCAAGAGGCAAGATGTTGCGGTCACCTCAAGAAAAAGCAGCAGAGTGGGACACATTTGGCCCATATAGCACAATTCATCAAGAATCTATCCTACACACAGCTACGTCGCTAGGCTGTCTCCCACCAGGTGCGGAGCTTACCTCATGGAGGCTCCATGGTCCGAAAGTAGGTTGGTGGTGACGAGATGATGTCACTATGTCACCGCGTCACTGCTGTTTGCTTCCAGAGTGGCTCGATTTTGAGCCAAACAGAGCCAAGGGCGGGCAGGAGAGCCCTTCCAGTGACAAACGTGGAGCTCCGCTCGCCGCTCCAGGCCTCATCAGGAGCGATGACTTCACCCCTCGGAGTGCTGCATCCAATGTAGCCCACACTGATCACATCTCCCTAGTGACAGGGCTGCCTACACCGGTCCCACTGAAATGAACACAAGCTGCTCAAGGGTGCAGAACTGCACATACTATAAATGAATATGGGAGAGGGTAATATTGGTTGTACACCTGAGTTAACAAAACTTTTTATCCCTAACAGAAGCTGAACGTGAAAAGTAATATGGCATCCTAATAATTGCAGGTATTGGTGTGTTACTTCAAGAATTTCTATAGTCTGGCTCTCTGATGACTACAAGGATGCTCAGGGGAAAGTGGAGGAAATAGCAGAGAAATGGAAAAGGAGGCAGGAGAATGTCAGGAAGCTATTGGAAGGAGTTAAGAACAAAAAAAGCATGTTTGTGCCACTTTAATGTTTTCTAGTACGCCTTCCTTGTTAGAAGCAAGGTAGAGCAGGGGTTCTCAACCCCTTCCCAGCTGAGTACCACCTCCGGCGCAACTCTCCTGCTGTACCACTGGAAGTGACTGGCGATGACATCATTGCCAGTTACTCCCAGGTTTTCAGGTTTATGGAGGCCAGAAAATACAGGTAGGAGGCTCTGGGTGGGTAGGAGGGCCCTTCTCAGTGTTTATAAGAGACTCAGCCCAAGGCAGGAGCCTTGTGGGAGCAAAAATGTGCCGCCAAAAGTACTGTGTCGGAGCAGGGTTCCAGTGGACCAGCAGTCTGAGTACCACCAGCAGTCGGCCGAAGTATCACTGGTGGTACTAGTACCACTGGTTGAGAACCCTCAAAATCAGTGATCATTTTGTATCTGTCTGTGTGAAAACATTTTTTAAATCAAATTTAGCAAAGCCCCAATTTTTGTCCAGGTCAGAGTAGAGCTAAAGACTTTGCTACAAATATACCTTGGTATGTACTTGAACACTTTTGCAATCTCATCTTACATTTTTCTAACAGGTGAAATTCCAGACAGGGTCATCATAACATAACAAACAGGAACCCATAACAGATTTGAAATGCATTGAGTACCAGTTGACAGGACTCAAAAGTAGGGCAAAGTAGATAAGGGAAACTGATTTTATGCCCAGATAAAATTAAGAAATTTCATTCATCACTAAAGGCATGTTGACCAACCTATGGCCTGATGTTCCAGTACCTCTTTGTTTGCTACATATACACTTCCTAATACAGTACAACTTGGTATACATGTATCTCATCATCAAACCCAATGCAAGCAAGCTATCCATACCGAAGAAGAGAGAATGTCTTGATTTTAGTCGGGGGGGGGGGGGGTGGATTGGTGCGATGGGACATGGATAAGCTTTGCACTTCATGGCTCCATGTCTTCCACTTAATTGTTAAGCTCTGCTTTTACAGTGCAATACATTTTATTTATCTATGGAACATATTGCCTCAGAAACTACTTTGTTGTGGGAGAGGTATCAGTTAATCATAAGCTAAGTGGAAAAGGAACATTTTAAAGAGAGAGGGGAAGTGACTCACTCCTTTGGAGGGAGGAGCCCAGGTTTCCAGATGGATAGGCCGCAAATAACTTTTGTACATCTTTCTTCACTCCCAGACCTCGCAGGAACTGCTGTGTTTAAACAATCTGTCATTATTAACTTCATAAAAAGGTGTTTAAAACTTGAGCTGAATGAATTCACTGAGCAAGGCCAATGGCACTGGGAGAACGGAACTGCACTCAGAAGATTAAAATCTTGGTTCCAGTTAATTCTCTAGTAGGTGATCACTTGTTTGCACTTGATGTTACGAGATCCCTTCTCAGTCAACAGACCTTTGACTTTAAAAACGGAACGTAGCCAGGTCCCAGGCCCAACAATGACCAAAGCGTTAGATGATGAGAGTGGCCAGATGGAACAGACGTACCAAACTTCTGTACATTTCAGAATTCAGCAGAAGAGGATGTTTCCGCTGCAGGTGGAGTCGGTCATGGGATGGTGCCACAGGAGGAGGGATAAATGGTAGGGCCTTTCAGAGTAGCATCTTCTGCACACTCTCCATGGACAGGTCCCCTGTCCTCTTTTTGCCTCTGGTCTGTTTTAGAATGGTTAGGGAGCCATCAGAGGCACAGCTAATGCTGGCAAGAAAGGCTTTATTTTATCCTTATCAGAGGTGGGGGGGGGGAGAAGGTATCTTAATAATTGCACGTATTTGTATTTATAGAGCAGTTTCCCCTCAAGAGTTTCTGCAGTCTGCCTTTGACAACTACAAAGATGCTCTGGAAAGAACAAGGAAGTAGCAGAGAAAAAGGGGAAAGGGAGAATAGCAGGGACCCAGTTGAAGGAGTCAAACATAAAATAAAATAAAATAAAATAAAATAAAGGTTTGTGTAGTATGGATATTTTCATGACCAGACATAATGACAAAAGAGGTCACTATCTCTCAGCCCCACCTACCTCACAGGGTTGTTGTGAGGACAAAAAGGAGGGGAGGAAATATGTACACCACTCTGAGCTCCTTGGAGGAAGGGCGGTATAAAATAAATAAATAAATAAATAAATAAATAAATAAATAAATAAAATAAAATAAAAAGTCATGTAAAAAGATTTTGAAATATTGAACAAAAACATGAGGAATTCCAAAACTTTAAAATACATAAAAACATTGAAAAAACCACACAAATTGTAAAATATTAATCCAACGTTTCATCCAAGACTCTGGACATTTTCAAGGAACACACAAGCATCCATCTCACACAAGCTGCTTGTGTGTTCCTTGAAAGTGTCCAGAGTCTTGGATGAAACGTTGGATTAATATTTTACAATTTGTGTGGTTTTTTCAATGTTTTTATGTATTTTAAAGTTTTGGAATTCCTCATGTTTTTGTTCAATATTTCAAAATCTTTTAACATGACTTTTTAACCTATATAAACGCTACCTCTTTTGTCAGGAAGGTTTATGTTTCAGTCCTTTGTAGCACAACTTCCTTGTGAGGAACATGCTTCAAAAAAAGTACAGGAAGTCCTCACTTAACGTCACAGATAGGTTCCTGGAATCTGCGATGTTAAGTGAAACAACTTATAATGAAACCAATTCTCACCGGTAGGCTCGGTGATGCTCTGAGGGGCTTGCTGCGCACTGCAAAGTTGCTTCTGGGACCGCAACCCACTTCCTTGGCTTTGTTCTAGCCTCAGAATGCCTTGCCTTGCAAGGCATTCTGGGGCAAGAATAGGACCAGGAAGTAGGTTGCAAGCCCGGCACGACCCCGAAGCAGCTGAAGCCATGGAAGATGATGTAAAAGCGAAACAATGGATAGCGAAACAATGGCAAGTGAGGATGTACTGTACTTATGTTGCGTCTATCTGGAGCCAGCTGATCGATGAGGTGAATCGAAACATTAGCAAAACATCGCTGTTCCTAGCCCCACTGTGCCAGCCGAACAAGGCAACTGGCCTGCCTCTACTAGAGCCTCTTTCAGCCAGAGCCTCCTTCACGTGTCAGCTGGGAACTCTGTGCAGGCTCTGAAGGCTGCTAAGCAGTGGGGTGGCAACCGCGCAGCAGAACAGCATCTACTAGCTGCCTGCTGCTGGGGGGGCCTTGTTGTGGAGCCTCATCAGTGTCCGCCTTTTCCCCATAATGAACTGTGGACTTTTATAAACTGCAGACTGTTAGAGCAGGCATGGGGAACCTCCGGCCCGCGGGTCTGATCCGCCCCGCGGGACGATCCGGCCCAGCCCGCGCGGGACCGGACCAATCCGGTCGCCTCAGGGAACTCAGCTTCAGCGGCGCTGTGCAAAGGCCGTTTTTAAACGAAGGAGGCGCGCGAAAGCGGCGGCGGCGGCCCCGGCCCGGAGCCGAGGTAAGGAGAGCGAGTGAGTGGGTGGGTGGGTGGGAGGGAGGGAGCGCAAGTGGTCGGTGGGTGGGTGGGAGGGAGCGCAAGCGCAAGCACGAGCGGTCGGTCGCTGGGTGGGTGGGTGGGAGGGAGAGATAGAGAGAGAGCGGTGGGTGGGAGGGAGGGAGGGAGGGAGAGAGAGAGAGCGGTGGGTGGGAGGGAGGGAGGGAGAGAGAAAGAGCGGTGGGTGGGAGGGAGGGAGGGAGAGAGAGAGAGCGGTGAGTGGGTGGTAAACTCGCGGGGGGGGTCAAATTTGCAAGGGGGGCCAAAAAAATCGGCCCGCAGCAAATTTTCCCTATGGGAAAATGGCCCCCCACTGCAAATAGGTTCCCCCACCCTTGTGTTAGAGCATGGATGTCAAACATAAAGCTCGCAGGCTGGATGCGGTCCATGGAAGTGACACCCCAGCACTGCTGAAAGGGCGGTCCGCCTGATCATTTGGCTCTCCCAGCACCACTATCAGCTGCTGTCAGTGACTGAGTTGTGAAGTGATGCGTTGGCAGAAGCGACACTGCTGAAAGGGTGGCGCTGAGAGAGCACAATGATCATGTGGACCGCCCTTTCAGCAATGCTGAGGTGTCACTGCTGAAAGGGTGGCCCAAGTGATAATTGGGCTCTCACAGCACTGCAGTACTGCTTCTGCTGAGGCATCACTTTCCAGAATACAGTACCTCTCAGCTGCTGAACTGCGAAGTGACGCCTTGGCAGAAGTGGCATTGCTAAAAGGGCAGCCCACATGATAATTGAGCTCTCCCATCTCTTGAAAATATGATCAAGATTTGTTTATTTCCTCTTCTGTCATTTGCAGCTAATGAGTTCCTAAGTGAGAACAAAGTGCTTATTTCTGGTCATCACCTGCTTAATGATGTCACATCCTGCTTAATGACATCACTTCCAGCCTCAGCAGGTGCCATGAATGCTATTCGGTCCACTGTATGAAATGAGTTTGACACCTCTGCATTAGGACCTCTACAAAATGCTCCTCCCCTGTCGGTTTGCTAACCATCTGCTTGATGAAGAGTTCTGTAGAACTCAAAAGCTTGCTCTTTGATACTTTATTTAGAACAGGGGTGCACAACATGCGGCCCTCCAAAGGATTTCCGGTGGCCCCCGAAGAAATCGGGGATCCCTTGGTACACATTGCTTACGAAGAGAGTGCCGAGGGATCTCAGATGTCTTCACTCCAGCCGCATAGCTGTGCAGCCTTCTTGCTCAGGTCGCCGAGGGAGGAGGACGAAGTCACTGAGCCTTGCGAGCCCATTGGCCCGGAGGCTTTGAGGCCGTTGCTGAAGGTGGCGTTTGATCACCGCCGATCAGCTGGAGTCTCCTGGCATTCAGCCAGGAGCTGGAAGAGCCGCGTCTCCTCTTGTGTGCCAACGGGCGTGGAGGTTTTGGGGCTTGTCCCGTTGGCGCTGTCGCTGCTCCGTGTGAGGAGGAGGCTCGGATTCGCGGCGGGAGGGCAAATCCAAATTTTTAATTATGTAAATATCTATTTATTTATTAATATGTTGCTTTCCTGGATATTTTCTGGCTCATGGACACCCCCCCTGTAATGTCACTTCCTGAGGAAGTGACATCACGGTTCCTTGACAACCCACCCACCCCCCGTGCGGCCCGAAGAAGTTTAGTCTATTCATTTTGGCCCCTACCTACTTCCAAGTTGTGCACCCCTGATTTAGAACAAAAAGTATCACCCTCCTTTGAATTGTGGACATTTCATCTTGTGACTCAACACAGTCATCTACAATTTTATGTTGTTTTTGTACTGGGGTACGGGTACACCATTTTTCGCTTCATGCAGCAGAATGTTTTGGGTCAACCCTGCATCTATCCATATGATAAATAATCCCAGATTTGAGCAGAGCTATGGTTTTTGCTACAAATATATTTGTTCTGGGGAAATCAGGGTCTATTTTTATCATCCTGCTTTTTTCTAGTGGCCGGAATTCCGACATAGAGGGTCCTATTAACTCAGTCCTATAACATACAGTACTTCAATAACACGGAGTACTATTTACAGAACTCAAGGCAGGACAAAGCAAGAGAGCAAAGTCTGAGAAAAAACACCCTTATTGTGGTTAAAAAAAAAAAAAACCTTGTTAAAATGAATTAAGAATGTTCATTTATCGCCAAACACTCATTGACCAGACTAAGGTCTCCTGAACTTGGAAGAACTGAGGTGGATATATTCACTCAGGAACGCCAATAACCAATTAGCTGAATGGATTCTCCTGTTCTGAGGACTCTCTGTTTATTAAATATCAAAGAGAAACAGGTCAATTTCTTTATATGCTCCCTAATATTTCCTCAGTCTTGCCTCCCTTTTATTGTTATTACTTTCAGACCTGCACCAATATATTTAGCGCAGAGTGACAGGTTATGACAAGGGCGGGAGGAGTGAGGAATTGGGTAGGTCAGCTCTAAGGTCCCAAAAGACAGCTGGAAAAAGCAAGCAGATAATAATTAAGCTGCTCATAGAACCGCAGGCTTAATGTTTCAGGGTTCTAGGTTCTATTGGGTGCTCCGGAGTCCAGAAACAAGTAGATTTCCCAAACTGACAACTATACATTTTGTCTGGCATGGATTTCAGCAACACTTGGCTTGTAGGTACAACCAGGGGCGGTCTTAGATCTTATCGCGTCCTGTGCCAACCACACAGATGACTTTGTTTTCTTTATCTCTATATGCTACTTGGAGTTACACATAGAGAGAATTATAGAGCAGCTGTGCAATTCTATATTTTCTTACTACACTAGTTCTGTATCCTGCTGCAACTAATGTGGGGGCTAATGGGCTTCCACTCAGGTACCCCTGCAATAACACTCTCATGAGCTTCATGACTGGCCCGGGATTTGAACGCAGGACTCTGCAGCACACTAACCACTACTACATCACATTGACGCTCAATCCATATTGCACACATTATTAATAGAGCACACAGTATCTTTTTTACTTTTGGCATTTTCCAGTCAGGCCCCCAGTGATTTACCCAAGGCCAGCAACTGAGGACACAGCCAAGATGAGATCTGAAGATGTGCTTGACTCCAGTACTCTGATGATCATTGGTCCACACCGGCTTTTAGATTGCCACATCCCACTCAGTACTTAAGGCCGCTGCAGACCGCATGAATTTCGGCGCGTCCCGGACGCCCAAGGACCTTTGTCGAGCTGTGCTGAGGTGTCTGGTTACCATAGCGAAAGCGAGCGGAGGTGATGCGATCTCCTGATTTCCGGCACGATCGAAAATGTTCCTGGCCCATGTTTGAGGGGGCTGCTTTGCGGAGCTACTGCAGCCACCAATCAGATGAGAGGGGGAGGAGTGTTAGCCAATCACCATAGAGGTTTCTTCCAAGAAGGCGGGACAAAAGGGGGGACTATTTGCGGGAAGACATTCCTACAGACAAGCTCAGAGTGCGGAGGAGAGCGGCCAGCCTCTCTCGCTCGCTCACCTCGGGGCTCGCTCGCTCGCCTCGGCGTGCGGTCTGTTACGGCCTTTACTGCACAACACAGTAAGAGCATGATCTGGTTAGGACTGACAGGCCTTCAACGTGGATGGAGTCATTTTGATGAAGTACTTGCATTAATATCAGATATTGAGGCAAGCCTCCAGCAAAAAGAATTAAAGCCAGCTGCAGCCTTTATGGATTTGACATTGGCCTCTGAAAGTGCCTGGCACGAAGGTATCTCCTGGCGCTGCTAAATGTACAGAAGGCCTCCCAGAATGAATCACCCTTAGGAAGACAATGCTTAACAATTCTCCCACTTTGGACTCTATATAGGTAGGCAGCCGATGTAGGCATGATGCTAAAGAATTCCACAGGTCCACTGAAACTCCACAGGGTGTGCACCACAGATCTCCTTCCTGCTTGTACAAAAGGTACAAGTCTTTTTCAAGTCTCACATCCTATCTCTTAGAATGTGATAACGTCAGCTTCCTGTAAGAGGTGTGTGCGTGAGTGGAGGGGGGGTGTACAATGACAAAGATTTGAAGTGCAGAAGAAGAAAGCAGAAGTGGATGCTAGACTTTTTCCCTACCCACTTTTCCCTCTGAACTTGCTTCTCCCTTGTGGGGGTTACTTCCAGTCTCAGAAATCAATTGGGGGGGGGGAATGGCTGGGGACTAGCATTTGGAGGGGGGGAAACATGGACAAGTGAAATGGTTCTTGTCCCCCCCCCCTCTTGATGTTTAAATCGTTCCATACCTCAGCTGTGTATTTGTTACATTTCTAGCCCACTTTTCTTTCCTAAAAGTGCTCAAGTTGGTGCACATGGACAGAGCTGGCCTTAGGAGCTGCAGGGCCCAATTGGAAACATTTTTTGCAGGGGCCCAGGTTCACAGCCAAGGACTTTAGATTCTTACAGCCCAATCCTGTGTAAGATGAGCCCCTGAGCAGTCACTAAGGCGTGCGTCACCCTGGGACTGGGCGCGCGCGCGTCACCCACGCCCACCCTAGGGTGACATCGCGTGTCACCCTAGTGACCCCCCGGGCACCCCCTCCAAAATTTGCTAACCCTCACAGCTGCCGGTGCTGAGCGTCTTCTTCCTCCGGCAGTCCGGGGCCTTCTGAGAAGGCCCAATGCAACAACGCGTAATTTATTAGGGTTTTTGCACCTGTGCAGAACGTTTCTGAGGGCAAGGGCTGCCTGTTTGCCCTCAGAAACGTTCTGCGCGGGCGCAAAAAACCTAATAAATTATGCATCGACGCATTGGGCCTTCTCAGAAGGCCCCGGACCACCAGACGGGGCGGACGCTCCAAGGACTTCTCCCGGCCTCAGAGAGCCTCTGGAGGTTGACGTGTCGCGCGTGGGTGCGCGCATCACCCCTTCTGCGTGCGTCAACCCCCCCAGCGGCCCCCCCGCCACGTTCTGTCGATGTTGCTGATGAGCCCTGTGTACATTAGAGCCCTGCATGTGCACCGGGCTGGGAGAGGGCTTGGGATATTGGCGGAGCTCACCACTGATATTCCCACCCTCCCCCAGCCCAGTTCGGACAATGGTTGCCCTCCCTCACCGCCCGGTCCACCTTCACCCCACCCCTGCACCGACTGGTGCAGGACGTACCTTGCCTGGCAGGTGTGGGGACAGTACACCAGTGGAGAGAGGGCTGCCGGTTCTGCACCAGTGGCCCTTACTCTCCGGGTGCCGCGAAAGTGCTTTACAGCAATTTTGTGACACCCAGCGCCAGGGGAGCGCGTTCTCCCTCAGTGCTTTTTTACACTGGATTGCGCAGTTAGAGATATAAATAACATTTATTATAGACTTTATATCTCTATGCTAGAATGGAAAGCAATCAAAATGTGTGCTTAAAAAGTGCATGCAAGTTAATGGACCAAATGGATCTAAGTACATTTTAATATAAACAGAATGTGTAGATTACCGTTGAAAAGTAAATAGTTACAAAGCCTCCTGTTTTAGTGACTGTGGAATGATTTAGTAAAAATATTAATTTTAGTTTAGAAAAAAAAATCAAAATGTGTGTATTTGGATTATATAAAAGACACATATCCACAGGAACCAGATCCTGCAAGAAGCCCAAATACCAATGTCCCTGTATCCGCTCAGGCAACACTATTACAGACCTGTCAGTTGTACCATCAGGGTATTATCCACCAGTTTATCTTCCAGCATGATCTATGCTGTTAGCTGCCAAGAGTCTTGTTTCCTGTCTATGTACAATAAATACAATAGAACAATTTATTCTATGTAGAATCTACAGGGGTTCTCAACCTGTGGTATGGATACCCCTAGGGACACATGGACCTCTTGCTGGGGGTACGCCAAGCCCTGCCCCTTATCTGCCCCATCAGCAGCTAATTAAGTGTTAATTAACAGGATTTTAAATTGTAATTATTTTCGGAGCCCTTCTGTCTCTCTGATTTTGGTTTTGGGCTTATTTTTGTACTTTGGAAAATGTACTTTGGTGGGGTGGGGGAGGGAGGAGCTGATTTTGGGAAGTGTGACTTGGAGGAAAAAAGAGATCCTTGCATCTCTCTCTCTCTCTCTCTCTCTCTCTCTCTCTCTCTCTCTCTCTCTCACACACACACACACACACACACACACACACACACACACACACACACAGAGTTAAATAAGACATTTTTCACATTTAAAATTGTTTTAGTACTTTATTTAACGATATTACCTAATTAATTGATTGATTAATCCAATTAATTAGCAGTTAATTAGCAGGGGGTACTTCAGAAAATTGGACCATGATAGGGGGTACCCGGGCCTCCAAAGGCTGAGAACCCCTGCTTAACAGGGTTTATTCAACATTGTAGAATAAATACAAAAGAATGTTCAAGTGAATCAACGGACATAAATCTGAAATAAAAAATGGTAACTTGTAGAAACTAATGGAAAACATTTCAGACTCCAGGATACTCTGCTACTGACCTGAAAGTCATGATTCCTCAGCAAGAAAACTGCAAAGGGATAATCCAGCCTAAAACCTGAATATGAATTGTATCCAAAGGTTTTATTTGATTCTTTCAAGGTTGAATTGAGCAGTGGCGTCACCAGGCGCCCCCGCATCTGGGGCGGCACCCCAACGCCCCCCCAATAAAACTGTCAAAAAAATTAGGTTTCGGTTTCGAAACCTATTTTGGACAGTTTTTGGGTTTGTTTTTTTTAATAATTTTCAGGCGATTTAAAGTGTAAAACCGGGATGTTTAAAGTGTATGTTTGCTTTGCGGCACTTATCTTGACTATGGGGCGTTCCAGCGACGTTCCAGCGAAGATCTTCTTCCTGCACCCGGGCACAGCTTCTCCCTGCGCCCGGGCGCGGACTCCGTACCGCCCCCAGGAGCGCTTTCCGGAGTTTGCGCATGCCGAGAACGTCCCTGGAAACTCCGAGGGTCTGCGCATGCGCAAACTCCGGAAAGCGCTCCTGGGGGCGGTACGGAGTCCGTGCCCGGGCGCACAGAGAAGCTGTGTGCCCGGGTGCAGGAAGAAGATCATCGCTGGAACGTCGCTGGAACGCCCCATAGTCAAGATAAGTGCCGCAAAGCAAACATTCACTTTAAACATCCCGGTTTTACACTTTAAATCGCCCGAAAAAAGGAAAAAATGGAAAAGATCGAACTTTTAGGAGGCCCGCACCCCCCCCAGAGCCTCAGCGCCCCTACGCCCTGGGGCCCACCACACCACCGCCCCATATCAGCCAACGCCTCTGGAATTGAGACAATGGCTTCCTGTCACAGGCTGAATTACTGTACATAGGAAAACCAAGAAGATTGCCATTCTGCCTATTTTGTACATGTGTACGCTTTACATTGAATTGAATTGTCATCAACTATACCTCTTGTGTTTCATGGCCATTTGGCCCCACTGTTTACATTTTTTTCTCTATTATGTGTGCATATACTGTATTTCTTCAATTCTAAGACGCATGTTTTTTCCCAATTAAGCATTTCAAAAAATGGGGTGCGTCTTAGAATCGAAGGTCTCCAAAAAGCACCCCAAAATGCTATCTTCTTACTTACTGGGGCTTGGGGGAGCTTCAGGAAGACCTGTGCGACCCTCTGCAGGCCTCCCTGATCTTCAGTTCGGCAAAAAACGGTGATTTTCAGCCATTTCCGGTTTTCGCAAAAACCAGAATTGGCCAAAAATCGCTGTTTTTCGCCGAACTGAAGATCAGGGAGGCCTGCAGAGGGTTGCGCAGGCCTCCCTGAAGCTCCCCCAAGCCCAGGTAACGAAGGAAACGGCACTTTCTGGCAGAGCCAGAAATGCTATGCAAAGGCAGTGCACTCAGTCATCCTCAGATGCAGGAGACATGCTGGGGAGAGTTGGTGCTGAGCGAGTAGATTCAATGAAGGGAGGTGAGTCTTACAATTGATGGATTTTTTTCCCCTGCTGGTGGTACTGAAAGTAAAGGTGCGCCTTAGAATCGATGGCGCCTTAGACTCGAAGAAATACGGTATATGTGTATATCTGTACAGATCTAATATTGTGTTTGTGTATACACACACACACACACACACACACACACACACACACCTGCTAACTGACAGCACAATCCTACCCAGCTCCTCCACTGGTGCAGCAGTGGTGGAGGGCAGAACATGAGGCTTTGGAAGGAAAAGGAAATTTAAATCCCCATCCCCTTTCCCTCCCAAAGCGTCCTGTTCTCCCTCCACCACTGCTGCACCAGTGGAGGAGCTGGGTAGGATTGTGCTTTGAGAATGGGCTCCACTCTGAAATAACAATCTTGTTCAAGAAGGAGCAAAGTGTATGGAATCTGCATTTTTCATCTTTTCTGTCATATAAACGGTCTATCAGGCAAAGCATGGCACTTGACTTGACGATACCAGTTTTCCTCTTGGAAATTTGATTCAGGTCTCACGTCTCAAATATGATTCAGGCTTCAAAACCCACCTTCTGGTATCCCAGTGTCATGATTTTGTTCATTTTATATCTGCTAGTATCAAAGCAGATTGGTTGTTGATGAAAATCAAGGCGGTGCTATAAGAACTCAAAGGCTTAGAACCACAATGGAATGGGATGACATTTCACATAGGGGGCCCTTCGTCGAATTGATTTCAACTTGCAATGAAGCATTTAACCATTTGAATCACCCTGGAAGCTGATCTCCAAATGCACATTGATCCACCCTCAATGAAGGTTTAGATCAATGCCTTGCAAGACTGACTGGAAATAAAACTGTTTGGTTTAGTTCTCCATAAAGTCAAGCAGCATCAATATTTTTGTGACAAAATGGCCAGCAAGATAAGTTCAGTCATTTAGTAGGAGCGTGTACTCAAACATATTTACAGCTTAATCCTGCGCAAACATAGTTTAGTTTAGCTCCGCCAGTCTAAGGTATCACAAAAGTGCCGTAAGGGCAGAGGCGTAGGAAGGGCGGAGCGCCCGGAGCAGTGGCTCCGGGCGGCTCCACGGCTTGGGAGGCACTTCAGGGAGCGTGCGCGCGCCCGGTGACGCAACGGCTCCGCGGCTCGGGCGGCATTCAGCTGGCGCTCAAGGCCTTCTCCCCTTCTCCCCTCGGAGCCCCTTCTCCCTTTCTCGGAGCCAGAGAAAGCCCTGGAGCGTCCGCCACGACCGGCAGCCAGGGCTTTCTGAAGGCAGCCGACTGCGGCGCCGCGCTATTTATCCTTTTCTTTCTGAAAAGGTAGGCCGGGTCCCCCCCCGGTGGGGGCCGCCCCTTTGAGCCGGCGCCGCGGAGGTGCTCCAGGCAGCCTCAGCTGCCGGGACACCTCTGCGTAAGGGACTCCACACTGTTGGACGCGGCTGAGTGCTGTGCTAGGCGGTGGGACAGCATAGGGAGGGTGGCAGAGATGATGGGGGAGCGGGCCATTGGCCAGGCCAGCCTGGAAGGGGGTGCAGATATCGACAATGAATTGCACCAATATCCCACGCCCCAGGCCAAGCCGGCCTTACATGGCCTCCCCAGATGTGCGCCAGCTCCAGAGCTAGCACACATCTGAGGAGGCCCATTGGGGCCTACGGGGTTTATATCAGGGGAAGGGGATTAACGAGGTAAGCCCCGTCCATGCCCTTTAGGACGGTTGCCGCATCTTAGGCAGGATCGTGCTGCCCATTTCAGAGCGTAGTTTGTTTGGGGGGCTCCTGCTGATTTTTGTTTCAGGCCAACATGAACCTTCCCCCATCTATTTGAACACTCCCAATTCGTTCCTCTCATTAATTTTCAGTATTTAAAAATTACAGCAATGTTCATACTTTAAAAAGTAGTGTTTCCCACCATCTGTATTGGTGGCACCAAAGAGCTCCCATATATATTGGCAAGCGCCATCTTGAGTACTCATAACTGTCCTGGGATGCAGCTTTATCCTGGGCCAGTTTGAGTAAAAATAAAAATAAAATGTCCCCCTCCATGAAAGAAATGGGTCCCATTTTGTTCAGGTTCCATTCATTCCAAAAATGAATGCACACCCTTGTCATTTAGCGCCCCTTCACTCCATGTGCCACATGGTGCGTGTGAATACGCCTCCTTCAAAACAGTCAGCAATATTTTGTCCCCTTTGTCCCCTTGCCCCGGGTTAAGCCCCAGCAGCCACTATGGATCAACTCGGATCTGCACCTCTAGCTCTATAGCTGACACAAGTCCGAGTTGATCCGTTCAGGCGGGAAGTGACTGTTGAAGACCGTGGTGAACACCTGACCTTTTTGCCTAATACAGCAGGGCTGTTCTGTTCTCACGTAGCTGAGCAAGTCTGCCTCCCTGAGTGCCTGTGAATCAGAAGTTGTTCTGCATTGTAATCTCGGAGGCACAGCGTTGCATGAGTAACACTGTGGACTCCCTGGCTTCCCTTAGTTGGTGGTCTGAAAGGCATTGTGCCGTATGAGCTACATTGCAGGCTTTCTACCACAAATTGGGTTGGCAATGGAGGCTGCCCTCCAGCCTTCCAGTAGAAATAGCTGGTGCCAGTGGTTAAGCAGGACTGGGGAATGTTTTTAATACATCCATGTTCTATGGAGACGCCATGAATGTAGAAAGCAGCTTGCCACATGGCATAATTGTCCTATGGTTTGTATCCTCTCTTATTGACGGCTTTGACAGACTCTGTTTTGTCTGTAATTTATATTTAGAGGCAAGCTAATGTTTCAACCTTACGTTCCAAGTCAGCCAGGATTAATAAGGGTGTCTACAACTCTGTGCTGTTCATTGCACCCTTTTGGGGCCTCGTTTCCATGGGGCATTTTGTTTTCCCTTTGTTGTGTTTTGAGGAGGTTTCCTAAGGGATCTATCCCAACACCTCTTTTGCACTGTATTCCATTACATCCCTCTTTGTTTTAATGAGCTGCTACAATTCGGTATATTTCCCTACAGGGGAAGACCATGTCCTTGCAGAAGGGCTGGTGTATTCCAAAAGGCAATTGTTGTGTATGAAACTGAGAAAGGGGGGGGGGGGGAGAGAAGTACAGAGAACATGTCTGGCATTTTAATGCATATGGCGCTGCAAGCATGGAAAGAATGAAAGAAAATCTAAAACGGCAACAACTCAACAGTGTAGGGCACTTCATTTCTTTTCGGCACAGAATGTGAATGTTCTTCAATAGCATGTTGTATACAGAGCTTTGGTTTTGCTTTGTTTTAAATTCCATGAGACCTACAATCCATTCTTATTTTGTGGAATGAAGAATGTTGGAACATTCTTGTTATTTTCTTTTCTGGTCACTGTTATACATCGTTGAGAGAAGAATACAGGTGGGCCCCCATATCCGCTGGGGATATGTTCCAGGCCCCTCCGTGGATACTTGAAACCGTGGATAAGAGCGAACACCCCCTCCATGGTTTCCTGAGGGGCCCCCCAACCTGCCTCCCCTGCAGGCAGGCATGCTTGCCCCCCCCCCCCCCAGCTCTTATTTTTCTTTCAGCAAGCTTTGTTTCTTCCTTAAAACAAGCAGAGAAGCAGCCTCCATTGCAGGCAAGTAGAACGAGACTAAGTCCTAGAGAGGCTCTGCAAGGTTCCTGTTAACCTTGCAGAGCCTCTCTAGGACTTAGTCTCGTTCTACTTGCCTGTAATAAGCAGCCAGAGGCTGCTTCTCCTGTTTCTTTAAGGAAGAAATGAAGCTTACTGGGGAAAAAGTAAAAGCCTGGGGGGTCCCCATGATCCGTGGATAACTGAAACCGTGGATAGCGAATCAGTGGATATGGGGGCCAAACTGTACTTACAGTTCATTTCATCACCTTACACAGTAACAAAAACTCAAGACGTTTTTGCATATTCCAAGAGTGCTTCACCTACATTTGGTATTCTGAGATAATTTTCCATTCAAAATGTATTTCACTCTTGTGGCTGCAAAGAAGAGTTCAACACAATCCTAGTGAAATCTCACTAGTCAGTCCAGACGTGAGCAAAATTTATTGAGGTCTGGGAATGCAGTCCAGCATAGGTCAAACTAAACATTACTCCAAAATCACAGTCAGTCTAGTCCCCCCCCCCCGGCCATAAGATAACACCTGGTAGAACTGACCCAACATCACATCATGTGTCCTGACATCCCAATATTCTTCCCTTCCCTCTCTCATTCGTGGCTGCCATGACTGTGCTTTTAGCATAATGTCTGGTCCGGCTCAGGTTTGCCAGTATCTTCTCCTTGCCTCATGGGCATTATCTCTCAATGTGCCACCTATTCCCATTTTCCATGCTTTTCTCTCATTCCATTTCCCCAGTCCAGTTAAAAGTATTTGTATGGCAGGAGAATAATGAAAAATAGCCCCAAATACGCAAATAGTCGTAATCTACGCATTGTCTTCTGGTTTTGAAGTTTGGATTCTTATTTATGTATTTTGTACCACGTTGACATATCCTCCCTCTCCCCCCCCCACACCCTGGAATGTGAACAGGAAACAGGAACTCACTATACCCACACCAACTTCAGTCTACAGGACTTCTTTCTGATTTTCTATGCCTGCCTCCTCCTTGCTGGGTCAAGCCAGTGACATCCCATTGCTTCCTTTCCTATTTGCTGCAGTTGCTGCTGCTGTGGTGTGGTGCAAAAGACAAGCGAGATCAGTTTCATGTGTTCTCGGGAAAGGAGAGCCACTGTTTAGAATACCATCTCTCCGCCTACCTCTGACAACGTAAAGAGGTGTCTAATCTGCCGGAAAAAAGAACGTGTGCCAAAGATCAAAAGGAGGGAAATAGGAAACAGCTTCTACTCAAATTGCTACAAGTCCGCTTGGCCCTTCTAAGCAAAATCAGCACTGGGTTTTATGCTTAGCAGGCCTACTGTAATTCAAACGTACATTTGGGTTATCCCTTCCAATGCCAGCCTCAGAGACATGCAGGTTAAAGAGAAAAGGCAACCGCAGGCACAGTGACAGCAGTTGAACAGCATCAAGATTAATGTCGGTTTTCACACACACGGGACCTTCTCATCTGCCCTTTGGCTTTATCATGGCGAATCGTTTCCTACGCTTCGGCTAGCTGGCAATTAAACACCACCTTTCACCCAGAGAGGTCCCAGTGTGTTTCCTGAGACGAGCCCTGCACTCTTTGAAAAGCAGACATCAGCACTACAGAGCACAGGCACAAAGAGGGAGGGTCAAGTTCTCTGTTCAAGCAGTCACTCGCCTGCTGCTAGGCCCGACACCATTCATGAGTATGTATGCACTGAGCAAATACCATCTCAGCTGGTAGAGCCTTGTCTCTGGCCTCGTCCTACATGGGATAAATAGCTTCCTTGGGCCAGATTTGACCTCTCATTGATGTAAATCAGTGGTGGCCAACCTTTCAACATTAATGCTGGCCCTTTAAATGGTTGTATAGATGAGGGCATTTCAGCAGGTGCAGCTGCTTTAGCAGCACCATCAGCAACTGCAGCTGCCAAGATTCTGTCTTCTACACAACTCTTAAGAACACAGTAGCCCTAATGGTGGAAGGTTGGCCACCCCTGATGTAAATGAAGGCCTTTTCTCTTCTTTTCAGGTTGCAGAGATGGAAGGAAGGAGGTCTTCCTAATGTAAGTGAAGACTTCTGGAATAGGGTATAGCACAGACACAACATGAAGTCATTGCTAGGGGTTGATTGCTTTATGCGAAATTAAGGAGACGGGAACAAGGATCCAATTCCATTGAGGGTTATTCTACAGATTACTTGAGGGACTGTCTTTCCCCATATGAATCTCCCCACCCCATAAGGTCACCTCGGGTGGATCTGTTGAGGGTGCCATTGCCACTGGAAGCAAGTAACTTACCGCAGGGCCTCCTTGATTGCAGCACCCAGTAAATTGAACTCTCTTCCATGAGATTAGGACCACTCGGATTGTGTTGGTGTTCCACAGGAATTGCAAAACTTTTTTGTCCCAGCAAATTTTTACTTTATTTAGTTCTTGGTTGTGCTGGTTCTGAGTATCGTTGCTCTGGTTTTGGTGGTTTTCTTCTTAATTGTGCTCTTTTTCTTTCTTTCTTTTTTGTACTGTTGCCCATTGTTTTATTATTTAATTCCTTTAATTGATGTGTTTTAATGAGAGTTGTGAAATTAGCTGATAAACTCATTTCTGAAATTGCAGAATATTTACTGGCTAGTTCCTTTCTCATATACCATGGTCTGGTTGACCCTCAGGACATTGCAATGAGCGGTGTGAACAATCCAGTGTTTCTAAATTGGAGATTTCCCTAAAAGAATGAGAGGCCTCCTGCCCCTTAAGAGCTTAGTATGGCTCCAAGTAACCTCTACCTATGGGAAGGGGCTGAGGCCGAGCATGTAAGGTGACCTCTCCCTCTTTCTTTGCCCCCTGGAAGTCAGGGGACAAAGAAATACCTACTGGCTGGTAGCTTTTAGACTGTTTGTCCTGAGTAAGTCAGAGGCTGGGAGTAGAAGTTAGGACAACCCAAGCTTAGACCTGCTTAGCTACCCAAGAGACCTGCTATATAGACCTGCTTAGATACCCAAGCTTTTATGCTGCTGTATAGACAAGATCAGAAGATCAGTACCAATATAAAAACACTGATTTAGATGAGAATACTCTGGAGGCGCTTAACCCAACCCCCTTCTTTTCTCTCTCTTTTGAGTGCTATAAACTAACTTGCATCTGGACTCAGGTATGTGCTATCTGGCATATCTCCTGTGCTATATATTGCCTTCAAAGAGAAAGAACGCAGGTTCTATGTAATTTGAATGAGCTTGGGCTGAAGCACGCTCATGACTAAGTCCTATTGCCAGCAATGGGTCTCAATTGAAGGTGAAGACAGATGTAACAGAGTTGACTGTATGCCTCATTCATGTCCAATCCAAACATGCCTATGGGATCTACAACAGGCCTGTAGGGATCTACAGGTGTGCAACAGACGTGCAACAAGGGATCTACAGGTGTGCAATAGATGTAACCAACTTGTTCCATGGGTTTCACGGGGACCTGGTTGCAACTAGTGTCAATTGGATCAAGGGCTTTGTATGTATGTTGTGTATGAACAAAGGAAAAATCTTAGAGCCCAGACTACAGAATTCAGTGACAGCATAATGCATAGCACAGAGTTCAATTTGCATATCTTGTCATATTAGGGTTGCTATCTATTTTGCACCAGGCTTTCATGAGACCTGTGTGGCTCTAAACTTCAGCACCTCTTTCTTCACTGGAATACGCCCCAATCCTATGCACATTTACTCAGAAGTCCTACTGGGTTGAGGAAGGCTGACTCCCATTTAATTCTGCATTGGAGTGCAGCTTTGATTTGCTTTGTGTTAAAATGGGCAAGGGGTTTTTGTTCGACAGGTTTTGTTTTTTTAAGGCATAAAAATATTTAACTTGCTGTTTGCACATTAAAAAAAATCTGTACGCTTTCTATTCCAAACGGAGGTGAAATTTTTCAAAATTCTGTGGGTTTTACAGCATTCGACAAGTAGCTTTCAATGGTCTAATGCTGATCCATAGGGGGTGTTTCGGTTTATGGTTTTTCATGTCTGCAAAAGCCGTACAAAACTAATAAAAAACGGTAGGTTTAAAAAAAAAAAAGAAGAGGCAGTATGTTCACATCCATAATTAACAAAACAGTTCTATGTTTATTTTTTTCCATTCATTTTCAATTTAAAATGGAAATACATATGTCTGAGAGACTCAAATATGCTTGACAAGAGACAACAGCAGCAGGTAAAGTATGGAGAAATAGAAGCATGATTAATAAAAAATATCCTGCTGTAGTAGCTACCGAATGATCGCTTTTGAAGGTTTGGAAGAAATACCCATATGCTTTTTCAAAGTCCTTCCCTGTACAAACTGTCTCGTCTCAAACAAAGTGCTTTGCACATTTAAGTTACATGACAAATTCAGGGCAACTCTTTCTTTGAAATTACTTGTTGGGATTCACAAATCCGGAGATTTCAGTGAGTTGTTCATGCTTTTTAGGACCTTTAAAACTTTGCAACACTAACAAGACACTGAGAGGAGAGTTTTTCCTTTTATGCAAGATCCATTGCAACAGTACCCCCCAAAATAAGTACACATGACACAGGTCTGGGAGAAGTAAAGGGCTATGTTTATTGAAATTGTTACATAGAGTGTGTAGGCTTGTAACGGGTCCTGCCCAAGATGCAGTGGCGTAGCTATGAGGGGGAGGGGTGCTGTGCCCCCAGGGTGCCACCCCAGAAGCGCCTTGGGGGTGACATGTGGCTGCACGTTTTTTTCTTTAACTGTGGATGCACCTGGTTGCCCGAAAGAGCTGGCGAGGGTGGTTGAGCTGCAAGGGAACTCTCTTCCTCGAGTTCGTGCCGTATTGTCATCCTCTCTCCCTCGTGTTTGCGCCAGGAATGACACTGGGCCTCCCTGCAGGCCCCTAAAGGGGACCCGGCCTCCCTGCTCACAGCCTATCCTGGCTGAACAAAGGGGTTCACCTGTGCAATGGGGGGAGCGTTGCAAACTGGCCCTGCCCGCATATACATGTGAGCAGAGCGGTATTTCTGATGAACTTACAGTACATTCTCATATAACACTATTCTGATCCATCAAATTTAAATGCATGCCCATTTCTATTTTCTGAAGGACTGCCTCCTCCCATACATACCAGCCAAATACTGAGATCGTCATCTGATGTCCTTCTCTGGGTTCCCCTGAGTGTCAACCAGAAAGGAAGTCCTAATCGGGGTGGCATCCCATTTATATAGAATGCACTCCTAGAGAGGACTTGCCTAACCTCTGCCTAAAATCCAGGATGCTAAGTTTTAAGTGCCCTGTGAAATTTTTATTTGCCAGAGGTTTTTAAGGAATTGTAATTAGCTTCTAATACCATATTTCTTCGAGTCTAAGGCGCCATCGATTCTAAGGCGCACCTTTACTTTCAGTACCACCAGCAGGGGGAAAAAATCCATCAATTGTAAGACTCACCTCCCTTCATTGAATCTACCCGCTCAGCACCAACTCTCCCCAGCATGTCTCCTGCAGCTGAGGATGACTGAGTGCACTGCCTTTGCATAGCATTTCTGGCCCTGCCAGAAAGTGCCGTTTCCTTCGTTACCTGGGCTTGGGGGAGCTTCAGGGAGGCCTGCGCAACCCTCTGCAGGCCTCCCTGATCTTCAGTTCGGCGAAAAACAGCGATTTTTGGGCATTTCTGGTTTTCGCGAAAACCGGAAATGGCTGAAAATCACCGGGTTTTGCCGAACTGAAGATCAGGGAGGCCTGCAGAGGGTCGCACAGGTCTACCTGAAGCTCCCCCAAGCCCCAGTAAGTAAGAAGATAGCATTTTGGGTGCTTTTTGGAGACCTTCGATTCTAAGACGCACCCCATTTTTTGAAATGCTTAATTGGGAAAAAACATGCGTCTTAGAATTGAAGAAATACAGTATTCACTGCCTGCATATTTGTAAAATAATTGCAAAACAATTACTACAAAGACATCATAACTCCCCAGCATCCATCCCCCCTTAAAGGAAATTAAAAACCTGTGGTGTTATTGCCCCTGGAACTTTTCTCTGCTCAGAGAAATTGGGACTGCATAAGGTTAGGCCTTGACCCTTACCACAAATCTCCACATCCTCTCCTGGAAGCTCTGCCACATTATGGAACCTGGAAGTAGCACTGCTTGAGAGCAATTTGTCCTGCTGTTACAATACGCGATTTGCTAATGCATAGATAGTATTTGAACAGGGTGGCTCCACAAAGAGGGTATGTGTCAGGTGCCCATGCCCACAGAAGGGCCACAACCAAGCCTAGCCAGCCCAACCCTGAGGCAGCAAGGCTCCACTGCCTAGTAAGCCAAGGCCCAGAAGGACTCCCACTGTTTGCTGCCGTAGCTGCTTCCAACCATTGTCCAATAAGCCAGTCAGGACCCAATGCTGAGGCCTATAAGAAGGCAGAGGAGAGCAGGCAGCAGCAGCAAACATGAGTCCTCCTTTGTGCTCCATAACTATTTGTGGCAGCAGTGGAGAATTGTTGCCTGTCCACTGCCCAGTAAGCTTTCCCAGCCTGGTAACTTTGATGATGCCCAGATGAGATGACAAAGCTCACTGAGAATCTGGCAGAAGGCAGGTGAGAGCCCTCTTTTCACTACCACCACCGCAACTGCAGGTTGCAGCATGAAGGATTTGAGCCTGCCTGTTGCCTGGTTCCCAACTATGCACCCCTAACTACTATGGGGGAGTAGGTGGCATGTGCATCTTCAAAGCATGACAAAATGTGCGGTTGTGGGGGCCTTTTGCCCCAGGGTTCGCACTGGACTTGAGCAGCATCATTTCTTTAACTAGAGAGTATCTGATCTGGAGAATGCATAATTTCTATAAAGGTTGAAACTTTGTTATGGGAAAGCTTGGGTTGGTTGGTATGACTGTTCCCTGCAGGCCCTTCCAACAATGGCCAAAGACACATACCAACCTGTGTGATGCAATGATGGAAAAGTCAGACTATACGCACAGGACGTACAAATTGAACGATGCCTCAGGAGCTTTGAAAGCCTTGTTTTATTATTTGCATTTGACTGTTCCAACATTTGCACTATATTTGCAAAGAGGTGAACAGTTAGTGATTTGGGGCTGCTTTCCTATGTGGGTTTACAAAATGCAGGTAGGAAAATGTAATGGCAACTCTAGGCATAGATACTATGTGTAGACATTACCTTTAAGGAATGGCCCAAAACATGCGAGAAAAAGACCTTGGATGTTCTTTCAAGACAAGCAGAAGGCAGGAAAGAGTAGTACAATTGCATATTTAAGAAAGAAAGAAAGAAAGAAAGAAAGAAAGAAAGAAAGAAAGAAAGAAAGAAAGAAAGAAAGAAAGAAAGAAAGAAAGAAAGAAAGAAAGAGCCTGTGTACAAAGGTGGTCTACAATTTATAAAATATTGCCCACATTTTTGGGACTATCTACACCAGAGGTGGCCAACCTTCCACCATTAGGGCTACTGTGTTTTTAAGAGTTGTGTAGAAGACAGAATCGTGGCAGCTGCAAGTGTTGATGGTGCTACTAAAGCAGCTGCACCTGCTGAAATGCCCTCACCTATACAACCATTTAAACCAGCATTCATGTTGAAAGGTCGGCCACCACTGATCCACACAGTAACTTTCCCAAAACTAATGCTGTGCTTTATGCTAACCCTGAAGTGTGGAAGACAAGTATTACAAGAAAGAAGATACCAACTGCCAGGTTGGGTCCGTTTATTATGTAACAGTCACTGTTTTGAAACATGCCGATTCTAATAGTTTCCAATCTGCCATTTGGACTAACAAGGATCAGTACGCCCGACACATGCTTTCCAAAGTTTCCCAGTTGTGGAAGAAACGTACACACTGGTTGGAAGAAACGAAGAACCACCACGTGAATCTAGCCATAGAATTGTACGGGGAGAAAGTTATAAGTTTAATATATTAAATCTGTCTGTCCCAATACATTTTGACCAAGGCAAAAACAAAGAATCCAATAAGCACAATGCATAGAAATATTGTCTAGCAATTGGGGAGGTGTGTGTGTGTGTGCGCGCGCGCGCGCACGCGTGTGTGTGTGCGTGCGTACGTGCGGATTATGCTGTTTCTTAAAAGACAGAATATTTGAGTAAATATTAACAGTCATCAGTTGGAAAGAGGCCAGATGCCCATCCACAAGTAATCACATATATTTCAGAAAGTCAGGCATACACCAAAAATAATTCTTGCTGCACAGGTCACACTGCTGGCGTAGCTAGGGGGGGTGTTGGGTGGTGTTCGGCCCCAGGTACCACACCTCCAGGGGGTGTCCTGGAGGTCTCTGGTACGTCCAGTTTTCACCCAAAAATTGGAAGTGCCTTTTGGAGGCCCAGGGAAGCCGCACATGGCCTTCCGAAACCACAGAAAGCCTCGGACACCCGATCTGGCATCTGGGGCCACAAAAATTTGAAACACCCATCCCCATATCCCCCCATCAACGAGGTTGGGAGGTTATAGGGGTTTTAAAAATTGTGGCCCCAGGTGCCAGACACTCTAGCTATGCCACTGGGCCACCCCACCCCTTTAGGCAAAGTCAGGTACCATCTATACAACAAAAAGGTTCCTATATTGACAACCAAATATTAATCCACACCCAAAAAATTATCTTGTGGCTGAGACTGTGTCCATTCAAAATCCTGAAATCATCCCACTATAAGGTCAGGTGCCCACATGCACACCTCTAGTCCCGCAGGTAACACATTGTTAATCTCTGATCTGTGACAGGACAAATAGGCTAGTCACTTTGACATTTAAAAGGCTCTCCCATCCATATGTTCTTATTGGGTATTAGATATTCTTAGAATTTTTTTAAAAAAAAGCATTATGCAGACACAAAAGCTTCTAATCTACTTGGAAATCCTGGACAAAAATTTGCCCTTAAAGATCCGACTATAAAAAAAGTGTGTGTGTGCGCGTGCACACAGCCCAATCCTGACTAAGTATCCGATGGGCAGCCTAGGCCGCCCACCGGATCCTATCCCTGAGGTCTCCAAAGTCTCCTGGGGGAAGGGGACATTTGTCCCCTTCCCCAGTGTAAAGCGGGGAGGCCCCAATGTAAAGTTGGAGGCGGCCATGTAATGGTGGAGGCGGCCAGGGAACAGGACGGGGATATGGCAGCCGCCATTCCTGCACCCTGGGCCAGCAAGGCCAATGGCTCCTCCCTCGCTGCTCGAAAAGCCCCTGCGCCTGCCGGGGGATCATTTACCTTATCCGGCGGCCACGGGGACATTATCTCAAGTCGTCGTGAATATGCTTTACGGCACGTTCGTGATGCCTTGGAATTGTGGAGCGCTTGCTCCGCCGTTTTAACTTTGGGCGGGATTGCACCCACACACAAGAAAGTGGCATACAATGTAAAAGTGAATGACACACACACAAAACCAACACACAAAAATCAAATATATCATCATCAATATACTCCACATCATCAAAACCACCTTATGCTACACATCTCCAAAGATTCACCAAAGATTTCTTCAGAAATGAACACTGGTTGCATCTTAATATTAAGACACTAGCACAACTCAATAATATAACCTCTTATGTTCCAAGTACTTAATTCACAGAAGACTACAATGGACCCCTGCTCTCCGCGGATTTGTCTCAACGTGGATACAGGGGCCACTGTGAAAACCTTAAAAAGAAAGAAAAGGGTTAAAAATAGCATTCCTTACCTTTTCGCTGGCAAACTGCTCCGTTTACAGGGCTGTAGACACTGAAATCACATTCCTACAGCATCTTCCGGTTCGCTCAACTTCCCTCTC
Source organism: Plestiodon gilberti rubricaudatus (assembly GCA_026170595.1). Lineage (NCBI taxonomy): Eukaryota > Metazoa > Chordata > Lepidosauria > Squamata > Scincidae > Plestiodon > Plestiodon gilberti. The sequence continues at coordinate 160,724,742 of JANXHW010000001.1, read as the reverse complement.
TTCCCCAAGGTAGCCCCAGAGTGCATTGGGGCGAACCTGGGGAAGGGAGAGGGGATTTCGAGCAACCCGGAAGAGGCTGTAGGAGCGTGATTTCAGTGTCTACAGCACTGCAAATTGAGCGGTTTGCCAGTGAAAAGGTAAGCAACACTATTTTTTTTAACCTTTCCCCTTTTTTAAGGTTTGCACAGTGGCCCCCATATCCACGCTAAAGCGACTGAACTTTACGCAGATTTCAGTATCCGCCGGGAGGGTCCAGAATGGAACCCCCCATGGATACCGAGGTCCAACTGTACTTCACTAGTGCAAGTCTTTAGGGAAATATAGTCCTAATTTAGGACTGTATAATATAGTTTGTTAAGCATTTGTAACATTCTACCCAGATAAATATAGTTCAGGAAAGAAGAAAATTCATCATCTGAGCAGGACATTCAACATGAATAAGCTTATACTATCGTTCATTTCTTTTGAGTTAATCTGAGTTGATGAACTAACCCAAATAATTTAGAAATCATTATGTCCAGGTCAGATATCATCACCACTTAGCGTGCCTGGAATGGTATGCATTGGTATGAATGGTCCAGAAGGGCTCTCCATCTCATTTTCCGCAGAAGTGCAAGTTGCTTTTTAAACTGGAGACATTTTAAAAGCAACAACATTAAGAAAGGTTTAGTTAGGAGAACAATGAAAGCATCACTGGGCTTTTGACAAGGCCTTTTACATGTCTAGGGCTGCAATCCTATACAGGCCCCAGGGAACTCAATGGGACTTTTCTGAGTAGACATGCATAGGCTTGGTCTGTAAAAGGCTCTCTGGTTTTTGCATATATCTTCTTTTTAAAATAAGATTTATTTTTTTACTGTTTGTATTTCGTATCAATGCAGGCACAGGGAGGGGGGAATTGAACGGCCCAAAAATGGCTTCACAAATTAAGTCATTTACTGAATGTGTTTTATTTCAACAACCAAAAAAATTCTAACAGACTAACAATGCACATAAGTTAAAATTTAATTATCACTTAGTGATAACAAAGATCAAGTTGATTTACATGGAAAAAGAACATTTACAATATGTTAATCCTCATTCACATTGTTGATACTGCAATAACACAATTTTTTTTAAAGTTTTCTCTTATTTCACAAAAAGGCGGAAAATTGTGCTTTGTTAAGAGGCACTACAAGAAAAGATTCTTTTTCCAAATAGATATTATATGATGAATATTGAATAAATAGACATATATGCGTTGAAATTCGCAAAGTTCTGGCAAGACCACAGGCGAAAATGCCCACAGATTCACTTAGAAGAACCACTGCAAAACTGGCAGTGAAATTTAAAAAAAAAAAAAAAAAAGAGGCAAGACTCAGCACTGGGGAAAAAAACAGACGTCTACTAAATTTTTGGTTGAAGTATTTAAAAAAAAACAACCCCCCAATGCTGAGGCCATCAAAGAGATGAATAACCCTATGAGAGCTTGACCAATATTACATATATGTAGTGATTTCAGCAAGAGTTTCAGCTAACAGTTTGAAAAGAGTTACTTGGAAAACATAAAGCAGCACCTACTGAATTTGTGATTAAAGCTGCAGCATACTACAGAAGGAAAGGATGGAGAGTTTCAGTCAGCAAGCCAACAGTGTTTTTAGGGGTATGAAATGGATACAGATACACTGTGGGTGCCAAATATTGATTTTGCAAAAGTCCCTTTTAAAAATGCCAGAGGTTACTGAGAAGCTAAAATTAGCTTGTATTGCCACGTGTCTTTTCCCTGTATGTTGTTACGTTCTGAGTAACTACCTATACAGAGGTTTGTTTCAATGCCTGCCTTTTATACCTTTCAAACATATAAATAGTATTAACAGTTATATTACAATGACTGTGCGAGAAACATAAAATAGCTTTCCAAGTGATATTGCATGAGGTCTTTGTTAAAAGTTACAAAGTACTTGTCAAAAAGAAGCTTGCCAATGAGTTTAGAAGTCCAAAAAGCAATTCAGACATGTTAAGAAGGAAGTCAAAATATCCTTTTAAAGAAATCATTATGTAGCAACACCACTGGTGTTGCTTCCAAACCATGGCTTAAAAAAACAAACCCTTTTGGAAACTATAGTAGATTGCAGCTTTAATGCTTGTACTATTGAAGAGTCAGTCAGCATTAGTTCTGCTTTATGTAATGGAATTGCTATGCTAGGTCACTGGAAAAAGGTTTCAGTTTATGACAAGGGACTACACGGAAATCGCTTGGCTTACTCTTACTGCCTAGAACTACAGCAAGTTCAGAAAACGCGTTCCCACCAAGTCTACCATGGACCACAGGAGGACTGTACCTTGGGAAATTGTTGGCTGAACATATTTAGTCTCATTAAGATAATGAGTCTTAAGCATAAGAATCCAAATGTATCAGAAATAAAGGAGATACAACAGGAAATTCAGCGCTGGAAAGCCATAAAACCCTTTAACTAATTCAGAACCAGTCAAACTCTCCCCAGATTGATAGCTGTTTTCTAATTTTAGATATCAGTTCTGAGAATTTGATTGAAAAGCAACTCCAACATATATAATGAGTAATTACCCTAAACATTAACATCAGACAAACACTAGGGTAGCAAAGAACTGCAGCTACACAAGCCCCACTGAAAGTAATGGGAGTTGCACAGCAATAGTGTAGATGGGTTGCTCCTTCAACGAAAAAAACAACACAACTTCAACTTCAACTAAAAACAACAACACCATTATAAAATGTGGCTCAATGTGAAATTCCACACATTAAATCTCATAAAAAGCAATTTCTCATGAAAACCTCATTAGTGGACAAGTCTGCTGTGCACTGAATTTCTCACTGAAAAGTCCATGAAAATCCATCTGTTCACTACAGAAAAGATGAAGAACCAAACATGCTATGTGACTTTAAGTGTGCATTGTGTACTAACATTTTAACTTGGTTTGGGATTTGACTTTTTAAGGTGCCCTGATCTCTCCCCCACCCCCACCCCAGTTCCCACTCCTTCAATCTTTTGTTTGTTTGTTTGTTTGGCAGTGTTGATCTAGGTTTTTAAATGCATACCTCAAAAATTATTCATCAAGCTGCCAAAGTGGAAGCCGTAATAATAAAAAAAAAACAGGGATAAACATAGAAAATAAATAGGTATTCCAAAATAGTAACCACACCCTGAGAGCAGGCAGCAGTTTATCTAAAAGCCAAAGCAACTCATTGTGAAGTGGTGTGTTATTTTTTAATACACAAACAAGACTCATCTTTAACAAGCTCATTTCACAGTCTATACTTTCAGATTGTAAAGTTATGTCCCATGCAAATTTCATATATATATATATATTTCATATATAATTCATATATATATATATATATATATATATATATATATATATATATAATTTGATGGAAATATATATATATAATATATACACAAACACGCTGTTATCATTTCCTTCATTGATTTCATCGGCCTATTTTCTTCCTGTAACTTGCTAGAGGTTCCTTTCATAAGTGCAAGGTTAACGATGATGTAATCCTATGTGAATTAGAATTAACATTGTCTCAGTCAAACATAAAAAAGTGTAACACTCAAGTGCCTGTTACAAGGGGACATCTGATGGGGCTATGGGAAACAATAGTTCAATTTGCACGTACTCTATGTGCACTGGAAAAAAAAAACAATTTTTAAAAAAAAATGAAGCAAAAAAATCTTGGATCAATGTATTGCTTTGCCTGTGATGGTTTCACATTATCTCTGGTCGGTTTCTGAAGCAGGTGCCTTGTTTTTGTCAGGATTCTCTTCTTCAGTTTCCACTTTGTACATTTCCTCAGAGCCCTCCTCACTGTCATTCTCCTCTGACTCAGTCAGCAGCTCCTCATCTTTGTACTCTGCCACATCCACCACCGTACCCAAGTGCTCTTTTAGCTTCCCGTGATGCTTAACATGGTAACGCTGGTTCTGGAAAAACTTGATGATGGTATGCTTAGGCAGATCCAACTGAGCTGATAAAGTGTGGATGGCCTCCTGGTCTGGGTACAGGCCAACATCATGGATGAAACTTTGAAGGATGCCCAGAGCCTCCAAAGAAATCTTAGTACGGGATCTTGTCTTTTTGGTACATGCATCCTCTGCAGGTGGGGGTGGGGCCTCTTCTCTTGGAGGTGAGTTTTCCTTGGCAGGCTGGGATTGCTGTCTATGAAGAACCTGAAAAGTTAAAAAAAATACACACATTTAAAATAAGTCTTGCATGCCACAAAATTTTCTGATCTTTAATAACATTGATACCTTGCTACTTGTCCACAGTAGTAAAGTCTCTATAACATAGAAAAGGGTTTTTTTAAAAAACAAAACATATAGGAGTACTGTATTACACAAAGTTTTTACTTTTCATCCTCACTCTGTCTCTTCTGCATAGTGCAAATGTACTACAGAAGAGAACGAGGAGGAAGGTAATGGCTCCTTTATTCCGTTCCCTGAGCTGCCGTTGTTCTTTGCATGCAGGAGCAGGCACTTCCTCCACCCTATAGAAAAGGTAACATCTGACATGAGGGCTCCTCACATAGGGCCATACGTACGTATGGCCCAACTCATGCAATGCCTCCCCTTTTTGAACGAGTAGGATTGTGAGAATTGGGCTCACACGTGTACAGCCTTTCATGTGAACCCCAATGCATCAGCCATTACCTTCTGCCTGGGAAGAGAGGGGCTGCTCACTACTCCAACACGTGAAAAGGATTCATACCTAAGGGTATCATCCTAAAGTATGAATTGAGCAGAAGAGGTCTGTTTTTCTTGACAGAATTATGGATGAGGCTATGGGGTGGGTGAGTTAGAGCCTTTTTCCTGACCTATATACTACCTCATATGTACTAAATAAGTATGAGATACACACGCACGCACGCACGCACGCACGCACGCACACACACACACACACACACACACACACACACACACACACACACACACACACACACACACACACACACACACACACACCTGTTAGAACCTCTCTCTCTCCATAGTATATATCAGAGATAGCCTAGATCTCATGAAAGGTACAGGTGACAGAGTACATCCTGCTGACATGATTATGCTGCAGGTCCTTCTAACTTTAATACTCTATGATTCTCTTATTACATATTTATATTAAATTATATTAAAACAATCATATTTCCAGATGAGATCAGTGATCCATAATAAGACTTATGGCCCAATCTTGTCCCCCTCACCCGCCAGCGTAACTAGTGTTGCACCAGTGGAGGCTGCTTTACGATTGTCGTAAAGTAGCCTCTGCCGATGGGTGCAGCAGGCCCACCAGCGGGGAAGCCACAGCGGCCTCCTGCACGTCAGCGGACATCGCCAGAGCAGCTAAGCCCACATGGAGGAGGTGGGGAGGGGACTGACCAGGGTGGGGAGGAGGGCGGGATTGGCAGTGGCACATGCCGAATTCCAAGCCCCTTCCCAGGTCTGATCCGCCTGCACAGAGCAATGCAGACTTGCACCAGTGATTGAGCTTGTGCAGGTCTGGGTTGCCCCACAGCGGTTGCTGGGAGCAAATGAACAAATACCCCAAGGAGATCACCAGCAGCCAAAAATCCCCCATGGGATGCAGGGGATTTAGGTAGGATTGGGCTGCCCATTTTCCAACAAAATAACCCTAGTCTTAAGCATACTTCAGGAAACACTTGTCTAACTAGCATGATCTTCAAACACCACACAGTAGTTATCAAAATAGGGGATACTTTGGGGAGGTCTGCATCACATTGCACGAAAGATTTCAGAGTATTACATGTGTATTAATGCTATACAAATATAGCAGATTCAAGTTCAAACCATAATTTTCTAGAAATCATTAAAACAAGCTCCAGGGAAATACACTCTTCGATGATGGGATGAGATTTTATTAGAAACTTGTACTTTATTACACACTTAAATAATGTATATACAATACCTAAAATCCATTTACAGTTATTTTGAAAAACCTTGTTATGCCACTAAAAATATTTGTTCTGTCTTTAATCCTGTATCTCTGTATAAGTTAAGTAGTATCGTTATAAGATCTAAATGAATGATACGCAAGCATTGCATAGCATTGCCAATTTTTGTTTTATCATGAGTTTCACAAGTGTCGTGAAATTTAAACTCACAGGACAAATAATATGAGATTTTAGAGATCAGTATACAGAAAAGATACCCTACACACAAGAGGAACAATGACTAGGTAAAATAAATATTCTGAGAATTCTTGTTTCATCACTTTTCACCAGTGACATGGATGTGTGGCCCAGTGCAGCATGCTGGCACCAAAAAATAAAATAAAAAAATAAAAAATAAAAAAGAGAAGTCCTTCAGTTTCTTGACTTCATTAAGCAGCTACGTAATGATAAGTCAATAGTTGCCCCGGTGATCTGTATGTTTAAACAACTATCCCATAATAAACCCATATAAAAAGGAATGTTGCCATTATTTGCAGTTCAAAAATTGGCCCAGAAAAACAACACCCCTATTAGAGAAAATATCTGCATTAAAAAATTTCCCTCCTGTGAAAAATATCAACTTCCTTCTTTTGCAGTACGGTGCATCATTTCAACTACAATGTGATCCAAAGTTCCTACAGAGAATTATTGGCTTGAATTCTGGGGGATCCCTTGAAAATTGAGGATCCCTTGAAAAGGTTAGCAATTTGGGGGATATTCCCCCGAATACTGTAGTTTGAGCAGCATGCCAGGTGGGAGCAGCAGTAGAGGACTTTTAGTCTCTTTTTCCTCCTTTGCTTTTGCCAAAAAACGACAGGGATCCATTTTCTCATTTCTTTTACGTAAACTGCTTTGAAAACTGAAAACAACATCAAAAGTGTTGCTGTGCCCAGGATGACTCCTACCTTGCCGCAAGTTGACTACAAACAGCAAAGTCCAAAAGGATTGTATGGAGAAGCTTTTGTCTTCAAGCATTATTCTTTAGAAATCCAGTGTAACTTACTTCCAAGAAAATATCCTTTGGATCACAGCACAAACTAGACTTTCTCCATGTTTTCAGCTCTCTACTTTCACTCTTCCCTCTACTTCTCCTCTCCACTAGTGCAAGCAAGTCTTCTCAGCAATTTTTACCATCTGGAACTGACTTCCTATTTCTTCCCCGAATCATTTCCCATCTCCTTGCAAATCTGAACTGAAACATGTTTTGTTCCCTAGCCACAGGTCAGCATTTTCACTTTAATGTCAAAAAGGCAGCACTTCATCCACATTCGTGCAAAAAAAAAAAAAAAAAGCTGAATCTCAAGATTGTTTTGTTTTTGAGAATTCTACTTTTCATAGGTATTAATTTTCACTTTTCTGAGGTATTAGCCTTTGCAGATAGAAAAACGTTCAGATACCTAATATGATGAAAGTTGACTTTAAAAAGATAAGTGACTCCTATTAAATCACACAACATTGCAATATGTTTTGAAGGCCTCAATGAAAGCCAGCTGGGAACCATGTGTAAAAAATAATAGTACACGCCTGCAGGGAAGGAAGTATGATATGGAATGATTAAGTTTAGGAAAATATATAATGTAGTATATCATTATGAGAATGATCTGTATTACTTGTAATAAGCTAAGGCAGTGGTTTCAAAACTGTATCCCAAGGAAACCTGGCGTTTCTTGAAAGCTTATCAGGGGGTCCTCTGTGGCAGAGTAGCTGCTCTGAAAGTCAACTTGTCCGCCATGAATATTCTTCCACTGCTACGTGTAGCTGCAAGAACAGTTTTGATGAAGGGAACATTAAAAAAAAAGTCCTACTCCAGTGCCTTTAGTGTGGAAACTGAACAAATGAAAATTTCCCCAACACTTTGTCTCCCCCTGGTATATTTCTGCATATCAGGCTGCTATTAACGGCTGAGGAGCAGTCCTAGCAGAAAAGGATGGCAACTGTATTTCTGTACACCAGGCCAAATCAGACATTATGTGAAATATGTTAAGGTGGCCCAGTGGCCTTGGACCTTTTAAAATAAAGGCCTGGGTTTAGGACTTGGCCTCCACTGTGGCTCTGCTCCTGATTGCATGCCTCCACACATGCTATCTTAAAGAGTAAAAAAAATGAAGCTTCCCCCCCTTTCTTTACTGTGGGGTGGGGAAATCGGGAGTGAAACTGCAATGGGACAAATTCCTACGAGTTTCCCTAACTGCGGTCTACTCCTTTTATAGCCCCTTCCTGCTATTTAAAAAAAAAACCCAAAGTCACCAAGTCGTATAAACATTTTTTGAAATGTCTTGATTGGGCCCTTAGTTCTCACAGGGGAATAGCAAAGCTTAATAGTCCTCTCTGACACCCAATACCAACAGACTGTGCATCCTAGGATGTGCCTCAGAATCCTTGGAAACACGCAGGGGGGTACAAAGCAAATGCACCAAGGCTCCAAAGCAGACAAATCAATGCGGAGGTCTTGAGGACAGCAGAAATTTAGTAATGGGGGTGGGGGGCGGTCCGCCCCCAGGCAGCAAAATCCCTTTGGGCCCGCCCTGCTGCCTTGGCGGTGGCAGCGGCGAGCCTCGCAGCGCCACTGCCGAGGCTCCTGTTGTCGGCGGTGGGCAGCAAGAATGACCTGAAAAGTAGTGAGAACTGTTGCCTTATCGTGCAAGTAGCTGAATCTCGATGAAGTTAATTTCAAAAGAACATATATTGGTCTAGGTAAGCAATTTTCAACCTTTTTCATCACATGGCACACTGACAAGGTGCTAAAATTGTTAAGGCACACCATCAGTTTTTTGACAATTGACAAGGCACACCATGCTGCTGGTGGGGGGCTCACATCCAATCCAATAGTTTATTAACGGTCAATGACCAGCAACATAAAACAGCAAAACACAACATCATCAAAACATCAAATAACAGGCCTAAGTTAAAACAAGTAAGAAGCACTACACAAAAGAGAACAAACAGAACTTAAATAAGCATTAAAAATTTCCCTCGATGTTGACAATACTCTTTCGAATTCTGCAAGCAGCTGCCAAAAAATGTGCACACTGGATAGTAAACCAGGGGCTTTTTCCCCATGAGGAGCGTCTTGGCCAACTCCACGTCAGTCAAACTGGGATATTTTTTAATAAAGGGGAAGATAAACCTAGCACGCAGCCCCTGATAAAATGGACAACGAAACAGGACATGCTCTACTGTCTCCACTTCTCCCGAGTCACACGGGCAAACCCTTTCAGATATTGGAATCCTTCTAAAACAGCCCTCCAAAAATGCCGAAGGGAGGGCTCTCCACCTGGCCAAAAAAAAGGCCCTCCTATGCGTAGGGAGCTCCAGCAGTAACAGATAGGCTGCCGGCGCTACTTTATATCTAGTGTCCTCTGCAGCTAAAAAGTGTGGGGTTCTGCTGATGTCCTCTTGCCGCTCTGTGTCTAGCAGCCTTTGCCTTATGGCTGCTCTTGCTTGAAAAACGTCCATTGCCAGCACAACCTCGGGGGAAAGTCCCAGATGTCTCAATTTCCTGTGAACTGCCATAAGCCATGACGATTGAAAGTTATCTTGTAGAATTAGTGATGTTAGGCCCTGGGCATTGAAGTTTAGATTTAGCCAAGTATTAATAGAGGCTAGGGAAACCCTAGCCTCAACCTTGAGCAGGCCAGAGTCCAAGCGCAAGCTTGCATTGGAAACATAGCTAGACACTTGGAATATAGATCTTAAAAACTTGGATTGCACCCATTCCAAGGGGGCAAAACTGGAGGAAAGGGGCCCCAAAATTGTCCCATATAAAAGCTGGGGCAGAGTTTTTGCTTGATGTAACTTAATTGCCGCAGGCAAATAATGGCCACCTTTGGTGTTAAAAAACTTGACTACTGCACGAGCAGATTTCTGGCCTACCTCGGCCACGTACTCGTGGTGGGCAGTTCTGGCTCCAGTCGCTTGCAACATTACCCCCAAGTATTTATAAGTGCAAACCTGCTCAATCTTGTGGCTGTTGATGCTCCAGGCCCTGATTTTTGGCCTCTTGCCAAAGGATAAAACTTTGGTTTTTGAGTAGTTAATGACAAGCTGATTATCGTCACAATAAGTACTAAACTTCTTTAAGGCCCTTCTAAGTCCCACTGGTGTTCGTGAGAGGATGACTGTATCGTCCGCATATAGCAGCACAGGTATCTTGCGGTTGGCTAACGTTGAAGGATGGAAATCAGGTGAATCCAAGTACTCCACCAGGCTATTTACATAGATGTTAAACAGAAGAGGCGCTAGGACGCAGCCCTGTTTTACCCCTTTACAGGTTGGAACTTGTTCTGTAAGATGCCCATACTGGGTGCATCTTACCTTAAGGGATGTATTGGAGTACAGGGCTCGAATCAGGCACAATAATCTACGATCAATGGACATACCCTCCAGTTTCTGCCACAATTTGACCCTAGAGATGGAATCAAAGGCTGATTTTAGGTCAATAAATGCAGCATGTATGGAACTAAGATTATTGGCTGTATATTTTTCCACCAGATGTTGCATAATCAAGGAATGACCTAGTGTGCTCCTGCCCTCCCTAAATCCGGCTTGCTCGTCTGCCAGCAAGCTTTCCTGCTCCGACCAACTTTTAAGCTTACCTAAGAGATGACTTGCATAAAGCTTACTGATAATACTCAGTAAGCTTATTGGTCTGTAACTGGCTGGGTCATCCCTCTTGCCTTTCTTAAAAAATGGGACTATAACAGCCTGTCGCCAGTCCTCTGGTATCCGTCCCGTGGTGTTGATGTTAGTGAAAAGGGAAGCTAAAAGTAGGGCCCACCAGTCCACATGGTTTTTTATCAGCTCAGGAGGGATGCTGTCAATGCCAGGAGCTTTACCTCTTTTAAGTTGTTGAATTAGTACTGTGACTTCCTTTACAGTAACTGGGGGCCATTGAGGGAGATCGTCTAAATTTTGCAGAGGACCATTGCCGGATGAATCAGCATAAAGCTTTTGAAAATAGAGTTCCCAAGTATTGGCCAAAATAAGTGAGTCTAAAGGTGAAGTGTCCTTGAATGAATGAATGAATGAATGAATGAATGAATGAATGAATGAATGAATGAATGAATGGCTATCAATTTCCAAAAATGGGCTGTATTTCTCTCTTTAGCTGATTGAATTAGTTGCTCCCAGGTTGCCATCATGTCTGCCTTCTTCTTCCTGGCCACTATGTTTTTGTAAGATTTCTTAAGTGCCAGAATATGTTGACAGAAGGCTGGGGTGTCAAAGTCAGGGGCAGTTTGATATACCTGGTAGGCAGAGTTAAGCATCCGCTTACCTTCACGGCATTCCCCATCAAACCACCTTTTTGAATGCCTTCGTACTTGATTGGCCTGTGGGCTGGACTCCTGCACCAATAAAGGCTTCAACCCCTGAATAATTTGCTTATAAGCAGACAGGAGAACATTTCCCTCCTGATTACTCATAATGGCCCTACGGAGGGCCACGTTAGTCTCTTCTGCCAGGAGCTCTTTAGCCCTTTGGTCAAGCTGAGGGGTCCACTTGACGCGGCAACCCTCGCATTTCCAGGGCTTAATAGATGTTCCAGCCAAATTTTTAAGATGGGCATGTTGGAATGGGAGCTCCAGCCATAAGAGGAGAGGTCACTGTCTAGGTCTGGGAGCACCTGCATCCTCCTAACTGAGGATGATAAATTTTCGCTAACCAGAAAATAGTCAAAGGTGCTACACCTTGCTCCTGCTAAAAAAGTGAATTCCCCTGGATAGTCCCCCGCCGTGGCCCCGTTTAGAATGTAGAGATAGAGTCTCATAGCCGATTCTACCATACGGGAGCCAGCAAGGTTTACTTTACTGTCCTTGGAAAGACGCGGGTAATGAAGAGAAACTTTGGTATCACCCTGTTCCTCTATATGCCCTACCAATCTCCCCTCCAGGGGGTGAACAAATGGGCCAATACGAGAATTGAAATCTCCCGCCAAAAGGACCTGATCCGCTGAATTTTCCAGCATTAGATTGGGCTCACATCCCCCAATGGCCCTTCTAATAAATGACCCTCATCCAAACTCCCACAGCACACCTGCAGACCAATGTGCCGCCTCACACTGGTTGAAAATCGCTGGTCTCAGTGAAGAAAAGCCAGCTTAAGCCCAACCATTTCCTTCTTTCCTAACTTTCAAGCAAAGCAGATTCAATTCAGAACCTTGGATTCTACTGCATTAATAGCATTGTATTTAATTTTACTTAGACTTGGCATCAAAGTAACTTTTGTTTTCTTTCCTCACATAGGATTAGTGAGGGCAAAACTAACTTTCGAACGAAACAAAACAAAAACATACACAAGTCTTCTTGAGTGCTGAATATCCCCCATCTAGCCAACGTTTAACAAGGGCAATTGTGTGAAAAGAACAATTTTACAAAATTTATAAACGCTTCCAGCTGACTGGAAACTGAAACTACATTTACAGTATACATTGAACATCCTTTATTTCACAATGAGATGCTCTTCTTTCTTTTTCTTTTTTGAAGCAGACTTGGTGCTGGGGTCATTATTTAAGTTCTGCATCTCAAGAACTGCCAAACATATGAGATACTGTATTTTCATCTCTGTGGCCATTGTTTTCATACTTCAGTACGGTTAACCTTGAAAATGACAGGAGAGCTGCTTTTCTTTCTGTGTGCTCTCAGAGCTACTTCATATATGACACTTAGCTACATATGTATATGTGCACAAGAAAAACCCCTACATACAATATCCCGGATGAACACCACCTGCATATCTATTTCACTGCATGTGCGTGTTCTTTTGACCATGCACACACGCAACAAACAGGAACAGGCACCATGTTCACACATGATGGTGTTCATTTTGTTGTGCAAAACAGGAAAAAGTCATTTGTGAAGTGGCCACCAGCCTTTCCCCATTCAGGAAATAATATTGCTGAGGACAGTCAGAACAGCTACAGCCAATAGGGTGGCAAGAGCGGAGCAGTTACAGAATGTAGCCTGAGGCAGCAGATACAATGGCTCTGTCTTTCCTGCTTTTCTAATGGGCAGGGAGGAAAGGGATCACACACTTAGGAGCAGGAGAACCTGAAGCCACATAAGCACAATCCTCCTTCTCCCTTACAAGACATTCCTCTCCGTTATGCAAAACTGCTATCGAGCACTTAACTCACCATTTGTATTATTTCTCTTTAACAGTTGTTATTAAGTGGCAACAGTGAGCCACTTCAATAATGACCATGTGGGAGAGGAGGGTTAACTGTTCGCTGGACATAAGAACATAAGAAGAGCCCTGCTGGATCAGGCCAAAAGCCCATCTAGTCCAGCTTCCTGTATCACACAGTGTGGCCCCACCAGATGCCTCAGGGAACATACAGACAGCCAACAAGATAACCTGTTTCCCGTTGACACTCCCCTGCACCTGGCACAGAGAAAACCCACTTCTAAAACCAGGAGGTTGCTTATGGCTTGTAACCTGTGATGGTCTTTTGGATGTGATGGACGTCTGGAAACAGATGTGCCCAGGAAAATCCTGAAGGTGAAGTAGGACTTCAGGAAGGATGTGAAGGTGAGGGGGCTTAGAAAGGGAGAAGCAATAGGAAGCATCAAAGTAGAGGGCACAAAGGCAAGTCCGGTCATCGACAGCACAGAAAGAAGCAGAATGCTGGATATATAAATGAAGAAGATGCATTGCCGCAGCTTTACAGAGATACCTCTACTGTGTTATAGTCATGACAATCCAAACTTAGAGCTGAAAATATCCTCTGTGAGCCCTTTAGGTTTCAAACTGCCACCTCTTTAACAATGGGCTGCTTAAATCTACTTTCTTTAAAAGTCACTAGACAAAAATGCTCCCACTGACTGCTGGGAGTCATGGTACTGGCTCACGGCAATCATCATTTGCACTCCCCAATTTCAAAGTCAACCTGTTGCCCATATAACCCACCAGTTCTCAACATCTAAAGCAGATACCAAGAGTACTAGAGCTACAGAAACACCTTTCAAGTGCTGCACAAATACTGCACTTCAACACACTTGTGTTGAAGGAGGATGCACTGCCTATTTACATTCTGAGAACAGATGTTTGAAGATGTGATAAATATATACCCAGAAAGAACTGTACTATAGTTTATCCACAGCCTCCAATTTATACAGAGAAGAGCACAACAACAACAACAAAAGCTTCAGTAAATAATCTGCACCTTTCAACGCAATCCTAGGCTAAGGGTCCTGTTGGCACGAGTGTTAATTAGAGTTTTCTGCCAAGAACCTTTACTGGCTGCTAGGAATGTCTACATGAGAAACTGTCGCAGAAGTTACAATTTGCACCTGTGCTTGTTTTTCCTTTCAAAGCAGCGGTTAAGGCTGTATTTTATTTTGCCCTGCAAAATATTTGTATCCATTAGTTAAACGCTGCAGCACTACCTCAGATCTCCAAATATTTTCGTTGAGCTTGTTTTTTGGAGCTGTGATTTTGCACCTTGATGCCGTAAAATTGCAGTAAATGCTGTCGTTCAGTTCCATTGTTTTTCTTGGACGATATAGTATCCTAAGGTTAGAAGCTCAAGAAAATTCAAACTGTTATTAAAAAAAAAAGCTATCTATGAAGTGATGACAAATTACAGACTACAGGTGTTAGATTACATTTTGACTTCAGGCAGGTTTAATATACCTTAGCTTCCTTTTACAATTGCTCACAGCATGTACTGTTATGGACAGGGGAGTTAAAAAAAATATGGTACTCAATAAATGAAGACCATGTCAAAAGAAATCAATATGAGCGTGCAAAAAGGTAGGAAGTCTGACATGGATATATATATGTTCACTTTCATCTAGCTTCCTTTAATATTGTAACCAAAATGCTACTGGCATTTCTCATGTATTGCCTTTTTAAAAAGGGTTTAATAATTGCTTCACAAAGGAAACACTGGTATCACGTAATCTAACCACCAAGGAGTGATACACAATTAACTTGATTTCACCAGGGCAGAATGCCTCTTTTCGGTTATTTATTTAAAACAACCTCTCTCTTATAAATGGTCCTAATTCTACTTCACATTTTTAAAAAGAAAACCACCAATTTAAAAAAGAAACATCCATGAGTCAACCTATGTGACTTTTTATATTCTAGTGTTTCCCAAGCATTAACAAATTAGCAGCTCAATCCTATCCAATTTACACCACTGGTGTAACCAGCGGTGCAGCGAGAACGGGAGGCCCCAGAACGGAAAGGGGATTCAAATCCCCTCCAAAGGGAGATTCAAAGGGGATTTAAATCTCCCCTCCAAAGACTCCCACCCTGCCCTTCCCCGCTGGTTACACTGGTGGTGTAAGTTGTTGTTATTATTATTAACAGTATTTCTATACTGCTTTTCAACAAAACGTTACCAAAGCGTTTTACAGACAAAATCAAATGATTTACTTGGTAAATTGTTGGCCCACCCATCGCTAGTTTCGTTCACTAGTCACTTCCAGTGTTACGCAGCAGGAGAGTGGCGCCGGAGGTGGTACTCGGCCAGGAAAGGGTTGAGAACCCCTGTTCTAGAGGAGGGAGTAACACAACCTAGAAGCTATTACCAAAAAGGTCCAATTCTGTATCACCATTGATTGTACTTCTGACAGTGAAGAGCATGGAGCAATGGACTTGCTGAAGCTGTTAATGGTTGGGCAGATTCATGTGAGAGGAAGCAGTCCTTAAGATATCCTGGTGCCAAGCCATTTTGGATTTCAAAAGGAAAGGACCAGCACCTTGAACGCTGCTCAGAAATAAAGCAGGAGCCAAAAAGCAAGAAGGTCACATCAGGCTCCTGAAAGCAGTTTATCTGCGGCAGTTTGGACTAGTTGCAATTTCAAATACTTTTCAAGAACAGTTCCACATAGAGCATGTTACGTTAGTCAAGTCTCGATGTGACCAAGGCACGGATGATCATGACCTGATCTGCTTCAAGCTTACCTCCAAACTGCAAACTGGATCCTTCATACCATGGCCATCCCAGCCATGAAGCAACCTGATGCAGCTTGTGTCAGAGGCAGATGGTGCGGGGGCAGCAGATTCAGGGTGCCCTTTGCCCCAAGCCTGCTGTCACCTTCCTCCACCCCACTGAGGACACAAAGCTACATTAATGTGCTTCCATAAGAACAGAAGAAGAGCCCTGCTGGATCAGGCCAAAGGCGCATCTAGTCCAGCTTCCTGTATCTCACAGTGGCCCCACCAGATGCCTCGGGGAGCACACAGCCAACAAGATAACCTGTATCCTGTCACCACTCCCTTGCACCTGGCACAAAGAAAACCTACTCCTCCAACCAGGAGGTTGTTTATCCCCATCATGGCTTGTAAGCTGTGATCGTCTTTTCCTCTATAAATCTGTCCAATCCCCTTTTAAAGGCAATCCTTTGCACTCAAAGTGGGAAGCTGATTGCTTGCTTGCTTACCATGCTCCATCATGCGGTGTTCACAAACCAAAAAGTATGGGACTTCCAATTTTATTTACAGGGACTGTGCGACTGACGCTTCTTCATTCACGCAGTCCCTGTAAACAAAAGCATAAGTCCCACACTTTTGGGTTTGCAAAAATCGCACAACAGAGCACAGTAAGGGGCTTTCTATAGCACCCTGTAGCAGAGGCAGCAGTAATGGACCCGGGGCAGTGGCATCAGGCTGCATTCCAGGTTGCGCCATCCCTGCTTCAAAGGAAGGGCTACCCCATCCAGAACATGTTTTTAATCTAACTCCAGATTGGCTTTCCTACTGATCAGGAGCACGTTCAGTTTTAATTTCAGCTTGCTCGTCCACGTTCAATCATTTATTTATTTTTCACATTTTTATACCACCCTTCCTCCAAGGAGCTCAGAGTGGTGGACATATTTCCTCCCCTCCTTTTTGTCCTGAGAGATAGTGACTGGCCCAAGGTCACCCAGGAAGCTTCGTGGCTGAGCGGGGATTTGAACCTGGATCTTCCAGGTCCAAGTCCGACTCCCAAACCACTACACCATCCTGGCTCTCATTATGGCCCTCAGACATTGATTCAGGCCCTCTGCTGCTTCCCTGGGTTGTCATCTACATATTTCTTAAACTGATCTCTAGTTATGGCTATGAATACAGCCAAAACACAAAATTCTGTAGCCACAGTTACCCTCTCTCATCAGTGGTTCTTCTTACCACAGACCCTTCACCTATACAAATTAACTTACTAGAACTGGAGAACAGAAAGGTACTGGTGATGAATTAAATTTGCTCTGCCCCCAATAGCCCTTTTGTACCCAGGGTCCAAGGTGCGGGCAAATATTCCTACACAACTTAATAGTTTTCCAGCTCTTCTCTCATTTTTGCTCCCACTTCAGCCATCCACTGTTGCTCTTGATGTCTTATTGCTTCCTGCCCCATTTCTACCTCTGTTCTCAAGCGGCCACATCAATAGGCAGACACACTTGAGCAATGCTGCTCTAGGACAAAGATTGTGGCTCAGTCTGTCTTGACCAGTTTAGAACACTCACAACACAATCCTATGCATCATATAAAATAAATAAACCCCATTTTTAAATGCTTAGCTTTGAAGTAGCATTATTTTAGATCTAGCAATATTTACACAATGGATTGGATGGTAGTCTTGCTGCAGTGAGAGATTACCATGCATCACAGATTATTACCATCAGTCATGTTTTCTAAAACCTGGGGAGGCTGTGCTTATTGCTTATTAACCCAAGTACTAGACAGGGAGTGTGTCTTTGAAACTACAGTATTTTTTTTTTTACACTTCTTGGTCTCAATACCGAGCAGGCAGTAACAGAATTCTAAACTTGAAGGCTAATGTTGTGAAAAACTAAATTCCAGAGCACAGACAGAGTGCAAGCCAAAAAGGTACACATAAGAGAAAGATAATCCCCTCCCCTTCACTTCCTGTGGGGTGAAATCTATTTTGTCACAAAAGGTACAACATGAGTCAGAAGTTTGATCAGAGTCTCTAGAGAGAATCAATCATTTAAACTGTGCTGCTAATCTTCAGTTTGTTGTTTGGTCAAGTGGGAATGAGCAAAGAGACTGGCACAGAACTTGTGTGGCTTGCAAGTGTCAGGTATAGTGAATCACTGCAGCCAGCACACCACAAATCATATATCGGGACATGATGTACGTAGAACTGGATACCCCCTATAATATATAAGGTCTGATATAGGAAAGCAAAAACAAAAATACAGCCACAGTCAGAAGCTTCTTGAGTGAATGAATAGCAAATGAGGCTGGCCTGGTAGTCAAATCACTTTGTCTCATTCTCAGAAGAAAAAAACCATGCTAGGACTAGGGCTGCTGACCCAAATGTGAGCCCACAAAGAAAAAAAAAAAGCAAAGATCTTTATATTGGAGAGGGTGGGAGGGAAGGGGGAGAGTGATTGTAGATTTATTTCTTACAAATTCCCCCGTGCAGCCTCCCTGCCCAAGTGAGCAGATGGTTTAATGTTAGTCAGGGTCAGGAATTGCCCTTGTGGCTTCCTGCCTGCCTGCCTTTGTAGATTATCTAGATCATATCAAGATATACAGCCCCCAAAATTAGAGAAGCTAAGTAGAGTACTTAAAACACGAGGCAGTCACAGACTTTTTCTTGGGCATACTGAGCTCATTACTTATGAATAATTAGAGCCTGAACAAAACAAAAAAATACTGGCTCTTCTTGGAGAAAAACATATTTACTGTATATCCAGCTCTTCTTTGTCTTCATGCAGCCACTTCCTACCCCCAATAGTTTATCATTACCCCATTCCTTCTCCTATCCCTGGGCCAAATGGGCTGCTCTCTCTCTCTCTCTCTCACACACACACACACACACACACACACACACAATCAACCCTCATCTTTCTGATGACGCTATTTACCATACCTCTTGCCTGCCACATGTCTACTGTTAGCAGTAACTTGGTGGCCAAGCCAATAGGTTTCCATAGGATGCACCAAAATCATGGCATTCAGGGCCGCTGCTTAAAATGCTACTATGAATTAAATTAGATTTTCAAAAAATGGTAATGAAGAAAGAAAATTCCAGGGTTGAAATCATAGAGAGAAGCCGTACCGTACGAACACTTGAATGCATGGAGAGCAGGGTGGGGCTACAAACCACACACTATTGGGAAGCCCTCACACATTCGCTTTCCATGGGACAGCAAAAAGGTTCCTCTCATTTACATTCCAACAAGTCTCAATACCGAGCAGGCAGTAACAGAGTACAACAGAGACTATGCACGTGCAATATTTTTAAAATCTATGAAGAAAATACTCTGTATATAGGCATAGCATAGCTGTCATTTCTATCTCTCAAAGCACTTCCAACAACCTACTCTTTCACATCTCAAAAATAATAGCCAGACTATTAAATTCTCAGTTGCTTTTTCTAGGTCTAAACTAAGGAAAGTACTTCCCTAAAAGAAATCTCGGAGGTCAACTAGCAATTAACTGAAAGGTTCTGATTGAATATACTATTGACTGCTCTCACATCAGGCAGCTTCCTGTTTATTATACCTTATGGGCTGTCTAGGTGCCAAGACATTAAGCTGTCAATAATCTATTAATACTGAACTATCCCCCCTCCCCCTTTCCCCCAACAAATGCTCACATATTAAGACCCACATTGAAATAATACAAATCCGTACAATTAATTTTAATTTTTCTTAAGGTTATTTAAACATGTTTGGCAAACTTCATAAATAGTATGAGCAGTATTTTAGAGTCACCTAAAGAACAGAAATGTATAAACTAACAGAACTTACTGGATTTATACTTTAAAATGTGTTTTTTGGCTTTCATAATATCTGCATTAATTTGGCATACAGAGTATCTGAAGGAATCATATACAAAGTATGGTATGGTGATTAATGTATCTTAGAAGGCCTTTAAAAGACTTGTAGACTGACATCTTCAATCCAGCAATCTTCAACACTTTCGATAATTTAGAACACATCCAACATGTGATCTTTTTAAGAGAACTATACATGCTGATTGATTACAACATGTGGTACCTAACATAATACATTAAAAAGCACAATCCTACTGAATGTTTACTCTGAAGTAAGTCCTACTGTATTCAATGCTAAGTATACTTTGGATTGCAGCCTGACAGCACAATCCTGTGCAACTTTCCGTGGCTGGCCTAAAGGGCGCCAGTGCGGCCTGGGAACACCTCGAGAGAAGGAGATGTTCATCCCCTTCCCCAAGAGTAGGGCTGCCTGGGGCCTATGGGCTTCCTCAGACGTACGCCAGCTCTGAAGCTGACGTATATCTGAGGTGGTGGGGTAAAGCCGTACTGGGCCGGGAAAGGGTCGGGATATCGGCGGAGTGCGTCGCCGATACCACTGCCCTCTCCCGGCCCAGTTCAACCAATGGCCCCCTCCCTCCACACCCCTGTCCCCCGCCCCTGCACCGACCGGTACAGGACTTACCTCCGCTGGTGGGTGCAGCATTCGGGGGGGGGGGTGGCAGAGTAAGGGCTGCTGGCCTTCATGCCAGCGGCCCTTACTCAAGTTGTTGCAATCGTGCTTTACGGCAAGTTTGTGACACTTTGCGCACTCCGCTGCTCTAAAGTTAAAGAGGATCGCGCTGCCCATGTCATAAGTGTAGTTATATGGATGTTGCCAATAGTCCTTGAAATCACAAATCACCATGCATAGAAAAAATGTAAGCAAATGCAATCAATCAATCAAATGCTATTTGTTCGTGAATAATTTTTCTCCATATTTGGCAATTTTCCCTTGATAAGAGGTATCTTAGACAACATAGTGAAAAGGTGTGATGGAATTAAAACTCATAAAACTCTGAATACAAGAACAAACTCAGAGTTATGGAGTTTTCTTCGATCATTATAACTCTCTGCAACCTCTGTGCTGGTTCAGGTATCTTATGTGTGAATTAATTTAATTGCTAAACATACTGGGCACCATCTCACCAAAATTAGATCCTGCATTTCCTCCCTACTTTTAATCACTGTTCCCTCTAAGTTGCGTAGGAGCGCACCTGTAATAGAAGCCCTGTGCATCTGAAAGAAGTTGCAGCGCACATCATTTTCCTTTGCTCTCTTATCTCCCTTCCTCTGGCTTGTATCACTTCCCTCTAGAACCAGAGGCATTGTGTGCAGGTCACTGAAAGAATGCTTGGAACAGCCAGACCTGAGTGCAGATCACTGATAAAGTGATGCCTCTACTGGCTTTTGTTTCTACCCTCTTGGAGTGCTGTGCAGATAGAAGTGATAGAACAGGGCGCAGTTCTGTTTGTGCCATCTTGACAAGGATATTATGGGAGAAAGTAGAAAGATGGACTACCAAAGTGATCGGGGCTTTTTAGTTTGGAAAAAAAGGAGAGGGGTTGGGGTTGGGAACGTTTATGAAATTAGACATGGTTTGGAAAGAAAGAACCCCCAGAAGTCACAATATAGTAATATCTCTATTAATGTCACCCAGAAAGACACAACATCTTAAGGGAGTTTAATAACAATAAGGTCCTACTTGCAGCTTCAATCGTTGGTATGCCCAAGTAGGGCTGGAATTTCTGGTAACAGACCCTGATTTACAGTCCAAGGCTGCAGTTCTATACACAGTTTCACAATGTGATTATACACAATGGGACTTACTTGAGTAGACATGCATAAGATTGTGCTGTAAATCTGTGTGTTCAGAGGGTCTGTTACCATTTTTGCAGAATACCTAGCATTACTAGATGGAGAATATTTTTAGTCGGTTTGTATCATTTGCTCCCTCATTCACACAAGCGTAGATTAAAAATTAAGTACTGGAGCCAAATGATCATGAAAAATTGTATGTCATGTATGACAATTCTATATAAAGGTTAAATGTATATAAGGTGAGCATAGTGACAACAGCAAAATCCTTCGAGAGTTGCTATATTGTATTAGCCTGTAATGTGAGAGGGTTAGGGGTATGACACAAAAAGGACTTTCTTGTAAAAATCTATTACATGGCATGTTTGAAGAGGTGGCACTCTTTCGCAAGTTAGGGGAGTGGCAACATGTGGTCGAGCCTTCTCTCTTGTGGCGCCACAACTGTGGAACTCCCTGCCAGGGGATCTGAGAACCACCCCCTCCCTCATGACTTTTCGGCGAGGGCTCAAAACATTTTTGTTTCGTCTAGCGTTTGGGTGATGGGCTGTGGTCTGCCTCCTGTGTCTCAAGATGCTCTGCCATGCTGCTTATTTATTTATTTTATTTAAAAAAATTATATCCCGCCTTATCCTATGCCAAGGCAAATGCCTAAGGCTGCTTACAACAAAAATTAAAAAACATAGTTTAAAATACAGAAAATAAGTTTAAAACAATACATACTTAATTTAAAAACAATAAAATCCACGGGGGGGGGGGGGACAGTATGGAGCACAAAAGCAGCATGGCAGAGCATCTTGAGACACAGGAGGCAGACTACAACCCATCACCCAAACGCTAGACGAAACATGCTGCTCCATGCTGTCCCCCCCCCCCCGTGGATTTTATTGTTTTTAAAATTGTTATGTACAGTTATGTATTGTTTAAACTTTTTAATGTATTTTTTAAGTTATGTATTTTAACTTCTGTTGTAAGTCGCCTTGGGCATTTGCCTTGGCATGGGAAAGGCGGGATATAATTTTTTTAAATAAATAAATAAATAAATAAATACATAAAGTATTCCGTTTCTAGCTGAATTCCTCCAAACAAACATGAGTTCATCAGGGTATGGCTGTACTACTGTCCTGAGTTTCACGTGCACCTGCAAACCGCAGGTATTACTAGAAATAATTTATAATTGCTTCTAGTGAACATATTCATATATGGCTGAACATGGTACATATTGCAATGCAATGGTAATAGGGACTATTCACAGAGTTCTGTTAATGCTTCATTAAAAAAGCTAACTGCGTATGGATTACATAGTCCTTTAAAGTTCTTTAGTTCTTTATGTAAACATGCCAACTTCTCATCTTAGTAGTGATGCATGAGCAGTAACCTCTCTTACAGCGAGATCCAGTCTAACTTTCTGGTGCAGGAGCGATGCCTCCGGAAGCTATCGCAAACGTGTCGTAAGTCACATTTGCGACGACTCGGGAGTAAGGAAGTCCGGTGCAAGGCTGGCCTCCCTCACTCCGCTGCTGGAACTAGCATGTGGCTGCCGGAAGCAGGTAAGGCTCTCACCGGCGGCCGCATGGGCGGTCCGGGCGGCAAGGGAGGGGGGACCATTGGGTGAGCCAGTCCAGAAGGGGGCGGGGATGGCATAGGCCATATCCCTGTCCCCACCAGGCTGGCTCGGCCGTTATACGGCCTCCTCCTACTTCCATCCGAGGAGGCCGATAGGGCTAGCTCCGGTTTACACCCACTGAAGGGGACAAACGTCCCCTTCCCCGAGTAGACCTTCGGTCCACCACATGGCGGCCCAGGGTGGGAATGGGATTTTCGCCCTTCCTAGTGGTCAGACTGGCCGTTGCCCATTTTAAGATTACAGTGGTTTTATACTAGCTTGGTTCGTTAACTGTTTCACACAGTCAGGGAAAAATAGGGTTTTTTTGCTTTTAACTTCCATCAATTTCAGAAGAAACGTTTGAGACATGTTTAACTCTTTCACCAAGATCAATGAGGCTCAAACATGCTTTGTATAGATAAGTTCGCAAGTTGTCACGATGCGACCAAATTTCAGAGTTAAACATGTTGCCAGGCAAACTCTGTCGCTTTTAAAAATCACAAAGAAGTTTAATAGACTTTACGTTTCACCACAATCATTTGTGTCTTCTGAGTCTTCATTTGTGTCATCTCGTAGTCTTCTAAGGATGCCACAAATGATGGTGGCGAAATGTAAAGTCCATTAAACATCTTTGTGTTTTTTAAATAAATATTTTTAAACAACGAAGTCTGCCCGGCAACATGTTAATTTTTACCTCTGAAATGCTTTGTATAATTTGTATGATATCAAGTCTTCAATATAAGCTTCAGTAACAACTACTGAAGACTGCACTGACAAAATGACTAGTTGCTTGGTCCTATTAGCTGACCATAGTTGATATGATGTGGTACTACCCTCCCAGCATCAATGCAAGAATAACATAATTCAACTCTTTGCTCCAGTGCTCAGAACTACCTATAGCCCTTGTGCTGCTGGCAGAGTAAATGCCTTTATCCTGTGCAGCAAAAATGTACCACAGAGGATGTTTTCCTGCTTTTGAAGAGGCAGGGCTGGGCACAGCAGGACCACCAGAACCTGACTGACAAACTGGTCCCAGTTCTAAAGTGTTAGTTCAGCTCAGTATCTTGAACACCATTCAGAAATTTCAACTAGTGCAGAATACTGCTACATGCATGACCTTTGGCTGACACAAGGCATCGTGGGGTATCACGCCTCTGCTTTAATCAACTGCACTGCTTGCCAAACTGTTTCCGGGTGCAATACAAGGTACTGGTTTTGACCTTTAAAGCCCTACATAGCTTGGGACCAGGGTACTGTTACTTGAAGGACCACCTCTTCCCACACCCTGAGATCAACACCCTGAGACGGCTTCCTTGCTTGTCCCATGTGCATTTGATGGTGATACATGAAAGGACCTTCTCTGCAGTGGCACCCAGGTTATGGAACTCTTTGCCCCTGGATACAAGGCTGGGTCCATCACTTTCACTGTGAACAGAAACTGAAAACATTTCTGTTCTGTTTAGCCATAAACCCACATTTATGTTGATCTGTTCTGTCTCCTCTTAAGCTAATGCTGTTTTGATTTTGTTTTCTTGTTCTGTACACTACTTTCTGTGTGTTTGTTGTAGCTAACTTGAATGCATTTTTATTGCGATCTTTTAGTATTTTTTGTGAGACACATTGTGTGCAGCCCCCCTTGCAGGAGGAGAAAGCTAGGAGACAAGTATTTTGAACAGATAAATAAAATTATGCTACTTCAGCTTAAGCTGACTGGATCAGCCCCACTTGCCACACCCGCTTCCATTTCTACCACAACAGTGGAATGTTCCCTTAGGTTCAGGCTGCCCATGTATTGTACCTCTCACTGAGAATGAGCTCTTTTAGTCAGACAAAGAGTTGTGCAAGTCAAATGCTTGTGTACATACACTTTCACCAACAAAAGGTTGCTCTAATAAAAAAGGTACTGATTTTTCATTTCTCCCAGTTAGCAGACACTAAGTTAAATTTAATTAACAATTTGCAGTGAAGAGAGAAAGAGAAATTATTTAGAGGGACCTTCAGGTCCTTAGCATGCAAGGGTCTGAAAAAAGTATGTTAAAAAAGTTTTAATGAATTTAATAGAGGAAAGCACTTTAATTAAATGCTGTCAAAGAGGATTGTATTAATGACTGCACACAGAGGAATTTAAAGCAAGCCAAGTATATTTAGCAAATAGGAACTAGGCTCTGGAAGGCTGTAACTATTTATGCTTCCGCAACCGCAATGCATCTAGATCACAGTGCCAAATAAAACCAGTTATGTTATTAGATATGATTTTATTTATTGAGGACTATTAAAATTGCAAATGCCACAGGGAAAACATTTTTCACTTTCAAAATGAAACAAAATTATTTCCTGTTTGTAGGAGGGGAAAATAGGAGGGCAAATAAATAATAAAATTACTTAGCACTTAACTGTTGGAGGGCTGTCTATTCATATATGTTAAAGGCCATGTAGGAATTTTAGCATGTCTCCTCTTTGTGTCTTAACCAATTAGAGGGATTCATTGTTCCGTGAGCATTAAATATCAAGAAGCAGAGAAAATAATCAACATCTCTTAGTAATATTTCCATCATTATTAATAGCGGGTTTTAAAAATTATTATTCATTTGACAGGTACAAATGAGAGCAAATACATGCAAGATCAAGTGTTTTATGGTATTTGGGCAGCCCCAATGCTTTTTCTACACTGTTTATTTAGATATTCTCTCCTATCAGAAGACTTAGTGATGGGAGGCAGTGATTAGCTCAAAGCTACCCAGTTATCTTCCTTGCTAAGTGAAAACTTCAAATCTGAAGCAGTCATCTCAAAAATATTCTGAATGATCATTTTAACCCTTGCACAAATATAAGTGGCTTTTGGAATAAATCAAATCATATTCATAGTACAAAATACAAGCACATGGCATATCAACACTTTTAGAAAAACATGATGCATGTCGACATGATGCTATACCACAGGCTTTCAAATACCACTCACCTGGTTAGTAATAATAGTCTACAGGCAACCAGATTGGAAAGCTTTACAAAAGCTGGTACTCTACGACAAATTACTAACAAGTAGCATGCATCAAGTAGATTAGCAAAAATTTGGTCAGGAGTACAATCCTTTGCATGCTCACTTGGTAAGTCTCATTGTACGATATTAGCAACTAAGGCCCTGATGGCGAACCTATGACATGCATGTCACTGGTGTTTCAGCAACAAAAAAGTCACTAATTGATGTTAAATAAAATGCAATGTGTTCTATAGTTGTTTTCAGTTCTGTTCAATTCAAAATTACTATTAAAAGTAGCAATAGTCAAAGTAGTATTAAAAGTGTGTGTGTGTGGGGGGGGGGAAATACACCAGCAGAGTCAAGTTAGGCATTTTCAAAAATGTTGACACACCAAGCCAAAATGGTTCGGCATCACTGAACTAAGGCTTTCGGGGCTGGATTTAATCCATCTGTATACACATTTTGGGCTACCAGACCACGTTCCAAAGGTTCAGGTCTCCCTTGCCAGTTAGTCTTGCAAGTTTAGTCTTGCCAGTTTAGGATGATTTTCACCTTTAGTTGGCTCAGTACCATCTTGAGCCTTTTAGATATGTGATTTTTAGGTTTCAGTCATCTGGTTTTAGGTTTTATTCCCTTGTTTTTAGTTTTATACCTTTGATAATGCTTCTCATAGTCAGGGGCGAAACGTCATGATGGAGATCTGAACCTTTGGAGCGTGATCTGGAAGCCCGAAATGTGTATACAGATGGATTAAATCTCGCTGTGTTCAATGGGGCTCATTTCAAAGTAAGTGTGTGTATAGGAATGCAGCCCAAATAACTTTTCTAGATGTAATTGCAAGGCTCCTCAACAATGGAGAGGCGAGTGTGAGTACTCACAACATAATAGCCTAATAGGCCATTCAAAACCACTAATTAGGGACTAGGCTAGGGTTATAATGCAAACACGTTTACAGCAGTTTACAGCAATTCTCATACAAAACTCCTTAACACTAGTATATGAGTAGTATTGTCAGCAAGCTGCACACATATCATGAACCCTTGATTTAATGGAATAATGGGGGAAGGGGTGCTCGTTAATGTCGAAGGTTCATTAAATCCAAAAATTTAATAGTCGTTGAAGAAGATGAGATCAAGGCTACATAAGGATGCTTAATCCTGTTCTCCTGTGCTGTTTTCTCGTTTAAAATTAACATAATTCCTACCCCAATATTGCTCATTGCCCCATGGAAGAAAACATATAGGTGCCCATATGTATTCACCCCTGGAGTAAACAGCCATGGGGTGGGGCTATTTTAATAGGAAAATAGCATCAAGGAAAGGATCAACTCCAACACCCAGTGCCACCCCCAGCTGCTTTTAAAAAATGCTTCGAAATACTTTAAGTGAGGGTGAAAGATGCAGTACTACTGTATATTATGTATTCATTCCACATTTTAGAACCAAATGAAGCAATAAAAGCAATAGCAGTTTAAAAATAAAACATAAAAGGTTACAAGCATTGTCTTTTGTCAATCTAAATAAAAATGTTTGGAGTGGTAAGGTTTTTGAGAGGACAGAGTTCCACAACACTGAAGCCACTGCTGAAACATTTGACTGCTAATATTGGCTTGTAACTTAAGAAGCATGCGAGGAAGGAAGCAGCAAGCTTCCACATCATCATCATCATACTGTATTTATATACCACTTTTCAAGAAAAAAGTTCACAAAGCAGTTTACAGAGAAGATCAAATAACTAAAATGGCTCCCTGTCCCAAAAGGGCTCACAATCCAAAACAATGCAGAAGAACATCAGAAAACAAAACTAGAAAAGACACCATGCTGGGGTGAAGAGGGACAGTTATTCTTCCCCTGCTGAATATAAGAGAAGCACCACTTGAAAGAATGCCTCTTTGCCCAGTTAGCAGGGTACATCACAGCAATCCCTTGTGCCCAATGAAAATCCACTCCAGTGGGGTTACGGAACCCCACAAGACAGGACTGCATACTGTCTTGCAGTCACAGAGGACTGCAAAATTAAGAGGAGATTGGTGAAAATTCTTTCCCTTGCATAAATAGAAGTGCGTTCCGTTCACAGAAGAGAACCTTACAGCATACGCCTATGCATGTCTACTCAGAAGTAAGTCCCACTAAGTTCTATGGGACTTACTCCCAGATAAATGTGTATAGGATTGCAGCCTTAGGGTGCAAGCCATCATTTTGCAGGGAGGCTCATACTGAGATACGCTGTGCACGGCCCCTTAGGGCTTTTGGGGTTAAAACTAACACCTTGAACTGGGCTTGAAAGCTGACAGTCAGCAACTGTCACAAGACTCAGTACAATTATCTTATTTGTTAAGATATTAGGAGTGGCAAGCAGTGCTATGTAGAAAATTCTGCAACAGTCAACCAAGAGATAACCTGTCAACTGCCACTATTCTTCAGTGAGGGCTACAGTCAAGCAAGAAGATGTCACTCATAAATTATGCTCTTGGTCACAGCTTGCCACTTGGGAATCTCAGAGCGGGTCCAGATCCCAAAGTAACCAAACTTGCAGACTTGGGATATCAAAAGGGATATACACTACTGAAGACCAAATAATATCAAAAGGGATATACACTACTGAAGACCAAATAAGATTACTAACTGAGATTGTTGATCCTCAATCAGATATAAAAGAAAAGGAGAGCTGTGTGTCATCAGCTTATTGATAAACACCTATTCTCTGGAGAAGGGGTTCTCAACCAGTGGTACTAGTACCACCAATGGTACTTCAGCCAACTGCTGGTGGTACTCGGACCACCGGAACCCTTCTCTGACGCAGTGCATTCGGTGGCACGTTTTCACTCCCGAGAGACACCTGCCTTCCTTCCAGCCTAGAGCCCCCTACCTGCGTTTTCTGGCCTCCAAAACCCTGAAAACCCGGATGTAACTGGCGATGATGTCATCACCAGTCACTTCCGGTGGTACGTAGCAGGAGAGTGGTGCTGGAGGTGGTACTCGGCTGGGAAAGGGTTGAGAACCCCTGCTCTGGAGGATTTCTCCCAGTGGCTTCATGCAAATATTGCATATGAAGCGAAGCAATATTGAACTCTGCGGATCTCCACAGGACAACTTGCAGGAATCCACAAAGTAGCATAACCTTCTGGGGCAACATGGGCAGATGCAGCCAAACCAGATTAATGCCAGTCCCATAGTTCCCATCAAGTCTTGCAAAAGGGTCCAACAGAATGTGGTGATCTACTGGTACAAAAGCTGCTGAAAGGACAAAGTAGCATTTCCCCTGTCACCTTTAAGGCCCAGATCTTCCACTAGAGCTCCTAAATAAGTCTCAAGACTGGAAAGAGCGAAAACCAGACAGTAGGAGTTAAAAGAAGTTTACATTCTCCAGTAAACTTTAACATTTTGATGTCATTACACATTTTATCACCTTGCCTAAGAAGAGCAAGTACAAATCTGGACAAGAGCTGGGAAGGTTCTCCTTTTCCAAGGGTTTAAATAGCTGCCTTCTTAAAGGGCTGGCATTTTCTCATCCTGCAGTGAAGCATTTACAATTCTCTCTAGCAACAGGGCTAGTTGTTATAAGTAGACTTTACTGAGATGCAGGGTGTGGATTCCATTACGAAATATCACCATGTTTGGCTCTGCCTACTGGATTATGGGATTTTAAATGTTACAGCAACACATGTGCTCACTCTACACAAAAATAAAGCCTCCAACTTACACATGTTAAAACACTGAAGTGAATGGTAAGCAAAAAAAAGTTACCTTTCAGAAAAAAAATGTAGGCATAATCCTAAGGATTCAGACAGGGCAAGAGGTCTGACCAGCAATTCTGCATTTTCAGATTTCTGGAGTCAATTAAAATTGCCTCGTGTGTAAATGTGTATCAAAGAGAAAATGAATTGAAAAATAATAAAATGTTGTTTCTTAACACACACACACACACACACACACACACACACACACACACACACACACCCTGACACCACGCCAGTCAGCTCACTTAAGCCAGAGAGTCTAGATTTTTAAATCCCACTGAATTCATCAAAAGTGAAGGGAATCTAGTTTTAAGACTCTATATAATATTTTAATTTGGGATTTTTAGGAAATTTTAAAAAAGAAACTATTAAACTTTCACTTTTGAAACACTAGTGAGCTACTAGTACAGGTAGTAGTACATTCTAACATTTATCTGATTTAAAACTGGGCACCCATTACACTAGTCAGTCTATGCCACTAACTAGCAGCCCAATCCTGCCTAACTTCTGCACGGCGATGCAGTAGCGCCAGCGCAGCTTCCGCTGCATCCCGCAGGTGAGTTTTGGCTACTGGAGGTCTCCTTGGGGTAAGGGGACATTTGGGGTAAGGGGACAAGCGATATCTCTGGTGCAAGTCTGAGTTTACTTGTACCAGCAGATCAGGCCCAGAAAGTGGGTCGGGATTCAGCATGCGCCACCTCTGATTGAGCCCCCTTCTGTGCCCAATCCACCCTCGTCACTGGCCCATTCCGCCCTTTGCCCTACCCCCTGCGTTGGATTACTTCCACTGGTGGGTCTCTGTCGACCCACCAGCGCATGCGGGAATGCTCTGGCCTTTCTGCAAGTGCAGCAGTTCGCACTGCTACAAAGCACTTTACAGTTGGGTTAGAGAAACAGGTAGTACGGGTAACGCAGCCATATCTTTACAGCTTTGCAGCAGCCTGCACTGGTGAAACACACATTCCGCCAGTGCACAGTTTAGATAGGATTGGGTCCTAGGAAGACAGATTCTATATACAATGTACAGTTAGAGACAGACCAACCCTAAACCAAATACAGTGAAAACTTTGTTAACCAGTAGCCATGGAGAAGAGGGGTTGATGGTTACCCTGCTTGTTACTGTGGCTTTCACAAGCCATCATCCTAGACCTCCTCTCCTGGATAGGGCCCCCTTTGCTCCCTCCTTGCCAGACAGGGCTTCCTCTGTCATCGCTCTACCCTCCTTCCTCCCTCATGAGACAAGTCCTCTAGAAATGAAGACTATTTCCTAAACCAGGGCCCTTGTGAGGAAGAAGTGGAAAGTCTCAATTCTTAGAGGGCTCTCATGTGGGAGGGAAGAAGGAGAGTGGAGTGGCGCCACAAAGAGAACTCTGTCTTGCAAGTGACGGAGGAGGCTGGGAGGTACGTGGGTAGCTTGTTAACCAAGTGTCCTGCTTTATGAAGTGTCAGTTAACTGAAACTGGTGCAAAAGGCAGCTTCCTGAATCCTGGGCAAACTGAAGATCAGGGATTCTCAACCCCTTTCTGGCCGAGTACCACCTCCAGCGCCACTTTCCTGCTACCACCGGAAGTGACTGGTGATGACATCGCCAGTTACTTCTGGGTTTTCAGGTTTTTGGAAGCCAGAAAATGCAGGTAGGAAGCTCTGGTCAGGTGGGAAGGCCCTTCTCAGCGTTCCTAAGAGGCTCGGCCAAAGGCAGGAGCCTCTTGGGAGTGAAAACGTGCTGTCAAAAGTGCCATGTCAGAGCAGGGTTCCAGTGGTCCAGCAGTCTGAGTATCACCAGCAGTCGGCCAAAGTACCACTGGTGGTACTAGTACCACTGGTTGAGAACCCCTGCTGTAGATAATATATTGTGCTGGAAAGGCTGCTCTAGTTACTAGTTAATTCCTGGGGCACATATCAAGATGCTGATTTGGCCCTTTAAAGCCCTAAAAGATTGGACTCCGTGCATTAGAGAAGGTGCCTTCTTACAAAACACCATTTTACTCAGGCAGCCCAATCCTGCAGAAGATCTGCCACAAGATCCACACTAAGCATGCTGTGCCGGATCCTAAGCAGGATCAGGTCAGAGCCAGCGGAGCTGGGGCACACCTTGGGGAAAAGATACGTTCGTCCCTTTCCCCTGGGGAGAGTCCCAGCAGTCCTTATGGGCCTCCTCGGATGTGTGCAAGACAAAATGGCTGGCGCAAATCCGAGGAGGCCGTGTAAGGCCGACTAGGTCAGGGACAGGGCTTAGGATATTGGCAGAGCATGCCACCGATATCCCCGCCCCTCTCCCAGGCCTGCCAGCCCAATCACCTCCTCCTTTCCTGCCACCCCGGCCTGCCCTCTCCACGCCCCGACCAGCACAGGAACTACCTGCTTCCGTCGGTGGCGGCTCTAGCACTGGGCAGAGTGAGTGGAGCCAGCGCCACTTACTTGCCAGGTGCTGCAAACGTGCCTTACAGCATATTTGTGAATTGCGCTATCAATTTTGTTGAGACACCACAAAAATGGAATGCACAATCTCAAAAGTGACAAAGCAATCTATCTACAATTTTCAGAATAAAACTTGTCAATTAATAATAAAATACAATACAGGACTAAGGCAGTGTCTCTTTTTCCCAATGTAAATTATACTACAATTATAATGGGAGTTTGAGACGGGTACTGTGCTATCCTATGCATGTTTAAGTAAGTCCCACTGTGTTCAGTGGGGCTTACTCCCAGGAAATTGTGCATTTTCATTAAAATCTACAGCTTTTTCTAGTCACATTATGCATCCTTTTTAAACAGAAACAGCTGAAATGGCGTTATAGATAGGTTTGATTTGAACAGTAAAATCTCAGTGGTTTTCCACTACAATTGTAATAAGTATCATAAGAAACTCTTCTG
This sequence comes from Plestiodon gilberti rubricaudatus, assembly GCA_026170595.1. NCBI lineage: Eukaryota > Metazoa > Chordata > Lepidosauria > Squamata > Scincidae > Plestiodon > Plestiodon gilberti. The sequence goes on along the minus strand of JANXHW010000001.1, from coordinate 160,692,031 downwards.
AATATCTCCAAGTCAAATGCAAAGGGCCTCATGGCTTGCTGTGTATTACTTATTGGTTTTGTCAAAATGCGTGCAAAGCTTGCAGGAACAAGGTTGCTGAGCTACTATAAACTGTTATAAAATGTCCAAATGGTGCTTATTAAAAAGTAAAATGGTCAAATATTCATTAAAACACAAAACCACAGTGCACAGCAACATTCTTCTCCAAATGATGAGGCACAAGTTTCCAAAAAGATGGCAACTCAACTGTAGCAAAAGGCAACAGTTTGGCTTCAAGGATCTTACTTAATGTTAGACACCCTTTCATTAAAATAGCTGTAATTTGTTGAGGCTTCAAATGCCCATTCCAAAGATTTTAGTTGGGTCACTCAATTAAGTAGCATGAGCACTGTAGCCCAAGTTTGACAATGTATTATTGGGGTTATATTAGTGATTGAACAATAACCTGGAAAGGCAAATGTACTTATTTTATTTTTAAAGGTAGGGGTCATGCTGGGAAAGTTAGAACTTACAACAGGATGATTCTTGGGGAAAGAGGATATTTATATCTCCTAACCCTCAAGAATGAGTCATACATACTGGAAAATATTAGACAACAGTAAGCTGAACGTATAACTGTCATCTCTGCCTTTAATTAGCAACTTAATCTGTTGCCTAGATTTTTCCCCCTAAGTTTTGACTATATAATGGCTTCCTGCATTGTTCTTTTTAAAAGTATTTTTTAAATTGTAGTGCAAATGAACACGTGCTGAGACTTCTGTAGGTGTTCAGGTCCAAAGAGCAGATTTGTGTAGCTTGAAAACTGTAACAGGAACGTGAAGGCAGCAAAACAATTTTTCACAACTACTGCATATAGGTCACTAGGTCTTACCTGTTATGTAGCCTAGACATTTTGCACAGTGCTCTAAAATCTTAATGTGACAAAGTATTTTTAGCATGCTTTTTTCCTGCTCCTTTATTGCCTCCTCCTCTTGCAAACCCACAGAAAATCTGGAGTATCCCGGATGACCCTGCATTTCTGCACAATTTCTACACTGGTGGGGTGGGGTGCCACGTCTCCCCCCCCAACTCCCCCCCAAAAGGGCAGGTGTGCGCGTGTGTGTGTGCGTGCGCGCGCACCTGGTGTGGATTACAGTGGCAGGCCAGCACATGAATGTTCACATTTTACTTCTGCCAGTGCAGGCACAATATTGCTTGCCGTACCACATGTTTCATTCAGTGTTGCTTCTTTGCCTTGATGCACATGCACAATTGGAAAAGGGGAGTAGAACAAAATTGGACCTGTAAGTACTGTCCTAGAAAGTATTGGCTACAAGTTCAAATACATTCTTGTTTTGCTTGTGTATGTTGCACATTCAGCTTTGTCCACAGACATCTCCATCAAGCTATAACCACACATACCAGTAGTTGTGTGTGAACGGACACCAGAACGTTTATCCCACTAAGAACAATGCAGTTTTGTCAGACATCCATACTCAGTGATGCACATTCTGATGGGCATCCAGACTTTTACCCTCTATGTGTCATGCAAGAGTTTGTGTCTTCAGCTGTCCAATTCCCCCCCCCCCCCCATGGAAAGTAAATAGGATAGAATTGGATATAAGGATATAAGGAAGGTCTGGGATAATTGCGTGCCAGCAGAAGAACAGTATCTACATTGAAAATTTAACTTGGTAGATAATAGCTGAACCCCTACTCTCTTTTTTAAAAAAAGTTTCAGAGGTCTTATCTAGAAGAGACATTTTTCTGCTGTCTAAGCTGGTGAATTAAACTTCAAATGGAAGAATGCAAACACAGTCATCACAGAGTCAAAACTAAGAATAGTAAAAACATAATGCAATGCAGCAAAACTACAGAGATTTGCTTGAATACCTTTGTTACGATAAACTGATATGCTAGTTTAGCAGATCTTGTATTTTAAAAGGTAAGACGAGTGATGAGAAAAGAATGTGAAAGCTGGTGTTGGTTATTGGCTAACAGCATGATCTTATGCATGATCTTTACTTAGAAGCAAAGCCTTAGCCCACTGTATTCAATGGAGCTTACTCCCAGGAAAGTGCATATAGGATTGTGCTTGATAGCCCTGACTGATAGATAGAGACTGATAGCCCAATCCTAACCAACTTTCCAGAGCTGATGCAGCTGTGCCAATGGGGCGTGTGCTGTATTCTTCAGTGGGGGACAATCATGGAGGCATCGTCAAGGTAAGGGAATGTGTGATCCCTTTATCTCAGGGCTGCATTGTAGCTGGAGCATAGCTGGAAAGTTGGTTAGGATTGGGCTGTGAGTTACAGGTCAAGAAGATGACATATTACTTCTGCGAACTGGGGCGTTACGGTTCATAAAAATACTGCAGTTGCAGTGCAGTTAGAATGAAGGAAAAGGTGATTCGACCTATATGAGCTAATCAAACAACCACTACATGGTTCACACTATGCTGTATTTTACCATACTAAACAAATGAATACGAATAAACTAAAATTGTTCAGTACTGTCAATGCAATTTCTTTGGGTCTAACAATACTCTGTTGTGTTTCTCAAAGGCAACTGCCAATATAATCATTATTTAAGCAATTAGCTTTCTTTATGCAAATCATTCATTTGATCGAGGTATTTTTGATCTTATTCCTGTTTCAAATCAGATATTCAATATGCTATATAATTGTGTAATTCAGCCTCATATTTAGATGAGTTTAGTTTTATAATTGCATCTATGCACATGTACACCCTCTTCTGATTATGGTTTTGTAGCAACGCTCTCTCCTAAGGAGAAGTGGCCATGACCTATGTTCAATAGTATCTTGTGTTCAGAAATGTTCTATTTTGCCACATCTAAACCATTTATCCCTCTTCTCTCTCCATGCATGCATATGCACCAATCATCTCCTATCATTTACAGTATACAGTTCTAAGATATTTTTTAAAAAAGGAGAATGCAGAGGGCAAGAATATAACCAGAACTGTCATATGCAGATTTGTGCATAGACACAGTTTTGCAGAAGAGTTCCTAACCTACCGTATGTGGCTTTATTTACAAAAATGTACTTAATGTGCAAAGTGTACTACAAGCAAAATTTGCCCAAAATAAAAATAGGTAGAACAATTGGATGAAAATAGCAGTGAACAAAGAGAAGGTGACACATATCCTTGCTTCCCCTCCCCATTGAATATGCGGTTCATCTCTATTTAAGACAATATGTATCAATGGGTTCGTGCTAGTGGTTTTCAAAATTTGTGCAGACAATGAAATCTGACATTTTTTGGTTCTCTCAAAAGTGGGTATTTTGCTGAAGCTGAGGATATTTGGCTTACCCATGCCAAAACTAAGTGTGATTCAGCATAAATTCAAATTGGTTCTCAACAGTTATGAAACTCTCTAGGAGGCCTTGGGCAATTCTCTCTCTCTCTCTCTCTCTCTCTGAGCTTTTGTGAGGTAAATAAAACAAACCATCAAGTTTTTAAGAGAAAGAGGTGGTAAGCAAATGTAACAAAAAGGGCAGGGTGTCAACACAAACAATCTCCAAACCAAGACAGGCTTCTCTAGCCAAATAAATTAAGGATCAGTTAGCTCACTGATTGTTAATCCTCCTCACTAGTATAATCTTTTTGGGTAAGAAGAACGTAAGAAGAACCTAGATATATGTGTTCAGGCAATTTATTAACTACAACGTTAAGGAAATAAATTATGCTGTGGAGTAGATATCAGTCAAAAGCTATGTACTACAGACATACTTGAAACATTGGATCTCAGCTCAGAAGTAGCATGTCAAACACAGAAATACATAGCAAAACAATGAAAAAAAGCTTCACAAGGTAATCCAAATCAAAATAGTTATAAAAGTGATAAAAGTACAGACAACTAAAAAATATTATAAAATATTGTAAAAAACAAAAACAAAAAACAGTTAACACTAATGAATTGCACTGTGAATGCACATAACAGCCCAATGCTATGCCAGCTTCCGCTGGTAGAACGAGCACCAGCACTGTCACAAATGTGCCATAAGGTATATTGTGGCAGCACAGAGGCTCATAGCGCTGGTGGAAAGGCCTACGCCGGCCTGCTGGCACCAGAGCCCACCAGAGCCCCTGCCAGCAGCTAGGCTCCCACTGGTATGCGGAGGGGCAGGGCTGAATGGAGAAGGAGAGGGTGCTTCCAGGGCGGGGGGAGGGAGGATCAGGCCTGGGTGAGAGTGGGCTTGGCAGAGGAGGCCTCTACCAAATCCTATCCCCCTTCCTGGGTTTGAAAGCCCGACATGGAGCTGCCTGGATTTGCACCAGCCATTTAGCTGGGGCAAATCTGAGTAGCCACACAGAGGCTGCTGGGGCTCGACACGAGGTAAGGGGACGCCTCCAGCCCCGCACTGGATACAGCAGAGCCTGCCTCGACGCCACTGCATCCTAGAGAGGGCTTTGGTTAGGATTGCGCTGTAAGTCTTACAGCTCTCTCCTCTCTTTCCTCCTCTGCTCATGGAAGCACTTTTCTGTCCAAAATGAGAACATCCAACAGCGCAACAAATCCCCGTTCATAATCAAAGTTCAGTAGCTCTAACTGCCTCACTGAATCATCACACATTTTCTATGACCTCCTCAATGCATCGTCTATACCAGCGGTTCTCAAAATCCCCACTGCCGCGACCCACCTTCTGCAGCTGCTCCCCCGTCGCAACCCACCGGGATGGCCTCTGCGGGCCTCAGAAAGGCCTCCCAACACGACCGGAAGTGACTTCCAGAGGCCATCCCGGGCCCAACACGACTGGGGAGCAGCTGCAGAAGGTGAATTGTGACCCAGAAGTGGCCTTCTGTTGCTTCCGTTTGGCTCTAATTTGGAGCCAAACGGAGGCAAGGGCAGGCGGGTGGGCCCAACTGATGATGCACCTTGGCATCGGGCCATGACCCACCAAGTGGGTTGCGACCCACAGTTTGAGAAGCCCTGGTCTATACAGTAAACACTCCTTCATGGATCATTGCCTTGTCGTGGCGAAGGGGCTTGCGTAACTCAATGAAGCCATGAGCTATGCCGTGCAGGGACACCCAAGACGGACAGGTCGTAGCAGAGAGTTCTGACTAAAAGTGATCCACTGGAGAAGGAAATGGCAACCCACTCCAGTAACCTTGCCAAGAAAATCCCATGAACAGTACCAAAAGGCTAAAAGATATGACGCCGGAAGATGAGCCCCTCAGGTCGGAAGGTGTCCAATATGCTACTGAGGAAGAGCGGAGGACTATTCCAAGTAGACCCAGAAAGAGTGAAGCGGCTGGGCCAAAGCCAATAGGACGTCCAGCTGTGGATGTGTCTGAGGTTGAAAGGAAAATCCAATGCTGCAAGGAGCAATACTGCTTAGGAACATGGAATGTGAGGTCTATGAATCAAGGCAAGCTGGATGTGGTCAAAAATGAGATGATAAGATTGAACATTGACATCTTGGGAATCAGCGAACTAAAATGGACGGGCATGGGCGAATTTAAGTCAGGTGACCATCATATCTACTACTGTGGGCATGAATCCCTTAGAAGAAATGGAGTAGCTCTCATAGTCAATAAAAGAGTGGGAAAGGCAGTACTGGGGTGCAACCTCAAAAACGACAGAATGATTTCAGTTCGAATCCAAGGCAAACCATTCAACATTACAGTAATCCAAGTGTATGCCCCAACCACTGATGCCGAAGAAGATGAAGTTGACCGGTTCTATGAAGACCTACAACACCTTCTAGAACTAGCACCCAAAAAAGATGTCCTTTACATCATAGGAGACTGGAATGCTAAAGTAGGGAATCAAGAAATAAACGGAACAACAGGCAAGTTTGGCCTTGGAGTGCGAAATGAAGCAGGGCAAAGGCTAACGGAGTTCTGTCAAGAGAACACGCTGGTCATAGCAAACACTCTTTTCCAACAACACAAGAGGCGACTCTACACATGGACATCACCAGATGGTCAATACCGAAACCAGATAGATTATGTGCTTTGCAGCCAAAGATGGAGAAGCTCTATACAATCAGTAAAAACAAGACCTGGAGCTGACTGTGGCTCAGATCATGAGCTTCTTATTGCAAAATTCAGACTTAAACTGAAGAATGTAGGGAACACCACTAGACCAGTCAGATATGACCTAAACCATATCCCTTATGAGTATACAGTGGAGGTGAAGAATAGATTTCGGGCATTAGACCTGGTAGACAGAGTGCCTGAAGAACTATGGACGGAAGTTCGTAACATTGTACAGGAGGCAGCAACTAAAACCATCCCAAAGAAAAAGAAATGCAAGAAAGCAAAGTGGCTGTCAGATGAGGCTTTACAAATAGCTGTGGAAAGAAGGAATGCAAAAAGCAAGGGTGAAAGGGAAAGATATAAACAACTGAATGCAGAGTTCCAGAGAATAGCAAGGAGAGATAAGAAGGCCTTCTTAAATGAACAATGCAAGGAAATCGAGGAAAACAACAGAATGGGGAGGACTAGAGATCTCTTCAAGAAAATTGGAGATATCAAGGGAACGTTTTGTGCAAAGATGGGCATGATAAAGGACAAAAAAGGCAAGGACCTAACAGAAGCAGAAGAGATTAAGAAGAGATGGCAAGAATACACAGAAGAACTATACAAGAAAGATCTGAATGTTCCTGATGACCACGCTGGTGTGGTCACTGACCCAGAGCCGGACATCCTAGAGAGTGAAGTCAAGTGGGCCTTAGGTAGCATTACTAACAACAAAGCTAGTGGAGATGATAATATCCCAGCTGAGCTACTTAAAATCCTAAATGATGATGCTGTGAAAGTGCTGCACTCAATATGCCAACAAATTTGGAAAACTCAGCAGTGGCCAAAGGATTGGAAAAGGTCAGTTTACGTTCCAATTCCAAAGAAGGGCAGTGCCAAAGAGTGCTCAAACTACCGCACAATTGCACTCATTTCACATGCTAGCAAGGTTATGCTCAAAATCCTACAAGCTAGGCTTCAGCAGTACGTGGACCGAGAACTACCGGACGTACAAGCTGGGTTTCGAAGAGGCAGAGGAACTAGAGATCAAATTGCCAACATGCGGTGGATCATGGAGAAAGCACGAGAGTTCCAAAAAAACACCTACTTCTGCTTCATTGACTACACAAAAGCCTTTGATTGTGTGGATCACAACAAACTGTGGCAAATTCTTAAAGAGATGGGGGTACCAGACCACCTTACCGGTCTCCTGAGAAACCTGTATGCGGGTCAAGAAGCAACCGTTCGAACCGGCCATGGAACAACTGATTGGTTCAAAATTGGGAAGGGAGTACGGCAAGGCTATATATTGTCACCCTGCTTATATAACTTATATGCAGAGTACATTATGAGAAATGCAGGGCTGAATGAATCACAAGCCGGAATCAAGATTGCCGGGAGAAATATCAACAACCTCAGATATGCAGACGATACCACCCTAATGGCAGAAAGTGAAGAAGAACTAAAGAGCCTCTTGATGAGAGTGAAAGAGGAGAGTGCAAAAGTTGGCTTGAAACTCAACATTAATAAAACTAAGATCATGGCATCTGGGCCCATCAATTCCTGGCAAATAGAAGGGGCCGAAATGGAAGCAGTAACAGATTTTACTTTTCTGGGCTCCAAGATCACTGCAGACGGAGACAGCAGCCATGAAATTAAAAGACGCTTACTCCTTGGAAGGAAAGCTATGGTAAACTTAGACAGCATAATAAAAAGCAGAGATATCACCATGCCAACAAAAGTTCGTATAGTCAGGGCGATGGTGTTCCCAGTAGCAATGTATGGTTGCGAGAGTTGGACCATAAGGAAGGCTGAGCGCCGAAGAATAGATGCTTTTGAACTGTGGTGCTGGAGAAGACTTCTGAGAGTCCCTTGGACTGCTAGGAGATCAAATCAGTCAATTCTAAATGAAATCAAGCCTGACTGTTCCCTGGAAGGACAGGTACTAAGGCTGAAACTCAAATATTTTGGCCACCTAATGCGAAGAGAGGACTCTCTGGAGAAGACTCTGATGCTGGGAAAAATTGAAGGCAAAAGGAGAAGGGGAAGGCCAAGGATGAGATGGTTAGACAGCATCACCGATGCAACAAACATGAAAATGAGCGAACTCAGGAAGATAGTGGAGGACAGGAAGGCCTGGCGGGATATGGTTCATGGGATCACGAAGGGTCGGACACGACTTAACGACTGAACAGCAACAACAACATACAGTAAACAATACATTTGTGAAGCTTACAATTCTTAAACTGTTACCAAGCCAAGATATGTGAACCATAAAGGGAATATTCAGCTAATCCTAATACCTTCACATGTAAGAACTTTTAGTTTTTTGAACATTTAGTTTTCAAGATTATTTTTATCTTAACTTTGCACTGACAGAGTGATGAATCGCTGAATTTTTCATGGCAAACTTTGACATCTGGGAGAGCCAACAAGTTTCTGACAGCTCCATATCTCCATTTAGTGGCCTTGTAGAGTGGTCTTATCACTTGGTAAGGGAGAAACTGAAAAGCAGATATTAGAATTTGAGCTGACATTAGATCTTCTCATCACTAAAGAACATTGCTCCTTGTCAGTGCTACCATTCATCCCTTTGAGTGGGTAATCTCAAATTCAGAATGTACTGGGGCTGCTTGAAGACAGGAAACACAAACTGTATTACAGAATGGAAGACATGAAGTTTCCACCCTCAGGACTAACTTATTGATAGCTACCTCTGCCTTCAGCAGGCAAGAAAACAAACTGGGTCTAGAACTAATCTTTGACAGTAGTCATCTTGCAACACTACAGCTAAACATACCAATTATAATCTAAAAAGTGAATTATTGCAGGTGTATAAAGAAAAACACAAACACACTTGCATGTTCACATGGTGCATTGCTTAACAGACTCCTTTAGATGGGTTTACTGACACAGCCAGGCATCTGAAGATATGATAGAGCAGTCAAGAACAGCACGTTTTTTTAGATCAATAATAGCTTGTACAAAGAAAATATTAGATGGATAAAATAAATTTATTAAAACTGGAGATTACAATGAAACCCCAATGAGCAAATGTGCGAGGGCTTTGGCTTGATACAACAGCCTAGCTGTCACAGATTATTTCTGGCTAGTTCTGTAATAGAGATCCTCAATGCTAACAAAACACAGGAGGTATATCACATAGGCACAACAATACCTTAAGAGCAACATCCCCAAAACACAGATCTAACCTATCAACTGTGTTGGAGAGTCTCCAGAGTTTTGCTATATGTAGCTGCCAGCTGGTTCCAGTTATTTTTCTTCATTTTTTACATTTTTATGGTAGTAAATAATTAATCCAAGGCTTTGTAACTTGCTGACAAATACAAATGCATCACATTGCAATGCAATGTAATGTGTCACTAAGAAACTACATGCACTATGCAGAAAAGTGATGTGCTCAAAGAGTTTCAAAAGTAGGCTAAATTATCAAGGTCAACTGTTTAACTAATTCCAAGTCTTAAAAAGAATGGCTACAGCTGACTTGTGAATCTACTTTCAAGGCTGGTCACTTTCAACTGAAACAAAATGTCTATGAATTAGTGGCCTTCTTTTTTAAAAGCAAAATTCAAAATATTTTGTTATATACAAACGTGCAGGGCTTCCTTGATGTATCAGGGTTAATGTTTTACAAATGAGCTGTAGCAAAGAGGAAGCAATGATATATTAAATGACATTTGAGGTTAATCCAGAATGTTTCCTGAAGTACACAGTATTTCAGGAAAGACAAAGCAAGTTAGGGAATACTGATTACAGGTGTCCCCTGCTTAACGACGTTCTGCTTAGCAACCCCACGCATATACGACGGGGGTTAGTAGCAGAACGTCATGGGTTTCTTTCCCTACCTTTTCGAAGTTTAAGGCCCCTCCCTGTTCGTGGGCCTCTCCGGAAGCCTGTTCCTAGCCTCTGCAGGCCTCTGAGGGTCTCAGAATGGCCCACAGAGGCCTCCGTAATGCACTTCCGGTTTTCAGAGCAAACCGGAAGTGCGTTACGGAAGTCTTTGTGGGTCATTCCGAGGCCCTCAGAGGCCTGGAGAGGCCCACAACCAGGGAAAGGCCTCAAAGTTTAAGGTAGGGATACACCTGTATTTCATTATAAAGATAGTGACCAAACAGCAATTTTTCAGAAAACAAACAGGAACTGTGACTAACCTATAAGAATGATGGTAGGGAACAAAGGAGCACCAGGAAATGGAACCTGAACATATTTTATCGGGGAAACAGAGAGATAAGGCATTCATGCAACCCTATTTTCCATCCAAGTTCTTTTTTTCAGCTATCACATGGTGGACATCTACAGGTCACTTACAGTGCAATTCTATAAAGGTTTATACAGATGCAAGTCCCACTGCGTTCAATGGGGCTGATTCCCAGGTAAGGGTGCATAGGATGGCACTGCTAGATTTGTGAATGGTTCAACAGGTAAGAAGGGGTGATATGTAAGAAAATTAAAAAAGTTAAAATAAGAAAATGGTCATCCCAGTGACTTTTTAAAATATGTTTAACCCTTTTTCCCTGAGCTGTGGCCTAGGTCTACATTGTCCTCTGGACCTGCTATTTCCTGGGGACGGGAAGCACACAGTTCCCTGATTTGTATGTTTTTCTCACCACAGATAATAGCAGATATGGGTCACAGTACAGGGACAGGGTTATAAAACTCTCCCCCCAAACTGCAGCCCCAATAGAAATCACCCTTCCCTCTGCAGCTGCTTTTAAGCCAAATAATACCATAGATCATCCACTTAACATCTACTTTGGCCTTAAAACCTTGGAACTGACTTTATAGTAGAAAATGTAAAATGAAGAGTAAGCACTTCCAAACATTCTTCTAATAACTTGTTGTAGACAAACATATCAGAAAATGGTCAGCAATATCAATAGCAATGTAAAGATATAACCCTAGAATGTGTTAGTTTAAAGCTAGCTTAGATAGCTGTCTTTGCAGCTGAACATAAACTTCTTACAACACCATCCCTATGAGAACCTATGAATTCTTGAAGACAGCACTAAAAGTGCTTTTAAGTTTAGAAGATGCTGGAACCAGTTATGTGTTCCTTCCTTAGCAGCCCACGTAGGACAAAGAATCATTGTACACCAGCAACTGAAGTACTGACCTGCACAGGCTCAGGGGTAAGCTGAACAACATGCTGCATACGTTCACTGTGATGATGCCTGGACTCCTCTTCATAGATCACATCCCTCTCATGCTGAGGAAGATTCAGGAAGCGCCGAATGGTGCACAGGTTTTCCCAAAGTGTACGGTTTTCCGGACTTGGATTTTCTTTCCAGCGGAGCAGCTCGCACAGCCAACCCTGCAATGGAAATTCAAAATAATGGAATTGGTAAGCAGTACCGAACTGGTGAATAACTTAATTGTTCAGCTCTGTTGAAGGAACTCTTTCTTCTGCTGTTCCACGATGATCTATTACAGGTGGCACTTCCAATTCCATCTGGGATAGCTAATATAATAACACTTTGAATTTCAACAAACTGAAGATACCGCAAGAGTTATACTTCTGCTGCTATACTTATACTTTCCCCCGGTCATGCACACTTGAGACTTATCATCAAGCTGAGATGTCTTTAAGTACAGAAAACAAGAGAAAAAATCCGTTGCCATGATTGGAGTAACTGTTTTGTATGTGTCTGTGTGTGAGAGAGAGAAAGTGAGTGAGGAGGAGCACATGTTAAGATAACTGAACATGGCACTCAGACAAGATCCAAGAAGGAACACACACCTGAGGGAACCATTTGGAGAAAGCCTCAAAACAAGAAAACAAAAATCACTCTACACTGCCCATTACCAGGCACCTAGCCCTGTAAAAACTGGAAAAGGGCTAAAGTAGGTAGCAGCTGGTCACAAGGAACATGGAGACCTGGAAAGTCAGGATGAAACAGTGTTGACAAATCTTGCCAGTCATCTGTCACCATGGCCCACGAATTCCTTAATCCATTTAAAGCCTACTAGCTCCGTCAGATAGCTTTAGAGGAATACCATAGGTTACTGGATTCCCTTGGGAATCCAGGAAGTTGTCTGACACTACAGTTACTTGAAAATTTACAGCACAATCCTAAGTATGTCTACTCAGAAGTAAGCCCCTCCAAGTTCAATGGGACTTACAGCACAATCCTGTGTAAGGATCCAGCCACCCGCCGGATCCTGTGCCCAAGCTGCCCGTTGAATGGCGGGCCGGAGGTCTACTTGTCCCCTTCCCTGGGTGTAAACCGGGGCCGAGCCTATAGGCCTCCTCGGATTTCTGCCAGCTAAATAGCTGGTGGAAGTAGAGGAGGCCGTGTAGCCAGCCCAGCGGGGACGGGGATATGCCGGATGCCATCCCCCCCCCCCGGGCCGGCTAGACCAATGGCCTCCCCTCCCTCGACCGCTGGATCGCCCACGCGGCCGCCAGCAGGAGCTCTTACCTTCTGCCGGCAGCCGCGTCCTTGTCCGGCGATGGAGTGAAGTAGTTGCAAACGTGCTTCGCAAACGTTACTCTGAAGTAGAACGCGCTCCGCCGTTCTAAAGTTGTAGAGGATTGCGCCCTTACTCTCTAGTAAGTGTGTTAAGGACTGCAGCCTCAGTGGATTTCGTTGGGAGCCCCCATCAAGTTATGAGAAGGCCAGCTTTAGTGGGCATCATGGCAGCCAACTGCCTTGCAATGCCATTTTCTTCCACTACCAGTCCAAATTCATTCATTGTAATTTTGTGTGGATTTCCACTTGTTTTGTTGGAAATTTTTTCCACAAAAATTGACAGATATACTGTATTGACATGACTTTGTGAGAAAAGAATTCATGTAAACCACAGGACAGACGAACACTACTTGTTAGTGAGTAACAAATCCTCTCAGTTTATATATATATATATATATTTTAAGTACGGTATATGGCACACTTGCAAAAGTACTGTAAAAGCATGCATTCCCAACTTTTGGTAAATAAAATATTTTGAAGGTTTTATAGCTCACCAATTTAAAGCAATGAGTTAGTGCACAGACAAAATGACAAAGTTTAAGCATGTCTCTACCGTTAAAATTAGCAAAAATTAAATGATTTTAGTGAGATTGTGCCTTGTTTTAGGAAGCAACTTAGAAGATATAATTTGTGAAGTGTCTTTTTTTAAAACTATAGATAAAGAAACCTGAATGGAAAGGTTTGTCACCGGCCCAAAGAGTAACCGAAAGATATTGATATAATAAACAACAACTTGTATGTCAGTGACAACTCCTGATGTAAGGTGCTATAAAAACCTCATATAATATCATGTCGTTGTTTGTCCAACTCTCCACTGTGTCTTCTGCCTTTACCAAAAAAAAAAAAAAAAAAAGAGGCAAGATTTGATTATCTCCGCTGCATCAGCCAAGACAGCAACACCAGCTGTTCTCATTGTGCAGCCTCTTCCTCACGGCCTACATGTTAATAACCTGATCATTCCATTTTCTCCTTCAACTGCCGGCTGCAGCACAGCGAAGAGACAAAAACCCAGGCCCATCTGCAGCAGCTGTAGGCACTGAACTGTGAAGCCACTGGGGATTTATAAACTAATCTGTAACACAACACTGCCTTGTTTTTACAAGTGAGAGGCCACATTTGTGCAGACCTGATCTTTTCTTGCAATACGCTAGGAGTGGGGGGAAATGAAAAGAAGATATCCAATTATTTGCTTGGAATAAATATCTGTATTTAGTATTTTAGTTGGTATGTGGCTAACCGCAGAATCAGGTGATGGCTGACTTCCGCAAACATCCTCTTCCCCTCTCACCCCAAATTCTGTGTCTCTTTAATAATTTTTGCTTTTAAACCACACCTCTCAACTCCGAACTGTTTTCTCAGGGGTTCTTTCGTACAAAGGAAATAATGTTTGAAATGTAAAATAAACCATCTGTGGAAAAAATAAGCTCCTATTTCTCCGTCCCTTTTACTGATCAAATACACCTCATACAAGTACAAGTAAAAGTGTTTTACTGAACACTTTTTAAATGTTTCAAACAGGTATGGTTAACATCTCCCAAGGGAAACTGTAGCATGAAGACCTATACGTTTACAGAAACTATTTTTTTTAATGGAAAAAGAAAATCCCACAGCTGTTCAAAGTCAACATTTTGAGTGATCTAGACTGAGACCCTAAGGACCTGCTGGTCAGTCTAAGGATGTAGTTGCGTTTAGGAGAAGGCTGAGCTTGAGAAGAGGTAAGTGGCAGCTGATCTGCTACCATCTCTGCTTATGATCTTGGAATGTCTTACACAACATTCAGCTGCATTTGATTGATAAGCACCGCTATAATCTGCACTCATTACAGTCACTTAACCTGACACTACAGGCCTCATTATGGACTATGTGCTCTCTGCCATTAGTCTTTAAGAAGTATAGTGCTCAATTTGCCAAGCAACTTGCAAGGTCTTGACCGTGGAGCGATTAAGGAAAGAACTAGACTGCAGTGTGACCATGTGTGCAGACATGAGCAAACAAAATTAATTTCTGGCAAAGGAAGTTACCAGGCAAAGATCCCATCCTTGGGACACCTGAGAACATCTCGATTCCCCAGCGGACATAAGCTAATGGCATGTTTAGCGGAGCTCAATTCTGAAGGTGAATCACATTCCTGTTATTTAGGGAAATATTAATCCAGTTTCCCCAGAAACTATTTGCTTGGCTGATCGGATTAAGGGACCTAGCCTTCAACAGCACACATACAAATACACCACAGCAGGGCCCAAGAAATCTGTGATACTTCACAGCCTCAGACATATTGCACCATGTATACCCAGCTGCTACAATAATTAGCTTATGAATGTATCAGCTGGTTCTGCGATTTTTATAAATAATAACTAACCTATAGAGCAGAAAGATTTTCATGAGCCTAATATCAGCAAGAAATTGCTAAACCCTCCTAACTCTATAATGTCATTGTGCTAAATGCCCTCTTCATGCTTGCAATTTTATACTACTGGGTCTCCCTCTGATGCCATGTTATAAATATTTATTTGGCATCGGCAATGGCAATTCATTTGTGTCAGCTTCCTTCACAACAGCTATTATTTGTTTTCTCCCTATTTCACAGTCTACTTGTACACTTACGTACAAGAAAGCCAGCATTCGTTCACTGTTCCTTCCAGTCCTCCATCTATTTATTCAAGCAGTCCCATTCATTCATTAGACTATCTACCTACCTTCCAAATGGGTTATTAGGTGCCAGTGTGGCTAAGGTGGAAGACAATACTGTGCTACCACAAGCCCCGTCTAACTTCAACACACGTCTCCAAATAAACCACTACTCCCAGGTAAAAGAGGAAATGTGTGTACAATGTTGTTGTGTTTTTTTATTTAAATAATCTTAGCGTGCCATCCAAGAAAGTTTTGCAGTACCAAGCAAAAAAAAAAGTGTAAATGTCAAATAAAACAGTGACAGATGACAGAATTCTCTATTGAATAGCACCGTTGCTTCGTGTATGTTCGATGAGAACTCATGAATTATTAATAAATAAATCTTTCTGTTAAAAAAAACTCAAGTTGTGTTATTTTCTTTCAGGGAAGTGATAGCAGAGGAAGCCCATGTGTCTTATGCTAAGCATTCAAAGAGAACTATTTCCATGCTAGAAATGCTGATACAGAATTCCACATGGATGCAGTCAGTCATGTTGATTGTAGGCTTGGGCAGCCTGATCCTGCCTAAGATGCGGTGGCCTGCATAAAGGGATGGCCACTGCATTCTAGTCAGGATGAGGGCAGCACCAGCACACCCGGGGCTCACCTCGGGGGAAGGGAATGTTCATCCCCTTCCCCCGGTGTAAGCGCCAGAGGCCCCAATGGGCCTCTGCGTGCCAGCTCTTTAGCCGGCACGCGTCTGGGAAGGCTGTGTAAGGCCGGGCCGGCCTGGGAAGGGGCGTTGGATATCGGTGCTACCCAGCGCCAATATCCCCACCCCCTCCTAGGCCGGGCTGGCCAATGGACTCAGCCCTCACCTGTGTCCGGGGACTTGGAGTCCGTCCGGCGGTGGTGTGAGTGATGCAGGCCTCCGCACCGGCGCTGCTTACACTAGAGGATCCACAAAAGTGCCTTATGGCACTTTTGCAACTCCTTAGGCCGGCAGAGCACTCGCTCTGCTGGCCTATGTTTGTGCAGGATTGCGCTCTTAATCAATGTTACTTGTAACAGAAGTATGGGTATACAGGCAATGAGAACAGGTTAAATTCAACAAATGTGAAAGTATGTTGAATTAGCCTGTTATGCGATGTTCTACTCTGAACATGTTTGGCTCCTCAGGGTCAAGCTACATGCTACACTAAAAGCATACCATACTAGAGTGGATTCTTTGGTGTTTGAAAAAATAGCAGCCTGGGGGAGCTGCAATACAGAGTGAGACCACAGTGAAGGTTTAGGGCTTTGCCATGTCATGGCTTTGTTCCCGAGCTCTCTCTTTTAAAGATCAGGAACAGAACCGCAAAAGGGGCAAAGCCCCCACCCCCACCCACCCGCCACAATTTCACTTTGGGTAGTTATTTTACAAACACACATACAACGGGCCACACTGCACATTTAGTGTATCATGGAACTCAGCCCTTAGTTACACAATTCTGTCAGTCAGCACCTCTCTCATGAAACTAACTTCAAGTAACTAACTTTAAGATTACTGCAAAGAGTCTACTCCTATACATCTATCCTGGATTGGAAGCTGGTGCAAAGTATCACTGTCTTCTGATGGGGAATGGTTACCAGGACAGACAGACCATATTAGATTATCACTCCAGTATCTGAACAGGCTGTTTCCTTTGACTCTATAGTTTTGTAGTAACATGCCTGTAGCATGTTGCTCCCTAAAGTCCTGCTGTGACCTCCAAGATAAAACGAAGGCATCTTACTAACAATACTATCCATTTGACACATTCAGATAGAAAAGAGTACAGGGAGACATTTCCCACAGCTGCCTCTCACTGATGAAACTTTCCTCTTCCGATCATCATCATACACTAAAATATAAGCATCGTTTGGAAGCACTACTTTGGAAACACTGGAAGCATTAACACATTTCCGGTAAATCTGGCAACTAGCCAATCAAATTTGCCTTAATTTGCCTCTGAGTAAAAATAATTGCGTGTCACAGAAGACAGCATCTTTCAAGAGGCATTCCTCTTCTGAGTGAGGGGGAAAAATAGGGGAATGCCTCTTCTGAAACTGCTCCTGGCACCAGGAGGTTTTAGAAGTACTTGTAAATTAAAAACCATCATCCTAATTAATTGTGGGCCTCTTTTTAATCAAAAGATTTTAAATTAATAAATCTGATTAATTGACTCAATGTTGCCATGCTATTTATCAAATATTATTATTTGGGCTGGTTTCACTGGTTAGTGTAAAATAAGGGCCCAGTGAATGGTCTAGAAGCAAATGATAACAGTAGCACCATTAAAGCTAAGTACAGTAGGTGCTGACTTGATCAGTGTGTGGATGGAAGACCACAGGAAAGCCTGTGAAAGCCACTATGAGCTTAAAGGAAGAGTGGGATGCAAGTACCATCAGTAATAATAGGCTGGGTGTAGGAGTTCTAGCATCTGTCAGATTGAGTATGTTTTAATTTTTCTATTTTTTATATATATGCTTTAAATTACTAACCACAACACTCTGTGACAGGGTGGGCCACTAATGTAAATACAGTAAAAGAGTGGATGACAAAAACCTGCCTCTAGTTATCTCATTCAAATGTTCTAATTTAAGAAAAAGAAAGGGGAAATGCCACCATTAAAGCTTCTGTCTCTCTACAGTTAAATACACGCTGTAGTTATGGTAGCAAAAAGTCTAGCATAACTAAATGCAGAATCCTACCCAGTTCCTTATATTGAAAAACCTGGATAAGCGTGTCTGTCACATTTTATCACGAGCTTTAGCCATTTCAAAGTGCTATATCTGACAAAATATTGGTGTCCTACTCTTAACATCTTTATCTCCTAAAGTCAAATGTATTTCCCATAGCAAAAGAAAAAGAATCTGCAGGAGAATTAAGCTTTCTGATTTCGCTCCTCAATAAACACAAGCATTTGGGCATGGTGGATTCTGAAGCCTCTAGAGGAAGGGGGAGGGCAGATGAAGAAAGAACCACAGCCTAATTCTTCATCATACTTGTCACAGATCTCTTTTTAGCTGCTTGACCCTTTTACTTCCAGAATACTGTATTTACAGCAGCAGAGATGGGGGGGGGGGGAATAACCACCAACAGTCAAAGCTATCAAAGTGTCTGTTAAAAGGACTCATACATACAGCAATCCCACAAAATGTTCCATGTGAACAGAACATGATCAGAAACATTAGTAGGTATTCCTGCTTAGAAGCAAACAGAACCATCTTTTTAAGTTGCAGCTCAGTCGTCCTCACTGAAATCTAGGTTTATTTGTTCAAGCATGTGTTAAGGACACAGCCAAGCATTCATTTTCTGAATCTTGAAAATGAAACACCTCTGGCATTTTTTCCTCCTCTTTGCAGGTCCACTAGCAGCTCATGGGGCATTTCTTGTTTTTGTTGTGTTAAACAATGACACAAAAGCAGTGCAACCATTTGAACGTATTTCCTGCCCTTTTGCTCTTTGTAGTGTGGATTCCTTACGCGAGTAGCATCATATTTTTTTAACATAATTTGTACTGTGCTATGCCGTGAAATATCACTCAATGAAGGGGGGGAAATGTGAGGTGGGATGGGGCAAGAACCTAGCACTGCCTTCTCCTAAATGAGTGTAGTGAGACAGCCGGCTCTTCAACACCACATACAGGAAGTTACAGAGGTACAGCGCAATCCTGTGTAACTCTTGCACCAGAGTAACAGTAGATTCACCAGTGTAAGTGCACTTATGCCAGCGTAACTTGCCATACACCGATGGACGCTGTGGATCTACTGTTACATCGGTGCAAGAGTTACACAGAATTGCGCTGGTAGTGAGGTAAGGGGCACTATTCCAAAGGTTGCTGAAGACTGTAAGAAATGGCTGCCTCAATCTAGTATCCAGGACTTAGAAAAGACTGCAATGAGATCTGGTCAGCAAAAGGACAGAGCTCAGCCTAATTTGTCTGATGTACTTGGAGAAGAGGAGGAATACCTGGAATCTCTTCCTGGAGCACTGAGTCTGTAGAGAGGCGGGTACAAAACTTTTCCGGTGGTGCTAGATAGACCATGACAAGAAAAACAGTGTGTTGAGGATGTTTTTCAGCACTTTTTTTTTTATCCTAAAGGGCTTTGCTAGACTGAGAACATTTGTACACATCACACTGAAAGTGGTTTCTGATCAAGTGGAATAGAAAGAGAGGAGGCATTTGTTGTAAGAATGTAAACCTACTGTGGCCAGAATGCTCGTATCAGTTCAGAATGCTCGTATCAGTTAGAAACCTGAATTCTTAGACCAGGAAAGCTAGACTTTACTGCACCTGCTAAGTGCAGTAAAGCTGAAATTGCAAAAGCTGAAGGGCATTGATTTTAAGACTATTGGCAATATTTTCCGACTGTACTAACGGCCATAATGGAAGAAGGGAATAAGCTGCCCACAGTAATTAATACTGAAACACTACATGTGTGGGATACTCACCGTCACCAATACATTTTTCCATACAGATATAAGTGTGTCTTAAGCATTATCTGACCTTGAGCAGCAGGTTTGATGTTCTTGACAAAAAAAAATGAATATTTCTGCACTGACATTTTGCAGGGATTGCAGAAAATACATGAGTAGGCAAATGAAGAGATTTTAGTGAGAATGATTCAAAAATCCCAACTCAGAATATATGGAAAAGGATATTTCCTCACCCACATCTTCAGTGCAGAAAATGTCAGCATCTGTGACAAAAAAGGCAATGTGTGATGTATGTCTTTTAAAGAGATTAAAATTATGCTATTAGCCACAGAAAGTTGCCTTTCTAATTGTACACATTCAAAGGCCTCTAACAAATGTTCAGCAGTGACTAACTCTCCTCATGTGATTGAGAGTCTATAACAGAACAAAATTAACCAAGTAGCATTCGGAAGTATTCTTCTTTAGCCAAAAAGCTCTTCTTCTGTGGATCCAATAAATCTGAGTTAAAATAAAGCTTCTAGTGCAGTGTTTGCTAAACTTTTCCCCTTCACTATTGGGGACCATTGGCCGCAGCTCCCCATTACATTATGTTATGTGACACGCAGAAAACCACCTGGGTGAAGCTTTCTCCCCAATTTCACCTCTTCTGTGAATAACGTCTGTGAGGGTAATTTCCCCCCCCCTTCTATAGGCCCAGTCAGAAGTGGGGTGGGGGTATGTTGCCTGGGGCACCCCCTTCTTCCTTCAGTCTTCCCTCCACAGAGAACCTGAAGCCACCCTTCTGTGCCTCCCCTGGGAGCCACACCTCACAGTTTGGGAACCACTGTTCTAATAATTTACGATAATAATTTACGATAATTATGTTAATTTAAGAAAGTTGAGTAAATACAGTACTGGGTTTAATGGTGAGTTCTGTCACGGATCTTAATGAAATGCTGCCATAAAAACAGACTGATCCTTAGAACTTAGAAGCACTCTGCTCTATTATTCTGCTGTAGTTCAAAGGTAATCATTTTGTCTATCAAAAGGTTTGCAGGGGCTTAATCACAAGTTCCGCCAAAAATACTCATTGAACTCTTTATTTTAAACCATTCCAGTTACAATCATCATGACAGAATGGTTGTTTCAGGTTTTCATCACATTGTACTTACCCTAAGAAAATCCTTTTATCTGCTAAGAGTACTAGCTGTCATTGAGATGAATCCATTCTTGATGACACTATCACCATGTGGAGTTGTTAACAGTACAACTTAATTTACCCTACAGTCATAGCTATAATCTTGCTTTCCCCATTTCAGTCTTACAGCACAATCCTGTCTACCTCTACGCCCTGTGATGCAGCGGGCCCGTGCAGCCTCCGCTGCATCCAGAGCATAGAGCAGGCAGCTGGGAGGGCACCTCGGGGGGAAAAGAACATTTGTTCCCTTCCTCCAGTGTAAGCCCCAGCTGCACGAACGGGTCTCCTCAGATGTGCGTCAGCTTTTTTGCTGCCACAAATCCGAGGGGCCCGTGTAATGGCGGCCAGGCCCAGGAAGAGGGATAGGACTCGGCAGAGTGCGCCGACGACGATCCGTCCCCCCCAGCCCAGGCCCAACTGACCAATCCCACTCCACTGGAACGCCCCATTCCACCCTCCCCACACCCCTCCCCAGCTCGGTAGAGAACGTACCTGCTCCAGAGGGTGCAGCTCTGGATCTGGGGTAAGTAGAGCGGCACTGGTGCCACCTACTCACTAGGTGCCGCAAACATGCTTTACAGCACGTTTGCGACACAGACCAGCGGAGCAGCGCTCTGCCAGTCTAAATTGTAGACTGCCCATTAGACACACTACAATGTATCTATGTGATGCAAAATATAATTTGCCAGATCACATTTTGTAGATATTTAAATCAAATTGCTCAAGAATATGCATATGGTTTGTCTCTTCTATGTTTCCTTATGATTCTGTGTAACCACAAAATGAAATGTTAATATTCAATGTCCCGACTCATAGCGCAATCCTGACGAATTCGACGGCAATGGAGCGAGCACTCTGCTGCCGGAAGCCATCACAATCATGCCGTAAAGCACGTTCGTGATGACTTTAGAGTAAGGGCCGCTGGTGCGAGGCAGGCAGCCCTTACTCCGCCACTGGATCACCCCTGTGGTCGCCGGAGTCAGATAAGAGATCCCCCAGTGGACACGGGGGCAGTCCGGCGGTGAGGGAGGAGGGCCATTGGCTGAGCCGGCCCAGGAGGGGGCGGGGATGGCGGTCGCCATATCCCCATCACCATTCCGGCCGGCACAGCCGTTACACAACTTCCTCTTAAATCCGAGGAGGCCCATTGGGGCCAGGCCGCGCTACACCGGGGGAAGGGGACGGACGTCCCCTTCCCCCCAGTAGACTTCCGGGCCGATCTTGATTAGCCTGGAACAAGAACAGGATCCAGCGGGTGGCCCAGATAGTTAGTCAGGATTGGGCTGTCAAGTCTCATCCAGGGAACCTTGAGGAGTGTTCTAAAAGATAGCAAGGCAAGCTACAGGATCCCCGAGAACTTCAAGGGAGCAACATGATCCACTGGAGTTCCAGCTGAGCCTCTCTCTCTCTTGGGCAAGGCCAGAATGCCCCAATACTATAACACAATCTTTCCAAAAGATATTACAAAATTACAATTACAGCCCAATCCTATACTCCACATATACCAGAGTATTGCCACATATGCCAGCACAATGATGGCCCTGACAGCATAGAAGTCCACGCTCCGGTGCAACGTTGGAAAAACTTCACACCAAAGTAGTTCAGATGCCAGCACAACTCCATGGGCAGAGAGGCCAAAATGGAGAGGAGATCAGGGCTTAACATGGGAGGGATGTGGGCATGACGAGGAATGGTCGATGTTACCCATCGCTCAGACGATAGACATGCCCCTGACGCCAGAAAAAAAGCTACGGCAATGACAGAACTGGCGTAGCGGCACCATTCTCCGTCACAAACACGGAGTATGCATCTCGATCCAGAGAACAGATGTGACTGATGCAGTTGTCAAGTTCTTGTGTTTCCTCTTTCTCCCCACAGGCAGCTGTCCCACCGGTGAAGACACCATGCAGATCTCAAGGGAAGCCTACAACTGGCCTGCCTACAGTAATCAGCGTGAGCCCAGCTGCTGCTTGGCGAGGTTGCTGACCTATGCGTTCCCGTCAGGCCCCTGTGGCTTTGCTAACCCCATGGCAGACAGTGAACCAATTGGTGCAGCCAGGCCTCACTGGCACCTGTTATCTGGCTGTCTGTTGGATAACTTCCAATGGCACAACTAGGAGGAGATGGTGGGCAATCCCACTTGTATGTTTCTCTTTCAGATGCTGCTCTATCATTGACACAGTTGAATAAAAACTTTGGCTGGAACACACTTATTGCCTCTTTGTTAGCAGATAGAGAACTCTTCTTCCCACTCTAGTTCTTTCTTGCCTTAGGATGGGACTCTGTGGGGGAGGAGGGGTCTCTCTGATCTCAGGGTCTGTAGCATCCTTGCTCCGTAGCATCCTTGCTCCGTAACTTCTTGGGTTCCGGGGGAGACGGGACAATCCTATATGGTCATGAGCCCCCTGTTCTCTGCGGCCATGGTGTATGGCAGATAGTTGCAGGGGAGCAAGGAGGGCAACATACTGACAACCACACTGGCTGGTATCAGTGACGTTGCAAAGGGCATGGGGTTTGTGTGCATGTGGCTAGATGGATAGGCCGTTGCAGTGGGCACCCTTTGTCACATGCCAGCCCAATGATTGGCTCATGCAGTGTTCCCTCTGACAGCCTCCTAGTGAGGTGCCTCTGTTTGTGGTGATGCAAAGTGATAAATGCTGGATGAGGTGCTCACTGCCTGACTCCTGCTGTGGCTGGGTGGTTAACTTTGTTACTTTGTGGAGTAGCTACTGTGGGCTCTAGACCTGTCCCCCCTCTTCTTTTGCTCCTGCCATGGATATTTCTGGCAATTCACACAAAAGGCGAGTAGATTGCTGGTTAGGGCAATTCCCTTGGGTTGACTCAAAACCATCTTACCTTGTTCCGAGTCTGTGTCTTTGTGCAGTGAGCTACCAGCACCCTGCTTTGCCTGAGTGATGTTCAGGCTCCCCTTGTGACTTGTCCCAGTCCCTCCCCTGGCAAAAGAGTTCCTCCCAGCTGGTAAATGCCCCCATTTGCTGCCGATTCCAGCATAGCTCCTGCAGAGGGGTAAGGATGCTGTGGCATCTTTGTGTCATGATGGGTATATGCCTGGGGGGGGTCCTTGGGGCGTCATCCCATGGTTGGCAGTGGTGCCAGCTGCTGTAATGCTCATTCCTAGGGGCTAGTGCGGTGCACACCCAACAGTGACCGCTCATTGGCCCTACACCTGCCCTGCCCCTCACCCTGGAGGTGCTTCTCTGGCAGTCAGGGAGCAATTGGCTCCTTGGGCATCACACTGGTGATGCACAGACATCAGGATGCCACTTCATGGATAACTGGCTGTGTCAGGTTTCCCATGGATGCTGTCAATGTTAGTGAGAAGGGCTGCACCAGCATTACTAGGATGGCTGCACAAGCTTGACATTGCCTGGATGGGCTTAGGATATGGCAGTCATTGCATGAGCATCAGTGCACTGTTGGTGAGCCATCTAAATAGGGTTCAGCCATTAGTCAGCATTGTCACAAGTTCATCGCCATCCGATACTAACACTCCCTTTTCTTGCTTCATTCACCCTCAGATCATCTGTAAAGGAGGAGCAACGGCTAGATTCTAGCCAATGACCGGGATTATGAACAGCCAATTTGTTTTTTCATCATAATCCATCCCTAGGTCATGTACAACCACAGTAAATACACTTTTTAGAGGATAAATACTTTGATGAGTAAAAGGTTTTACTTTCTAAGCCAGCAAACTGTAAGTAACATTTGCTCTTCTCAGGCATTTGTGTGCACAAGGCTGTAGGAAGAAGTTTGAAAATATGATAGTAAAAACCTAAGCAATTAGAACCAAGAGGCAACTAAAAGAAACATGCATTTTTTAAATCTTATAATTTTTAAGAGCTGCCTATAATTTTCCCTGCATGTTGAAAGCAATACTTTTGGAATATTCTAGAACATGGGTTCCACAATGTGTACAGCACATTGGAGAGACAGAAGAGAAGATTGTGACAATTGTCTGAAAATTGAATTCTTCCCACTTGATTTGGTCTAGTAGGTAAAGGTAAAGGTGACCCCTGACAATTAAGTCCAGTCGTGTCCGACTCTAGGGTGTGGTGCTCATCTCCATTTCAAAGCCGAAGAGCCAGCGTTGTCCGAAGACGCCTCCGTGGTCATGTGGCCAGCATGACTCTCCTTGCCGCAGCGCATAGCATGCAGCTGGAACACAGAGTAGTAGCAGACTCTTAATGCTCTCACGGTTTTTGAAAATCAAGATTCTATTGCCTTATTTCATTATACTGATACTGTTTAGGGTCAAGCAACTATTGTTTGATAGCTTTCTATTTTCCACCAGATTTCAACACACAGAAACCATTAAAGCATGCTATTCCTCAGATGAACTTCTCTCATGATGTGATTATCTTGGCTTAAGAACCAGAACGCATGCCGACATTTTTCGCCATCATGCTCTTTAGCATTGCATCAAAAGGCCTTGAAAAAAGAAGCCACAACAAAATGCAGCCACTTAGGTAAGAGTGCAACATCTTACCTTGTACCATTTAGCCACAACAAAATGCAGTGCAGGAAAACACAATGTCAACATCTTACCTTGTACGACATGAACATCATAGCCTGTGTCAGCCCTGCTATGGTAGCCTTCTGCTATGCATACTGGAGGGGACTAGCAGTAGTCTTGAATGAGTGCTTATGCCCTCTAAAGAAAGCCCTACATGAAAGCACAGGTTTTTGTTCAATCTATGTCTGTCTGGAGCTGCTTATCAGAGAAACTAGCCTCAGAAAAGCAGCTCCACACAAACAGACTGAATAAAAATTGGACAGTGGACAATGAATTGGATAGGGAAGAAGCAGAATGGGACATGGTGATTAGTGTGGAAACAGGTCAATTGTTGCTGGTCTTCAGAGTGGGGTCTTTGTGTTCTGCTTGTGAGCTTCTAAGAGGTTTCTGACTGGCCACAACTATAATCCATATGCTAGACTAGATCCACCTTAGTTTGGTCTGTAAAGGCTCTTCTTATGTACAGGTATTTACAGACAACTGTAATTGTCATTACTTTTCAGTAATTACAGTACTTAAAAGCCTCAAAACAGCCACTTTTAGAAATGCTTGTAAAGGCGATTCTTATGGATTTTCTAAACAGGATTTTCTTTTTCCCATCTAGATATGGTTCTTTGAGGACTTTCCTAGATGAGCAGATGGGTTTTTGAAGGTGATCCTATGAGAAAGTGGAAGCACCACTATTTACATCTGGGAAGGCTAGGATAGAATTTAAGAGCTTATGCTGTGTAGAGAATAAAGACACCATGGCAACCAACAGTAGTTTGGCAACATTCATGTAAATGAACAAGATGTGCAAGTTATGCTAAATAGCAACTTCAATCTCATCATATTTTTTGATGTGGTTATGAATGCTGAACAAATTTCCTATCCCTACTCTAAACAAAAAGTCTCAGTATCCTTAATACTGTATATCAAAACCATGAATGCTAAAGTATCATGGGGAACTACCTGCTACAACTGCAAAACAAAAGCAGCACACATTAAAAAATACTTATTATGCATTATTGGGCATAGCCAAAACAACTTTAGTTTTCACACATTTTAAACACTTGCTTCTCATTTTAAAAAAAAACCTTTTCTGGTGTTTACATACACTGCAACATTTTTCTTTTTCAAGTCAACAACAATTAATGCATTCTAGTTCAGGAGGATGGATGGTGACCAGCTCCTTTGGAATTTCAACATTCAGGTTGGCACAGATTGAAGTTGGTGAGCCACCCAAATTATTTTGGGTGGCTCACAGCCTTTCTATTTCAAGACTCTTCTGCATAAAATGACAGGAAGCTTCCAGGCATTTTGAAGCCAAACCTCAGAAAGAGCCTGGCAATTCAGTTTGTACTAAAAGGGTCCTGATTAAGAACTATCCAGTCTTGGCTGTACACACATCTTTGGTATTTGTATGAAGGAAAGGACGAAGGGCACGTTTGCAAAATCAATTGTGCAGCTTTTATATTTACTGCACTTTTACCACATATGTCATTTATTACACAGTGGAAAACCGTTAAATGCACAGTAGTTGTGCCAAGTGGCATTATGCTTTTAACAGCTTTATTCGTTTAACAGCTCCAGCTCTCATTATATTTTGCCATGTGGTACATGAGATTTTTATTCATTTAACAGTATAAGAGGGTTTCATGGCATTTTCCTTTTACGTATTTCATATTGTGCCTGGGTTGTAGGGTGGGTTTTTTGTTTGTTTGTTTTTTTGTGAGCATTAACCCACAGGCTTTACTGAAAACAGGGGTGCACCAGAAGGCATGATGAATTCAAGAGGGGGAAAACGTAAGGATGAAAAAGATTTAGATCTCATATACTCTGAGACAAAAGATCTCATATACTCTGTTTTGATCTCATATCAAAAGATCTCATATATTCTGAGACAAATCCATGTAACATGTTGGTAAGACTCCTATATTTCTATGAATGTTGTTCGAAGTCCCTCTGAATACTTTTCATTTTGAAAATTTTATGTTTCCATTTCATCTTTATACTACAAGGAACACATTCAGAAGCTACCGTAACAACCAAATATCTATGATCAATCAATCTGCAGTTTCCCAGAGAGAATAGTTTAAGGAATCATGCAATGTATCTGTCAAATGTGGGCCTCAACTCATTGTGCAAGTAGAAGAAGAGTGCACCTGTGTTGTGGTTTTGTGTCTTTTTCACTTTTGTTTTAAAGGAACAGGATCCAATTGTGTCTTTGCTATCTATTCTATTTTAAAAAGCAGAAAGAAATCATTATGGAGCTAAAAGAGAAGGCACAATGTATTCTGCAGAGATTACATTTGTTGTTGTTCTTACTGTAGAAGCAAATGTACTTTTACTGGTGGGGGAAGGGGTCAGTCCAATTTCACCCTCAAAGCTTTCTGGTTTCTTGAAAAAGAACCCCCTACTCACCTGACTTTTGTTGGCAGCCACTTTGGCAAACAGAGCCTGGGACACCTTGGCCCTTTTCATCTCCTGTTGGATCTCGTCATAAATGGCAGCTGTGATGTTGATGTTGGCTCCGTCCACCTTAATGGGGAGGTCTGTTGTCGGTGTCGAGGTTTTGGCCTACCAAGAGACCATGAAAATAATAATTAAAAAAGTGCTGCTTTCAGCCCAGCCATCTGTGCAGAAATTATCAAAGGATTTCAGTCAGCTGATGCCAAACTGCATTAGCTACAGAGGGACACTTCCTGTCCATTATTCTAATCAGGTTAATTGTGATTGGAAATAATTGCAGTGCATTCCTATAGGACGTACACAGTTCTCTCCCTCTCTCACAGACACACACACATACAAACACATCTCTCTCCCTCCCTCTCATAACGCATACACAAGCATATACTGAAAAATTGAAGGGCTACATAGACAAGGCATTAAGCTTGAAACAGTAACAGTTGCCAGATTCGGCTAGCCTACAAATACAATATGTACATGAGTATTTGAATTTTTGCTTTTTCTTCCCCTAAAAACAGTATACCTTGGAGGAACAGCCAATTCTCCCAGAAAAAATGAGTAAATGCGTAGAGGTCTCTAAATAATAAATTATTACTCAATTTAATGCACTCCCTCAAGTCTCTCTCATCCTTTATTAAAGCTATACGTATGTCATTTGAGTATGTATGGTTTCCCATCATTATGCTGGCCAGACAGTCACCTAATTTCACCTAGGAAATCAGTGGGAATGAAAACAAAAAACTCATAATGCCAGTCTTGACGGTGTGTTTGATGTGCTGCCCTTGGTCTCCTAAACTCATATTGCAATTCTGTGTATTCCACTGCACTCCTTTTAATTGAATGATTTTCAATCAACTTCTGTGACAAATGAAGGACAATAAACAGAGAATGCTGGCACTTCTCCACACTGAGCCAACAGAGACACAGCTAAGGGAAGTTAGGGCCATTACCCAAATACTGAAAACTTCCTCAATATCTGTCCAGACTGGCTGCTAGCTTCACTATGTCAAATATGTTTTTGAAACCGTCAGCTAAACTATGAGCCTAATCGTGATTATACTGTACAAGCTGCTGTCTCAAACGGAAATTGTTCACACATAGTAGCAACCAAGGACACCAGACAGATTCAGACTCAACACTAAATCATGGCTTTGCACTATGCAAACCACGATCCTGGTTTCAAAGCTACAGTTAAAGCCACGCTTCCTGCATTCAGATGACACACAGAGCTGTAGTTCAACAAACCAGGAATTTTCTCTCACAGTGAGGTAAAGAGGAAAGGTGAAGAGAAGAGCTATGCATTCATTAGGGTCACATTCACTGTTGCATTGCCTGAACCTTAGTTAACAAATCTCAGCTTCCTAGTTCCTACGTAATGCAGGAGCGTGGTTTATTCTCAAGGTGAAAGTGAAAGCTTTCACTCTCCTTTTGTGAGAGAGTGGATGAACATGCAAGCTTGGGACTTCCTCAGGTTCATCTGTGGAGCGCTAAATCATTAGTGTTACATCTAAACCAGGCCACTGAAGTTTAGCAAGCTTTTTAGGAAACTAACAGCCCAATCCTAACCAGCTTTCCAGCGCTGATGCAGCCTCAATGCATCCCCTAGGTAAGGGAACAGAGGTTCCCTTACTTTGAGGAGGCCTCCATGACTGCTCCCTCACCACAAGATGCACTACACACCCCGTTGGCACGGCTGCATCGGTGCTGGAAAGTTAGTTAGGATTAAACTGTAAAGCACCACATTAAGGCAACACTAACAACAAAAATATTTAGAAAAGACAGTGATGTCATTTTTCTGATACTGGGGTCTTTAAACAGCTGGTCTCAAGTAAATGCTGAATATTAGTCTCTTATTTAAGAGTTGTGTGGTTCACTCTCTGAAGAAAAAGCAATTTTCACTAAACTATTTGGAAGTTCAGAGTTTTGGTTCGGTTCTTTGGTAAACCTAAAGAAACTTAGGTTTAAAAACTAAGTTGGACAGTTGCAACAACAAGACCCCTTAGAAAACAGAAGGACGACAAATATCTTTTAAAAAACGGCCTCCCATATAAGCCTCCCTGAAGCCCTGCTTTGTACCCTTTCACCAGCGGAAGTACAGTGGGTGAGCACGAGGGACTAGGCTTTCTCCATTGTCCTGCCTATACAATGGAATGATATCCCAGGAGGGCCTTCTGGTGGGGTATAAAAATATATTTATTTCAGCAAATTTTCTGACAAAAGATTGTATTTGAAAAAAGGACTTGCTGATGCGGCTACTTGACTGTTTAATCTCTGTTGTAATTATAGGGATTTTTTTTTTAATTGTCTGTATTTTTAAAATTGATTTAAGTTATTTTAATGAGTTTCTTTTTTACATTTATTGCATCTTGTCCCTTTATTACCTCCACAACACACATTATTAACATCTGTCAGCTAGTAATGTCCCTTCTTTAAGTTCCCTGATTTCTACCAATGATGAAGGAAAAGAGGGATCAACTTCTCACCGTTCCAGATTCACCTTCAATATGCTTGGACTTTATTTTACTAGATTAGTTTGCACTAATCATCTAATGCCACGCATCTATCATCTAATGCCACACATCTCAAAATAGAAGTTCATCAACTTAAAGTTACAAACTGAGGATAACTAAAAGGACAAAAAAATACAACAGGAAAAAAATGGGATTATATGTCTTGCTACTATCTCATATTATTCACCATCACACTGCAAAATCATATCACAGATTGGTATCTATGGAAACAATATTTTGTATTGTACTGTATAGAATTAACTTTGGCACCAGAAAACAAATTTGTCATTCATCTTTAAATACATTTTTTCTATCTATACATTTTAGTTATTTCTTAAGAGAATAGCTTTCTAGTATCAAAAGGTCTCTTCTCGGAGACAAGAATTGAGCTAAAATCACAGGTTTATTTTAAAGCACTTTTCTCACTTAAGGCATTTTCTCCTGGTGTGTTACTACTGTTCACAAGTCACCCTTTTTCCCAGCTGAAATGACTCCAGGCAGTGCAGGAGAAGACACTCCCTCACTTGCCGAATCCTGATGAGGTCCAGGGGTGTCCTGCAACTCGGGTGCAACCCTATAATATGGTATGGAACTCCACCTCAGTACATTAGGGGCTCATTCCTCTGTCTTTATCAGACAAAGAAATAGCATTGGATACAAGGCAAGAATTCTTGCCAGTTTCACCTCTAGCATGCCTGGATAGCAGTTTCTCCAACTCTGGTACACTCACGAGGTTGTGTTTTGTTTGCTATTTAAGGAAAGTAATACAAATCTTTAAAGTGCTTAGCGATGAGAAACATGCAAAAGACGAGAAAAAAGGCACAGGCTACCAAAGAGGAGGTTTCCAGATACATAGTCAAGGCACAGAAGAAAATGAGCACAATATCTAGTAAGCCAGGGCTTGTCAACCTTTCCTCCCTCCAAGTACTGCTTTTCTAAGTACCTACCAACCAAGGGAGTGTGGCAGGTTCTGATGCTGCTGAGCTCCCTTTTCCTTTGTTGAAGGTTTATTTTCCTCCCTGATCCCTTCCCCTCCTCTCACTCTCACTGTCTCCTAAGGCAAAAAAGAACTCAGAATGGGGTTTCCTTCTCCTCTGGCATTGTTACTTTTCCCTACTCTCCTGTTAAAGAGCGTTCATATAGGAAAGATTAGTTAAAATGTAGAAACAGCCATTCCCAAATGTATACAATCCTACAGAAAAGATGTATACAATCCTACCAAAAGGTGGAGGACTAAAAGATGTACTTTAGATAGAATACTTCTGTTCATAGAGGATACAAAAATCACAAAAAGTTTGAAATACAATGGCAAATTCACCTTCCTGCATGACATCAATCTAATAGCCTAATACAAACACATTGCATTTTTGTTTTTCAAGCTATGCATGCAAACAGTAGGAGAGAGGTTCAAAAACTTTTTAAGTGGTATGTGTGAAACTGGACTTTTTTTTGTGGACTGCTAAGGAATCTCACATTCAGAGATCTGATAAGCAAAGCTGCATCTTCAAAGAGTAGAGGTAGAAAGACTGAAGTCTGCTTTAATGGTTTAGTACAGGGCTTTTCAAAGAGTGATACTAGTGGTACCTCACAGTAAGGAAGGTGGTACTTGGCCCCACTGCCATGGTGATCATGTGGCATTGCCCCGCCCAGCCAGACCATGCTGCAAGTGGAGATGGTTGGGCCAGGTATTGCACTAAAGGGCGAAATGTAGCTGTGCAGCTGCCTGGCCCTTCAAAAGTGATGTCTCAGCAGAAGTGGCGCTGCTGAAAGGGCGGCGTGCATGATAATTGGGCTCTCCCAGCGCCTTCTTCTCTCACCTCTCTTAGTCTGTGCCTTTCCCCATAGCGTTCCTTGCTTTCTGAGGTCTCTTTCCATCTATCCCTCCCAGAGCCTCGGCAGAAGCAGCACTGTTGAAAGGGCGGTACTGGGAGAGCCCAATTATACGTGGGCCGGATAAAGAGCTTCTGTGAGCTGTATCTGGCCCATGGGCCTTATGCTTGACACCCCTGCACTAGCTGATATGTATACTGTATTTCCTTCATTTACCAAATCAGTTATTTAATTGACTAAGGAAACTAGGATAGTTCAACATTATTTGCTTTGTTGTAACTACCAGATGCTTACACATCTATTTGGTTTCGGACCTGAAGTCAGGTTAGCTACTGAGGAATTCACAGAGTTTGCTTCCACGTATTTTAAAAAACGGAGAACAAGCACTATATTTACTCTCTGCCAATCTTATGGTATCTGGCTAGTATTACATGAGTTGTATAATAACTGTACTTGGTTCCAAAGTCTGATTCACATGTTACTCTCTGCCAGTACTGCTCCTTTCCCCAGGGCTCCTTTCACCAGTATAGGTGGGCACAGGTGGAGATCCCTCTTGCAGCATTTACTCTCCCTTCATCTTGTACTCTATTCAACAGAGAAACTGCTAACAGCTTTTCCAAGCCTTTAGCATAAGCTCATAGCTATTGAGAGTTGGAGCAGGGCATTTAGTAATGATCTCAGCACATGAAAAGGTTCATATAGGTGATCCTTTAGCTACCCAGGCCATATATGCTGTTAAAGGTCAGCACCAGCATTTTGAATTGTGCCCAGAAACCAACTAGAAGCCAGTTGAATTCCGTCAACACAGGTGCAATATGTTCATTGCAGCAAACCAAGATTAATAACTTGGCTGCTACGATCTGGGCCACCTGTAGTTTTTCAATGCATTATGCTACATGTAGGCTTCAGTCACACTGATAGATCCTTACTTAGCTCTAAATAGGTGTTTCTGGTTACTGCTTAGAGGTTGGCTTGCCATCATCTAAGCCGGTAACGCAAGCAATTCTGTGTTAGCACAGTCATCAAGAGTTTAAATCATTGATTGAAAAGCTCTGGCACACATAGGGGCCGACGTGAGAAAACAACGATCAGAGCAAGTGGTAATTACCCCATTCTCTTCCAGTCAAGAAATGCTCTAGTCTAATGCATTTACACATGTGAGGAGCATTTCCCAATACCCGAGACAAAGGGGAGGGGGCTCCTACTTACATGGAGTTCTGGGTATACATCAATGCCTTGTGGTGCTTAGCATCACAGACAATGTGTGCAATATGCCCTGCATTTGAATTCTTTCATGTAGTTCATTGCATTTCTCATTCTTTATATTTGCAGCATTAATCAAAGATTAACGTATTGATTTCACCCAGGAAGTGTTGACAGAAGTCAACACGCACCTGCTAGCAGCAAATCCAAACCCTAAGAAATGAAGTTTCTGAGACACACATGGGTGCACTGAATACCAGATGGGAAAATCCTAAACAGGCATCTCACATGACACCTGGTTGTTGGTATTCTGGATAATGGGACGATTCTAAAAGCAAGAAGAGGGTTGAACCTTACCTGGGGAGTTCTGGAGGAACTTGGACTGCTGGCAGCTGAAGACACCATGCTCACATTGGGGTTCATACTCCTTTCTCTCTCATCCTGATATATACGATCTCGTTCTGTCTCAGGCAGATTGAGGAAATTCTGCATTGCCCTCAGGTTTACCAGGAGGGACTGGGAGGCTGTTCTAGGGTCTTCTTCTTTACGCAGAATCTCTGATAGCAATCCCTGGTTCAAAAAATTAAAAAAGGCCAAGTCTTTTTAAAAATGTGTTGGTTGTAAACAGCCAGGTTGCAATGCCGAGACCCTTGATCAGATGTCAAAGCACAGGGGATGTTTTGTAGAAACAAACTTCTTTTTTATGGAGGGTGGTTTACTTGGGAGCAATCCTGTTCAGATGCTGTTATTTAAGATCAACCTGAACACAGAGATGCCAAAGAAGCAACTGAATAGCAGGACACCATTATAAAACTACAGTTATAGCCAGGTGCCTCCTGAAAATATTTTAAGTACTAGTGGTGCACTCGTGCTGGCTCTGTCTGTCTCCCTCTGCTTGAGGCTGGAAACACTTGGCAGTCCTGCTCATCTTCAGGAATCTGCCAAGTTTGGTAAATTTAGTTCAGACATTTAAACAGCACAGGAGACTTATGAAGAAAAATGTTTGGCAGGGTTTGGATGTTACAGTTCATTCACTGCAAACCTGTCAATTCTTTCTAATGGGAGAAAATGCTGCAAATATGAGAAATTCTCAAGATACTTAGAAATTAATAGTTTGAAAATTACTTGCTGCCTCATTTAGGAAGTCAGGAGGTGGCAATGTCCATAATTCATCAAACATGTCTAGCTGTTTTACATGAAAGAAGACAGGGGTTCAGTTACATGTAACATGTAGATAGTCTTTTAAAAAGCTAGATGAAAACCTAACATGGGACGTGCATGTTACTGATGCTTAAGTACTTTCAGAGATTGCTCTGAGCTAGTGCTACCAGACATATGATTTGCTTCTTTGCCTAGGAAAAATGCAAATTCTCAGCTTGCCTACTGTGTGCCATCATTAACTAAACCTTACAATCACATTATACCTGGGGAATAGCCAGGGCTGGCATCAAGGACTGGCATCAGTGGGCAGCTGCCAAGGGCCCACTGCTGATCCTCGAGACCACCTCTCTGCCCATAGCCTTCATGTGATGGCAGCGGAGTGATTCTCTCAGGGCCCATCCAAAAATAAGGCGTTCATGAGAGCAGCTTGCCAAGGTCCCTGAGAATAATCACAGCAGTCCTGCAAGCAGTCAATGGCAGTCAACCAACCACTATGCTTTTACTTTTACACTTTTTTTACACTATGCTTTTATTTTACTTATGCTCCTCCTCCCTTCCTACACTCAGTAACCTACAAACACCCTTCCTTTTCCCCAGCCATAGCACCATCAACAGGGACTGTACAAGTCTCTCTCTCTCTCTCTCTTCCCCCCCCCCCCTAGTTTTTTTTTAATACCAGGAGAGAAAAATTCATGGGCAGATGCTTTAAAGTTATGTTGCGCTATGCTTCCCAAACCATGAAAGTAACACGCAGACCTATGCTTAGGTGCAGGTTGCGACTTGTCAGTTCACAAGGGGCAATTTGCATATAGACACATTACAAGGGTATGGATATGATTAAATGATACTTGTAAAAGCCACTAGTAGAAAAGTACAATGCGATCAGATTAAACTCAGCTTGAGAAGAGAGTGCAATGGTGTGAAAGAGGCAGTTCTGCACATGCCAAGTTGATTGGCACTGAGAATCTACCTAGAATAGCAACACTCAAAAAACCCTCCTTTTATCCGTAAAAATTATTCAACACACATAGTAAGCATGAAGACAATGGCAGCCTAAAAAGTGTCACACAAGACCTCAATTAAAATCTACACCACCACCCAATAATTTCACTGCCATTCAAAGGCCTTGCACACACTTTTTCTTTTTTAAAAGAAAAGTATCAGGTCATTGTATTGACACAGGTCAAAAGGTTAAAAGTAATGTGTGTTTTGACCTTAGAGACAACTTTTACCTGGGCCAGATGCGCAGTGGCAAATGTTCACAATTACCAGTACTTTATTTTGTATGCAAAGAGTGGCTACAGCCTACTGATGACCTTTAGTGGACTACACGTTTTGCTCACGTAAGTGCTAAATTACTTTGAAAAACAGTTCCCAGTGGCGTCCTATCATGGGGGGAGCAGGTGTGCTCCACCCCAGGCGCCGAGCTTCCGGGGGGCGCGGCAGCCTGGCTCAGGGCTGCGCAGTGCGGCACCGGAGCCCAGCTGGCGCGCCCCTCAGAAGCGCCACCGGCTTCCGGAGGCTCTGCTCCGAAGCCAGGAGAAGCCCTACTCCCAGCGAACACTCAGTTCAGCGGTCAGGGCCTTCTGAGAAGGTCCTGTGCGTCCAAGCGCCGTTTATTCCTTTTCGCGCATGCGCAGAGCCTTTATGAGGGCAAACGGGCAGCTGGGAGCTCCGTTTGCCCTCAGAAAGGCTCTGCGCATGCGCGAAAAGGAATAAACGGCGCTTCGACGCGCAGGACCTTCTCAGAAGGCCCTGACCGCTGAACTGAGCGGTCGCTGGGAGTAGGGCTTCTCCCGGCTTCGGAGCAGAGCCTCCTGAAGCCGGTGATGCGCCGAGTGGGCGCGCTGCTTCCAGGGGCTCCGGTCCAGTGCCGCGTTGCTCAGCCCCGAGCTCGGCTGCTTGGGGGGGCGCGGAGCGACGGGGGCACTCCAACCCCCGCCCCCCCAGGCGCCGGGAGGGCTGAGTATGCCACTGACAGTTCCTTATCTAAATATTTAGCTATGGTTGCCAGAGGTAGTCAGAAACAGAAGTCTAGTAGCATATGACCAGGCAGGTTGTCCAGTAGAAAATCTTTTGGCTTTTGTTTTACCAATATGCAGTCAGCCCACATCTTAAGCAAAGATTACGTTCCGTGGTCAGCACATAAAGCCAAAATCACATACAGTTGGCCCTCAGTATCTATGGGGGTTCTGCTCCCAGAATCCTCGCGTTCCCAGAACCCCCGCGGATACTGAAATCCGCGGATACCAGGGTCAACCTTAAAACGTTTTAAAAAGAAAAAAGTTAAAAGGCAGTTTGCTTACCTTTTTGCTGCAAATCGTTTGTCAAGTTTGCTCCAGGATGCATTGCAATGCATTCTGGGAGAGGGAGGGGGAGTTGCGCGACCCAGAAGAGACTTCCAGAGTGTGATTTCAGCTTGCATAAGGAAGAACATGCAGCGGTTTGCAGCAAAAAGGTAAGCAAACCACTTTTTAATCTATTTTTAAAAAACGTTTTAAGGTTGGCCCTGATATCTACGAAGCGAATGCTGAAGCAGCAGATACAGGGGGCCAACTGTATAGTCGAAACTGCCTTAAATCCAACAAATATGTACCGTCCCTTTAAGAACTAACAGCACAGTGCGAGACACACATGGGAACTAAGGGAACAGTCAGCAGCTTCATTCTCTCACTTCATGCTTACCTCAGGGCATAAACAGAGTATGTTGAGTGGTGAGCAAAATCGCCTGCACTATTTAAAGGGTTGTTTTTCTCTGTCCTTTTTTTGCGGGGGGGGGGGGGAACAAGCGTGTGTACTTGAATTTGCTCAAACCTATCGTGCGCAAGTTCTATTCTATTTTCAAATTCTATTTTTTTTAATCCAAAAATCTTGAAAGCATTCCAAATTTATTGGTTTCCTCATTGCAGCTTCCCATATTAACCGGCAAAACAGTGTACCCACACATCATTTCTATCTTCCTATGTCTGAAAATTCAGTTTGAAAAGGGTGAGTAGCAGCACCATGACCTCAGCCTCTTCTTACCGTATGTGCTTGGATCTCTTTCAGTTGCTGTAGGATGCAGAGTGCAGCATCCAGCCAACCACATCAGCTTGACTTTTGCACATCTTGTTTTATAACATTTGCCACAGTGTGAGAGCTAATGCTTCCTGACAGGTTCCATCTTTGTTGAATGGGGCAATGGCTTAAGTTCTCTCAACTTCTCCAATCCGCGCACTGTGACTGAGCAGGAAATGGACATTCAGCTCCAGGCCTTCTTGCTTAAAGCTAATTTTCCAGACCCATATCAGACTTCCTGTCTGGTTGCGGAAATCAGACTGGTTTGAAAGTCAGAGTAATTATCTCCATTTGGAGAAGTGGAGTACAACTTTTATAATTCCCCTCCACTTCTGAACAGCTTTTGACATCATCAGTTGAGATTTTTCTTAGCCAGGTGTGGGTGTGGGTGTGTGTGTGTTAGGACTAGTAGATCAATTCTATGACTACAGTAAGGTAAAGGTATCCCCTGACAATTAAGTCTAGTCGTGTCCGACTCTAGGGTGTGGTGCTCATCTCCATTTCAAAGCCGAAGAGCCAGCGTTGTCCGAAGACGCCTCCGTGGTCATGTGGCCGGCATGACTCTCCTTGCCGCAGCGCATAGCATGCAGCTGGAACACGGAGCGCTGTTTACCTTCCCGCAAGCGGTACCTATTTATCTCACATTGACACACTTTGGAACTGCTAGGTTGGCAGGAGCTGGCCAAGCAACGAGAGCTCACCCCATCCCGGGAATCGAACTGCCGACCTTTCGATTGACAGCTTATGGTTCAGCGGTTTAACCCGCTGCGCCACCCACTGGCCTAGGTAGGACCTCACTATCCATGGGGGATCGGTTCCATGAAAAAAACCGTGGATAGCGAAGATTCGCAGATACCGGAGTCCGCATTCAAAACCCTGTAAAAAGAAAAAAGCTCCCCCCCCCGCACCATTTTACCTTTAAATAGCAAAATTGCGGCGTTTTCAAACCTCCACGAGGCTTCTTGAAGCTTCATCACCCACTTCCAGGTCGCACAAAGGCTGTTCCCACTTCCAGTCTTGTCCCAGGGCACATTCAGTTTTTAGCGCAGACATTCGCGGGTCCAGGACCTACGGTGTAACAAATCCGCAGGTCCCAAACCTGCGAATAAAAAGGGTCCACTACTCCGACACCGCTACTCTGCTTCAATGGATTTATTCTGTGGGCTGATTCAGGATTCAATCTTGTCAGCTACGTTCCTTAGCATCTATCTGAACTTGCTGACAGACATAATCTAGAAGAGGTCAGTGTGTTAATGATACCCACCCACCCTCTATTATCCATTTTCCTTAGTTCCAAACGCAGCAGTAATGCTTTAGAATTAGTATCTGGAAAATGTTATGATCTTTAGCAGGAATGCCAAACTCATTTCATATGGTGGGTCGAATAGCATTCATGGTGCCTGCTAAGGGCCAGTAGTGATGTTACAAGAGATAAGCATCTTTTCCTCAGGAACTCATTAGATGAATGACAGAAAATGTGCAAATCTTGATTATATTTTCAAGATATGAGAGAACCCAATTATCACGCAGGCCACCCTTTCAGTTGCACCGCTTCTGCCAAGGTGTCACTTCGCAGCTCAGCAGCTGAGAGGTGCTCTGCAAAGTGATGCCTCGACAGAAGCGGTGTGGCTGAAAGGGTGGCCCATATGATAATTGGGCTCTCCCAGCACCCCGGCAGCTTCTCCCTTTCTCATCCCTCTTGGTCTGCCTCTTTCCCCTGTACCATTCCTCACCTTCAAAGGCCTTCTTCTGTCTCTCCTTCCCAGCGCCTCAGCAAAAGCGGCACTACTGAAAGGGTGGCCAGCATGATAACTAGGCTCTCCCAGCACCTCCCTTTCACCAGTGTTGCTTTTGCCAAGGTGTCACTTCATAGCTCAGAAGCTGAGAACAGCTGATGGCGGCGCTGGGAGAGCCCAATTATTACGGGAGCCAGATAAAGAGTTCTATGGGCTGTATCTGGCCCATGGGCCTTACGTTTAACACCCCTCATCTAGAGGGATTAGGGACTAAGCCAGGGTTGGCCGAAGATCTCCTGATGCTTGAGGCAGCATGCCAAATGCTGCCCCCCCTTACTTGATGATGCACCAGCTTCTGCTCCTCCCCACTCTCTGATGTTCTAGCTCAGCACTCTCCTCCCCTCCACATTTCCTCTTTTCCTTTTCCAATCCAAGCAGTGGAAAGGAGGAGCCATAGAAGCAAATAAGTAAAGGGCATCCCCCACCAATCTACTGCCTGAGGCTACTCCTTCAGTTGGTTTCATGGTTCAGCCCTGGACTAAGCTGAAACTGAATCCAGATAAAACAAAAATGTTGAGAGTCATCGAGATCTGAAAATGGAGAATCTGTGTGTCCTAAGTAGGGTCAAACTTCCCATGAAGGATCCAGTGGCACAAGACAACCATATCAATTAACTAGATGAGGAGTAGATGGCAGAAGCTGGAGATAGAAATCAGAACTAGAGCCTGAGGAAGCATTTCAGCAATATCAGAGTACTTTAACTTTTTTGTATTCCTAAATTTTCCCCAGGTTATGTTTTCAGGCATGAGGACTTGCAAAAGAACCCCAAAATAATGCAAAACGGAGACACAGCCTGCATGTGAATGGCCTATTCATGATGAAATTTAAGTCTCAAAGAAAGAAATCTATTCCATAGCAAGGTTGAATAGATTACTCTGACAGACTGTGCTGATAATCCATGGCAAATAGATGACAGAGTGATAGCAAAGCCAATAAAGCAAAATTGTGAGAGCACCTATAATTTATGTTCATATAATTCTGAGCTATTGGTGTATACAAAAACTAACCAACATTCCACATTACAAAAAAATAAAGTGATACTAAATAATCTGTTCAGCCTTTTCTCACCTGCAACAAATTAGGCTTTCAATATGCAAAGCATCTTCCTTCAAGAAAAACAAATGATCATGATTTCATTTAATTGTAATTTAATGAGGCATAATTTATTTTTAAAGTGATATACACCAGGTGTGTGGTAAGGGAACTGGCCCAGTCAGCCAAACTGTAGCGTTGCTATTTTTGAGAAAATGCCTAAAGTTAGCTGGAGACTGTTTTCGTTTCTACAGAGCAGGCTTCTGCCACAAAGGGCAAAGCAGGAGAAGAGAACCCACAACATTTGTACACTGGCTATAAAATTCCATTGGCTAAATTAGCTCATACCAACACAGAGACATTTCCCATATTCCTAAAAAAGCTGGGCAAATTACAAAGTAACTACCGGTGGTCATGGAACTCCCCAGCTCCAGTCTTACATGCAGTTACATATGCTTGAGCTCATCAAAAATCTAGCATATTGAAAGTCTAATTTAGTTAAAGCATACAAAACTGGACACAGGTTCACAGTAAATTGTACAGCAATTCCTTAAACTATAATTGAACTTTTGACGGAATACTCATCCACACTCATGGAGACAACTCATTAATTTACACTCTCAAACTGGACATTCTTACAGAAATTCTCTGTCAACTTCATCAATAGTACGTCAAATATGACTTAAAAATGAGAAAACAAAAATGTTAAAATGTGGTATTTAATATAGGATTTGATGGTAAACAAAGCTGTGCACTGTCAAGATTAGGTATCAAACATCCACCGCTCCATTTACATTTGAGACTTCTATCAATTACTGCATTTTCTTTTAAAATTATACATGGTGTCAATAAAAAAAATAGGGGAGGGGACCAGCTTCAATTCAAATATAAACTTGCAGAGAAAAAAGAAAAGTCTTCAAAATGTTCAGTGTATGCAATGCAACTGCTAACAGAACTTCCAAGCAGTACCAATTAATGGTTCCATGTTAGAACATTTTCTGCAATGTACACCATATACACTGATGCAATATAGATACACATTGGACCACAACAGCATGGATGGGGCCAGCTGCATTAGGCAATGACTGGATGGTAAGAACCTACACAATAGACCCCCACTAATATGTTTGTGGGTCTTTGAACCGTACAGCAACACAAAGAAAAGCAATGGAAAAAAACCCTCCCATGATACAGCTGTAACACGTTAAGGGTTCCTTGCAGTCCTCCATCACTAATCCAAGGCTATTAATCAAAACAGAAATGAGAAATTATTTCAGCAGACTTTCAAAATGCAATGCTGTTTCTACATGAAATTAATCTATAACCTGACAGCAGCATGTCTAGCCATAGTACACAAGTGGAAATGTGTTGACTGACCAACAGAAACAAAACAAAACAAACTCTGCTGATAATGAACAAGTTCACATTTGGACTCAGCGGGTAAGGCACAAAATAGAACACTTCATGAAAGACTGGAAACCAGTGATTATTACCCGCAACCTAAACCTGTGAACTGGGATAAGCCAAACAATTACAAAGCAATATGTTTCTATTAAGTATCTTCAATGAATCTGTAATCCATATTATCTAAGATATGGGAATAATTAAATCTTTATTTTATTGTTTCCTTTTTTGAAAAACAAAAAGTTTAAAAAAAAACAAGACCAGAAATACAGGGCTCCTATTCCCTCCTACTTCCTGCTACTCCAGTGAGTAGCAGGACGTAGGAGGGAATAGGAGCCCTGTATTGCTTTATTGAACACTTCACATTATTTAGCCTTGAATGTAGAGATGGCAGACGTGCCGGCTGGGAGCACCCCAGCAGGTCTTGCACCGCGCCAGCCAGTGCTCTGCTCGCTCGCTCCCGCTCAGAGGCAAGCTGACCTCCTTATCCATTGACCCACTGATAAGTCAACCGAGGTTTTCAGGATAAATTTTAAGACTTAAATTTCTCGACTTATACACGAGTATCTACGGTATGTGCTATTTTATTGTTTATAACAACAATAGCCACTACAGGCAAAGCTACCTGTTACATTAAATGTAGTTTAGCTCTGTGTGTTTTTTCTGCTTTTAATAGCAGTCACAGAGGGCCTGATCAGTATTGGAAACTGCAGCATGAGGATTTAACAATGGGAGTTTTCTTCTTGGGGGGGGCGGCGGCGGGTGACAGCAGCCATGGGGGGGAACCAGATTGAGACCATGGCTGGGGGGGGGGGGGAAGTGTTCAAGTCTCATCACCACAGTCCTGATTCTGACTGCCACTCCCTGTAATGGCTATTTAAGTTAGAGAAGCAGAACACATGGGACCAAACTATGCAGTTAATGTAAGGTAATGTGACAGCAACATAATCTATCGGAAGGGAAAAGCTGGGGAATAAGCATTTTAAATAAATAAATTATACATGCAGTTTAGAGTCTACTTTAGACCCAAGTGTGACTCGGTACAAGGAGCTGGCTGAGGAGTTCCTGTACCTTAAGGAATTGTTATGTGGTCTTAAACATGGGGTGCACTGCCTACCCTATGCCCCACCAAGATCAAATAAGCAGTGCCATAAAAGGAGGGCAAATCAGCAAGGCAGGGACAATCACCACCACTGCCTGCTGTGTTTTAAAGATGGACTGTGCCCTTCCCCCTCACAGAGAACCACCATCGGCCTTTGCAAGGAGGGGAATGGA
This sequence comes from Plestiodon gilberti rubricaudatus, assembly GCA_026170595.1. NCBI lineage: Eukaryota > Metazoa > Chordata > Lepidosauria > Squamata > Scincidae > Plestiodon > Plestiodon gilberti. The sequence goes on along the minus strand of JANXHW010000001.1, from coordinate 160,649,071 downwards.
GGAGAAGAAGGGGAGTTGTGTGGTTTGGCTATATGTGGGGGAACTTGGCTATTCAACCGGTGTTACAGGTCTTTAACGCCAACTCAGTGGCCCAATTAATGTTTGGAATAACTCTGTGAGTAACGGCTTATAATAGTGCAGTGGAAAGGGTCCAATCATCATTTTTATATAAGATTCGGGGGTGTGTGTCATGATGCGTTTCATACGCGGCTCTGTGTATCAAGACTGGGCAACACAGACTCGAGACAGTGCATGGCTTAGGTTCCTCAAATTTTGGACAAGGATCTGCTTTTGTTCAGATCATGACCCTTTACGACATGCACTTCTCCAGGATTCAGTTTGCCCTCTCGGACTGTCCCTGTTTCTGGATAAAATCAAGAAGATGGGGCTTTCCTCTGATTTACGGCTTTTGCTACTCTTTTGCTACTCTTAAAAACAGACTGCTAGATAAGGAGCTACAGCTCTTATATGATGAGGCTAATAAAGCCTGTTCACCCTTATTTTTCTAGCTGCTCTTACATTTCCCCAAATGTTCCAACTATTTCCATTTTCTTGATTGCCCATTAGAACGATGGGCTCTGACTTTGGCCAGGTGCAATGTGGTGCCCTCAAATCTGCTATCCGGCCGTTATGGCAGGATAGCCCCCAATCTGAGAGTTTGCATGTGTGGCACGGGTGAACCAGAGTCCCTGCAACATAGGGTTCTTTACTGTAAATATATGATAAATATAGCGAGCTACGCAAGCGGTACCTAGACGATTTTTTATCTTCTCACACTGGATGGTCTGACAAATCAAAAATTTGCTACTTGTTAGAAGGGCTTGAACTCGTATTCCCTACTTGAAAGCTTGAAAGATCATTTACCAGTCTGGTTGCCCAATTTATTTATTTGGCGATTCAAACTTGACGGAATCTTCCTTTCCTGGGATCCAAGATCTAAATCTCTGACTACTATCAGGGATTTGGGGGAGCTGGCGTTTTGGACTATGCGGGTGATCTGGGAATGAGAACTGTTTATATGGGATTTTGGTGTTGGGGTTTGGATGTGTATTGTATTGTATTGTTTTGTTATGTATTGTTTGCTGTTTATGCCAATAAAGGTTATGGTATGGTGAACTGTGTTTTTAACCAAATGTGTGCCACCTTGAGGGCCTCTTAGGAGGTGGAAAGGCAGCATATAAATGCCCATATAGACAGATGAAGCATTTCCTATTACCGTCCCCCCTCCATACTGAGCATCACTTGCTAAAATGTTTGTGTAAAGGAACACCACCAGTAAAAAGAGTTGGCAAACCTACTTCCATCCCACTTTTCACAACTCATAACCTGAAAAATGCTGACTGACCTTTCTCCAAGATACTTCTGCAGCAATTTGTTTTTTTAAAAAAATGCATCCTTTGGAGTCCCAGTATTAATAGCTTTTCTGAATTTAGAAATGGTTACATAGGGATGTGATCAGGGACAGCCCAAGACCTCTTGGCTCCTGAGGCAGCATGCCAAATGCTGCCACTCCTACCTGGTGATGTGCCAGCATCTACTCCCCCAAAACTCTAGCCCACCACTCTCCTCCACATTTCTGCTCTGTCCCCCTCTTCCTTTTTCAAATCCAGTGAGTTTCAACCCTGCCAATCTGCTACCTGAGCTGACTGCTTCAATTGGTCTCACGGATGGGCCAACCCTTGAACAGCCAGTCTTTATTTTAATCACTGCAATCTTAATCTAAAAATCAAAGGAATAGATACTTCTAAAGATGTATTGAAATTCCAATTAAGACCATTTCCTTACTTTCCATTTTGGATTTCTACGATTCCTAGTCCCAGCTTAGATACATATCAAAATTCTAGCTATTTTATAAAATGTTCTAGCTATGTAAATACGTTGGACACAATGAAGGTACTATTGGGTACTGGTCTTTAAGGAACACCCACTACTAGTACTGTATAGTGAGATCTTCACAACAGTCACATTTAGCACGTGTGGGTTAGATCCCAACTCACCACCCCTTGAAAGAGTTTCTTCACTAGTTGCACTCTTTGGCCCCCTCCACAGAGTGGTAAGTCAGGACCCAACCCACAATCTCAATATAAAAATGATCTGTAACCAATACAGAATTGTTCTGAATTCCCCTTGAGTGTAGCTAGAGCTGGACCAGTATATCTCATAACTTGTCCTAGCTTTCAATCCTGGTATAACTTTAAACTTTAATTCATTATCACATATTGGTATGAGTCTGAATCTTAAAACTCATTTAACTAATGCTTAAAGTACATATATCTCAGGAGATATCTGCTTAGCCTTGGAACAGCAGCACTCAGCCTCATTTGAATAAAATGTATACAGTATGCAATGCTGGGAATTCAATTTTTATTATTAAAAATGAAATATTTTACTCCTCAAAGAAAATGCTGCTATTACATTAGTTTAATAAAGTCTCTTTTTATTACAGTGTCTCTTTTTAGGAAGGACAATGTGTGCCTGTACATCTGTGGGGAACAGTGACAAAAAAGCAAGATAAACCACATGCAACTGCAAAGTATTGTTTCTAATAAGATACGTACGGTAGAACTTTTTGGAGACTCAATCAGAAAGGAAATAACACATTTTGATATCCAAAATTCTTGCAACACATTTGCACTAAAGAAGCAAGAATGTATTTGTTAGCTTGGGGAAAAAGAGAAGCCCACATCCTGAAATCAGAACTTCATGTAGTCCTCATGGTCTTTTTATTCTCCCTATTTAATAAAATGCAGTTAAAACTGGAAGAAAAATGTTGTCCCAAATACACTATTGAGACAAATTAACCCATGATCTCCCCTAAATTTGCAACTTATGAAGCTTCACTCATTATGAAGCTCCCTTGAACTGCTTTCCACGTGCAACAAAACTTTCTCATAACTCAGCATGAAGGAAGTTTCAGGAGTAAAATTTTGTTTCAGAAAATGTCATTCCTAACTGAAAGTAGTTAATGTAGAAATACGAGAACAATGACCAGTGCACACCTTTGTACGACTACAGAGGAAGGATGTAGATAAGACAACTGTAAGAGAAGGCTTGTCTTCCAATCAATTAATTAGACAAAAAGATAAATCAAAGATAAGGGTCAATGCTAATCACATTCAAATCAACTGACATTTTGCTAGCTTTGTTCCAGTTACTGTATTCACATCAGTGTACAGTCATTGCCCCGCTGTCTGCAGTGGTGGTTGTTTTCCCCCCATCACGTAGTAAGCATCCCATGATTGACTGGGCAATAGGGAGGGGAGCAGCAGTCACAGTGGTCCATTCTCCTTCCTAGCACTGGCCACTTTAAAATTTCCAAATGACCTAACCCCAATGCAACATAGAAGCCCCAGACATGTAAAGGGTGGATTCCAGCTTTTGCCTGAGGTGCCCCACAAAGCTGGTGCCAAACTGACCTAAATACTGAAGTACATATGGCTGCCAGGACAAGTTTAGCACAACAGCATTTTTTTAAAGGATAAAAATAATTGGATGCTAGGTTTGCTATCAGGTTATTGTCCCTAGAGGAAGAACAGCAGCTCACTGTGCTGGTTAATTTAAATTGGGGGATCCTGCAGTAAGGGTCTAGTTGTCTGGCTACAACATTAAACACAATTGCGAACTCAAATACTTTCATTAAGAACTACGAGAGAAGAGATTTGCTTTGATCCTTCTAAATAAGAGTTACACAATACATTCTTGGCTCCACTGAAATCAATGCTTATGTTCTGTATCTACAGATGTAATTTTTCATTCTTGGGGTGCAATGGTACACCAAGGAATATAAGAGTACAAGAGAACCAACAAATTGAGTATCAGTCTAACAGTGCAATCCTAAGCATATGTACTCAGATGTAAGCCCTTCTGAGTTTAATGGAACTTACTCCCAGGTAAATGTGGATTGCAACCCAAGAAACCTGTGTCTAGGTTGTACCACATCACACCACAGGTGAGGGCTTACATCACTGAATAATATTCTGTACAAGCAATTCCCTCCACATAAAAAGCTAGATGTCAGGAAGCAGTGACATAGGAAGGAGAATGGCGGGGGGGGCGGTATGCCCCAGGTAGCATGCGGGGGGGCAGCTTACTGGAGGAAGGGGCTAAAAGATGGAGGCGGGGCGAAAAAACGGTGGCGGGGTGGCAGAGAACGCAGCGGCGATCCAGGCAGCAGCAGGGAAGGCGGCAGAACAGGTCAGAGGGAGCAGCTGAAGGTGTTCGCTGTTTCCGCGTGCCGTTTGTTTTTACCTCCACCCGCCTGAGCCCTGAGTAACGTTTTGGTCTGGCTTGCGTCACAAGGAGTGGGGCTAGTGATGTCAGCCATCACGTGGGGTGGGGGGGTGGCGGCTGGCATGAATCCAGCTACGCCGCTGTCAGGAAGAAGGATTTTAGCCACATCTGCTAGTTTTCTATGTGCAGGGAATTCTTTAAATTATGGAGCAGTCAATTATGCAAGTTTCATCTGCAGTTGTACGTGGTAAAGCCCAGACACAGGTTTACCACCTCTAGTGAGAATGAATTAGGCCTTAGTGTGAGTGTTGAAAGGTGTCTACATCATTCTATGGCTTTCAATTATAAATTTATGGGCAAGGCCACTTTAATTTTTTTTTTACAGCAGCTCACAATTTTATGTATCATCATATCATTTACACAAAATTAGTATACACCTAACTCAGGAAGATAGTAGAGGACAGGAAGGCCTGGCAGGATATGGTTCATGGGATCACGAAGGGTCAGACACGACTTAACGACTGAACAACAAAGTATACACCTAACAATGATATACAAAAAAAGTGCAATAATAACTTTAATCATCTTTATAGGTAACAATTCCAGGAATAATGCTAATTCCATATTGCATTCACTTAGAAATACATCAACCAGGAGTAATATACACACCCCTTTAAATTGCATAGACCTCTCAGGTCTTTATCAACTGTGAGTGATGGCACCACCACATGTTGATTTTTACAGGGCAACGTAAAGAGGGGAGAAACTGAGAGCTCGGTTTCTGGTTACTCGCATCACTACTGAAAGTTGTGGGGAGTTTAGTAGAAAGCTGAAATTGTGAAGCCACCACAGGATGGATACAGACTTCCTTCCTTACTACGTATTTCAGTGAACCACTTTAGCAAAGATACCCAGAAATGGGGCTTACCCCGCCTGAGATAAAATGGGAGAGACAGAAGATAAAAGTGCATACAGCTATATGTTTCTGTAGGGCCAGATCTGGACTCATCTCAGAATTCATTTTGAGATATATATCTCTCACACTCTTCCCCCACCCACCCCATATACATGTATGTCAGCAATTTGTTCCAATGGATTTAGCCTAGTTTGGATCAAAGCTTCCTCTACTTCATTTAACAGATTTACTCAGATGGAAGATCTCAAGGGAGAAATGATGATAGTAAAAGGGGTTTTTCAGGCTCTGAGTATGTAGGTCATTGGACTTTAAAATAAATTAGAGAATAGTGTATCTATTAAACAAGTCCAGCAGTACATATTTTATGAAGCTGGACTTAATTGCAGGTTAATGTACAACACATGACCACACTATACAAGGATTAAACACTAGTCCATCATCTGGTGATTAATAAAAATATCAGTTAGTATATTTAGAATTTCTCATGAACCAGCAATGTGTGTTTTGAGAATGCCAAATTGAATGTATCTGAACAGTCACTTGTCAGAAATACAAGCAGGGTGGATTGCAAATCAGACTTGGGTTCTTACCTTTCACCCTTCACTCTGGATAAACTTGTTCATTCTCCTTGCTCCAGAAATCATATTTCTCTGCTAATTTCCAAGTCTATTTTTACTGTATAATCTCCTTCTCTGGAATCCTGCATCTTCACATTGTCACCAAATTTCTCAACTTGCCATGGCAAAAATGGAGCTCCCAATCTTTCCTTGGAGCCCTGCCTACAGAGATACTGTTAGATTAAGCTCCTCTGCCTCCCTGGCACACAACCCTCATCCAAGCAATTGTCATATGAACATCTGAGTCTGCCTTATATGGAGTAAGAAGGCTTCTTAGTGGCAGCAGCACTTCAAGGTCTCGGGCAGATGTCTTACTGTACCTAAGACCAGCTACATCCTTTTAACTGGAGGCAACAGGGATAACTGGAAAGACCTTCTACATGCAGTGCATTGTTATGCAGTCCAGAACATGCAGACACTGCACATTACCAACAATTGATGAACCCTTCCCATAGAGTTCACATAAGCTCAGAAAAAGGACAACCCCTGTCCCAGACAATTTCATGCGATGAAGACAAAGGGAAAAAGAGCACAAAGAATAATAATGGGAAACAGCACTGAAGTAATATCACAGCTGAGATAACGCGATAAACATGCCAAGTCCCCATTCGGCACTCCAAATGCTGTACTTAGCCTACTGTGCAATGTGGGGGGTGAGGAACAAAATGGTCAGAGGCAATTCTATTTGTTATGTAACATTTATCTCCACTCTAAATGTCACAGGACAGGACAGTGCACAAGTAGTTTTTGAGGGGAGACCTTTCTGGATATATGGCACTTCAGTGTTCATCTATCTTACCCTAATTCCAATTTTATTGTTTGCATACTAAAGTGAAATTGGCAGTTTTCACCTAGATTCGTTTTGACCCCGAGAATAGTTTGTGTTTTACTGCAGGCTTGGGTACTATCAATATAGATTTAACAAGCTTGCTAAAATACAGCTTTTTATTCAGGAACAGTAGTAGAAAATCTACAATGCCAACATTACTATTGACCTCTTGCTCAAGCTCAAAGTATGTCATTGTGTCAATAACTATCTGCGTTTTTATACTAGGTTTTATACACACACACACACACACACACACACACACACACACACACACACACACACACACACACACACACACGGTTATAATCCCAGAGGGATGAAATGCTTTTCCAAATTAAAAGCAGCATTTTAAAAAGGAAATACTCATGCATTCCACTATAATTTTTATTTGATATCCTCAAGGCTAACCCAAGAAATTCAGTCATGTTGATTGAAAGTGAATGTTTTTTCTGGCTGTAGCCATCTTATGAATTTAACAGCAGAAAGGAAGTAATGAAAGTATGCTGCAAAAGTTAATTAGTTCCCACATAACATGGCATTTCCAATATGGCAGTGCCAAAGAAAATCATTAATCCAGTAGAACAGACAATTGGCCTGTGCCGTCTGAGCAGCAGACCTCCAAGAGATAAAAGAGTAGGAGATCTTGCCATCTTTGTTACTATGCCTTGACTGTTCTAAAAATGCTTTGAGATTCAAGAATAGAGCTGAGCATATGCTATCCTTACAACTGCCTGGAATTGCACCATGTGCTATGCTTTTCCCCACTCACACACCCCATCAGTAGATACCAGTACAGACAGACACCCACACTATTTATTTATTCTGGGGCAAAAAAAAAATTGGCAAGAGTTATCTTACCTTACTTCACATACTAATAGCAAATCAGGTGACTGAGTGCTATCAAATTGATAACAAAATAGAGTCAACTTCAAATAAGGTAATGGTTTTCTACATCTTCAGGGGACTGCCTAGGTAAACATAAATAAATAATTTTGTAAATTAAAAGAAAAGGGAAAGGAGCCCCCCCGCCCCATGCCCCTGACACAAGTCTGATGCCCAGGAAGTTGAGGTGTCAGTTGGAAGAAACAACAAAACACCAGGGAGGGGATGAGACAGGAAGGGCGAATTGACTTGCTTAAGTCTTTAATGACTTATAAATCCCAGAGTTGGGTAGGATTGGGCTGCTGTAATGTTTTGTTGCAGACCCCTCTTATGTATACTATAGCAAACACAAATGATTGGGTGCCTATTAGTTTTGAAGCAAAACAAGGCCACTCAAAAAATATGCAGAAGTATAGGTTTGTAAAAAATTCTTTAAAAAAAACTTTAAAACCCCAAACATGGCACTGAGAGCATCCAGGACCATAAGGAATGTTGTGGGCGTTAAAATAAGAAAATACTACAGTAATTCGTTTCATTGCTAAGAGAGATGTAGCTCCAGTCTTTGCTGCTACCTTTTGGGGGAGAAAACATGCTGCTGCTGCCGCTGCCGCCGCCACCGCACACAGCTAAACTACATGAATTTCTCCATTGTTTTCTAGGGGCAGCTCTCACTTCTAACTGTACCAGCAGTTGGGCAGGCTGTGCAAATTTGTCTAGTTAGTCCATATTGGTCAAAAGCTGTTGAGACACGGAATGTTAGAGTGCTCACTGGGGAAAAGCACACGCACACATGCATGCACGCACACACGCAAATGGTGGGGGGGAAGGGGAAGAGAAAGAAGAAACTGGCCTGCTAGAGTCCCTAGCATCTTACAGTAAGTACCCGGGAGGCGCAAGGGTTTATTAAGGCACATTATAAGGTTTTTTTAAAACCCTCCTCCTTGCATTGTACAAAAATGTTTCAAAAGGAAGGGAAAAGATACTTTTTCCATTTCCCACTCTCCAGAGCCACCACCCCACACTCTATGTAATTTTCACAATCAAGGCTGACAGTTCACTCCCTCTCCTAAGCCCCCCCTCCCAACCTGCTCAGGCTCAGGGCTTGAGCAGCACCACCACAGCGCTCCTGTTCCCAGCTAGCTAGAGCTTTGAACATGAACTCTTAGGAGGTGAGGATTGTTGCAGTTCCCAGTTGCTGCTGCTGCTATTACAACAACATCAGCAACATTTACAGAGTGCATTGCGAGTGGTCAAAGGGTTTCATATCCATTACCCCAGAGCTGAACATATTATATGCACAAGCCTGTAACAAAAACACAAAAGCTTTTTTTTCCTGGTGAAAAATAGCTTTAGTGGGCAGTTTTGAGAAAAAAAAATGACAGAGGGTGTTAAAAGTAGTTCACATATACATTTCACTTCTGTCAGACCTCTGCTCCAGTTTCCTTCCCAACCCTCCCAACTCCACTTGCAGAGTTCCAAATATATATTTAATTTCACAGCCATGCATTTAGAAGGCGGGTTCAGGGGCTGATTTGGAGAAGTAGGCAGGGGAAAGGGCCCACTAATCCCTCCTCCTGAAGCTGCCTTCCCTAGGAAAAGCAAATACCGTATTGCCCCGAGTATAGGACGCTCCTGATTATAAGCCGCACCCTTAAAGTTTGGTGCTATTTTTTAAAAAATACATTTTTAACTTTTTTTAACTTAAAGAAAATATACACATTAGTAGAACAGTAAAACAGTACAGCTTTAGTACAGTTAAAGGCATAGGCCCCTTATTGAAACTGGGCACCCTAATATAAGTAGCCTTCCCAGATCCAAAGGGGTTAGAGTGCCTACCTTAACCTTTGGAATTTGGGCAGGTGCAGCTTGTTGCACCCTTTCATGATGATGAGCTGCACCTGCCCGAATTTCAATGGTTAACAGCACAATCCTATGCATGTCTACTCAGAAGTAAGTCCTATTGCATTCAATGGGGCTTACTCCCCATTGTGCATAGGATTGCATAGGATTGCATAGGAAGGTGTGCATAGGATTGCAGCCTAAAGGTTGGCACTCTGTCCCCCTTTGGATATGATAAGCCTATGCAGGAGCTCTTGCTCTCAACTTTCAAACTGCAGGATCAATAAATATCTTAGTTTCCACAGAGTCCTGGGGCTGGAACTTAAGGGTTAATTTTTTCAAATGCCTCTAAGGCTAGAGGTTGCTAGAGAGATCCTGGCCATTTAGCAAGTGATTAAGAGCTGAAAACACAGCTTTTGCAGTTTAAAAAAAGAAAAAGCGTTTTGCCTTTGAAAGAGACTTGGAGAGGCTTGAAAAGGGACGCTTTGCAGAAAACTCTAGGCAGAAAGCTAGACTTTGATTGTAGGCCGCACCCCTACTTTAAAGACTTGCCTTAGGGCACAAAAGTGAGTCTTATACTCAGGTCAATACGGTAATTAGGCTATGTTACATACACATGCATGTAAGTTATACCCAAGAGTCTACCTCAAGACACAAATGACACATTATATAAGTTCTGTGAGCCGATTTATTTTAACCCAAAGAACCCATTGATGAAGTATAGGTAGGGAGTGGTTGTTATTTTTTTCCTTCCAGCTCAAGAAATCACTGGGGGAAGTCGGAGGAGGCCGTGTAACGGCCCAACCGATTGGCAGAGGACGGGATATGGCCAAAGCCAACCCCATCCCCGACCAACAGGGCCTATGGCCTGCCTCCCTTCCCACCTTAAACACACACACACACACACACACACACACCATCGGCTGAAGCCTTACCCGGGTCCTCCGGCAGGCGGGCAAGGGTCCTGGCTGCAGAGCAGGGAAGGCCGGTCTTGCGCCGGCCTTCCATTCTCGCAAGTCGTCGAAAAAGTGCCTTACGGCACTTTTATGACAGCTTTGGGCGACGGAACGCTCGTTCCGCTGCCCGACACAGCGCTAGGATTGTGCTGTTAGACACACAGCCTGTCCAGCCTACTTTAAGTTGAAAAACATCTGTCCAGAAAAAAAAACGTGGAACTCTACATAATGTTTTAGTTTGAATTGAATCTTAAGGAACAACTCTGATACTCTTGCTAACTGTTTTTTGGAGATCAAATGGCCATAATGAACATAGCTGTCTCAGAACATAACTGATTTAAAATAGCAAGAACAAGAGAGAAAGAAGATACAGCCTGAAGATGAACTGGCTGAACACCAGGAGTGTTCCCGATTCATTGACTGTACTATGAAAGTACAGCAAATCACAGACAGAATCTTTAAGCTAATTCCCATGCTCTTCCTCCAGCTGAGGAAGGGGGAGGGGGGAAATCCAGATAGTCTCATCCTTCCTTCTTCCACTGATAATTTCGTATCATGCCTAAATCTTTGAAACTAATTTTGAATGTACAGTATACATGGCTTCATGTATACATTCAAAATTAGTTTAAAAGATTTATTAAAAAAATTAAGAGATGAAAACAAGGGAGGACATTGGTTTCCCAGATGTGCTTCTTGTAACGTCATAAAACAGACATTTGTCAAAATGTAATTTTACTCCATTTTGGGAAGGAAAATACGGGACTGAAATACAAATAGATACCTGGGTACGATTGAAAGCCACTCTTGCAAATACAGCTTGGGATACACTGGCTCTCTTCAACTCATCTCTGACTTGCTGGTAGATATCGGGAGAGACCTCCACTGATGAGTTTGTTGGCTCAGGTTTGACGGTCCTAGGGATGGGTGGATGATTTAGAAACTGTTGATTAATAGCTTGCGGGTGCTGATGAGCCAGTAGGCGGCTTACTGCAATTTGCTGGTTTATCAGGTGAGCCATTGCTATCTGCTGCCTGACAAGTTGTGGACTGAGTTGAGGTGAAAGAAGACCAGGGCTCATGATTGGCTGCAATGTTGGCACTTGATTTCTGATTGGAGTACTATGGTGAATTTGGCCATGAGGAGACTGTTCATTTGTTTTGCCCAAGGTTGCCAGTTGGTTGATATTTGGTAAGTGCATGGGGCGTTGACCCAAAACACAATATTCTGACAGGCTGTCTCTTTCAACTCTTTCCACTGTTAAAAACAAACAAAATAGAATAAGTATATTAGAATTTGAATGGAACACACAGCAGAATTTTTAAACAAGCCCATTTAACTTTAAAGCAGTGCCAAGTCAGCTAATGCTACAATACTCTACAGTGAAATAAAACTAATAAATGTATACCTTCTGTATTTACAAGTAGTAAGAGTTATATGAAAAAGGTGCAAACAAAACAATGTTAAAATACTGAATTTCAAGAGTTGGATTCACTACTTACTTCAGTCTTCTAAACAAATCACTGACAATCATCTTACTCTCTTATAGTTGCAATTCAAAGAATGAGCCTCCAGACACTTGTATCCCAAGTGAGAGACAATTGTGTGCCGCTATAACTAGTAACCCATTAGGGTGCAAGGATGGATGGATGGTTGTATGTATATATGTGCATCCAAGTCCCAAGGAAACACATCCATACATTCATGTACACCAGCATCATGTGGGCATCACTTCTGCCCTCTTGACTTCATGTTACTATTTTTATCATCATTTCTTCTATTTGTATACAGCTTCTTAATAAAATTCTCAAAAAACAGTTCACAAAAGTATTACTGTATTTCTTCGATTCTAAGACGCATGTTTTTCCCAATTAAGCATTTCAAAAAAATGGGGTGCGTCTAAGAATCTAAGGTCTCCAAAAAGCACCCCCAAATGCAATTTCCTTACTTACCAGGGCTTGGGGGAACTTCAGGGAGGCCTGCGCGACCCTCTGCAGGCTTCCCCGATCTTCAGTTCGGTGAAAAACAGCGATTTTCAGCCATTTCTGGTTTTCGCGAAAACCGGAAATGGCCGAAAATCGCTGTTTTTCACCGAACTGAAGATCGGGGAGGCCTGCAGAGGGTCACGCAGGCCTCCCTGAAGCTCCCCCAAGCCCCGGTAATTAAGGAAATTGCATTTTTGGCGGACCGCAAAGGCACTGCTCAAAGGCAGTGAGGAGATCATCAGCTGCAGCGCGGGGCATGCTGGGGCGAGCTCTCAGGTTCAGGAAGAGAGAGCTCGCCGCTGAGCAGAGGGGGCAAAATGGCGCGGTAAAAATCGGATCGCCGTGGCAGGTAAGCTGGGGAGAGTTGGTGCTGAGCAGACAAATTGAAGGAAGGAGGTGCGTCTTGCAATCGATGGTTTTTGGGGGTTTTTCTGCTGGTGTTCCTGAAATTAAGATGCGCCTTAGAATCGACGGCGCCTTAGAATCGAAGAAATACGGTAAAACAATTCAAAACATCCTTTAACTCCACAGTATATACACTAATACAAATCGCAAACCATTTAAAGCCGGCCTCACGCCGCAGATCCCGGAGTAGATTCCGATTGGCCCGAGGCATTGCTCCGTGTCCTGCCCCCACAATGCCAAACGCGGCCTCTCATTGGCCGAAGCTCGATTCATTCAACTTGGGACGCACCAGAACGACCTTTGGCCAATGAAAGGCCACATTAGGTGTTGTGGGAGTGGGACGCGGAGCAATGCTTCGAGCCAATCAGAATAGACTCCGGGACGTGATGAAGCGAGACGCGTGCGGTCTGATACGGCTTTAATAACTTAAAACCACTTAATTAAATCTTCAGCAGTTGGCAGTGAGCAGCTTTGGGACGGCATTGTGCTGGTATCAGCCTTTAAAAAGGGCTGATCCGACCAGAGGAGGTTGGTGGGAAGGAAAGGAAGACAGACAGGAAAGGAAAGGAGGAAAGACAGGAAAGAAAAAAGGGGGGGAAGTGGAGAGACGATGTGAAGAGGCAGATCAAAAGGAAGAAAGGCAGAAGAAAGATGGGGAAGTGAGAGCAGAAAGAAGAGGTAACCAGAAGGGAGTAACTGCAAAGGAGGAAAAGAAAGCATCTCATCTCTTGATGAGGGGGGACAAGAGATGGAAGGGGGGAGGAGAGATGGAAGGAGGCGGGTAGAGAGATGGAAGATTATTAACAGTTGCCCTCCAAGCAACAGGCGGGAGGGAGATCCTGACCTGCAAAGACGCATGTGGCCCTACAGATCCAAGTACCCTACTGACCCAGCAGGTGAGGTGGGCTTTCCTTTGGTTGATGCTCTCCCCTAATGGACTATTTCAACCATTTATTGTAAAGTTGCCTTGTTGGGGGGGGGGGGGGGAAACACTGCTACAAGTGGGATCCCATGTATGGGTGGAATTAGTATTCTGTATGCACAAGGTTCCTACTGTGTACCATATTCATAGTCAGATCCATGTTCCAAAACAAACTGCGGCACACACAGTGCTGCTGTCATAGGACGTTAAGATAATACATGTTTATTAAGGATACAAATGTGCAAGGTTTTCCTTCGAAATCACTACTAATGTGAAACATCCAGGTAAGCTTCTCCTGAATTGCAACAATCCAATTTTACTAAGGTACTTGTGAACAGAGAGATGTTTCTTTTAGGGGACTGGTCATTAAAAAAAATTCTATAAAAATTACTATAAAATCAAACACCTGATGTTTTGTTTTCTTTCAAAAAATAAAATAGGAAACAAAACTATACTTTCATTTATACTGGTAAATCAAAAAGGAGTTTACCCCAATATGAAGATTGGCCTTTTTCAATAAGTAGTATTCAAAAATAGGTACCTAAATCTGTTAGTTAATGCAATCAAATACATTTGAAAGTTTGCAAAAACAGAAATACATTTTTGGGTTGAAGCTATTCTTGCCAAGTTTCCACACACATTCAGTTTGTGGCCAAGTTATATACCCCTGTAAAAATAAAGTTTTAAAATGGAAATGTTGCTAGGCCATTAACCTTTTCATTGCTAGTTGGTATAGCGATAATAATGTACATATTATCAGGCTAGTTTCCCTACAGTGCATTTCCCCTTATTATGAGTGCACTTTTTACACCAGAAACATATTTCTATTCATTTTAAACCACTTCTGTAAATTTTTTTCAAATGTCATAATAAGTGCTGTATTGCATGGAAAGTGTCATTACTCAATGTATTTTTCAATCTATTGGCAGACTGTGTCACTTTCCAATAATGCAGTCCAGATCATATCCCCCATTTTTACCATCCCATGCACTTTGATGCCAGTGGACTTTAGACAGTCCGTCCACCAATGGAAAGCAGAGTTTAGCAGAACCATATTAGACAGCAAATATTTAGAGCATCATTAAGTGACTATTTTACCACAAGTACTTATAAACTGATCAATTACATAAACAGGTGGATCTGTAGCAGTATTTATTAAGCTGCATTTTCAACATTTTCAACTACAGCATAGTGTAGACAGAGGTAATACTTTATGTTCCATCCAGGCTCTTGGAGATTTGAAGCTATATATCTATGGCCACTGAAGGGGGGAGAGAGCATGAAAAAGTCACAGTATCACCACCAGCCTCAAGGAGACAGTTCTTCTGAAGTATGCTCCAGCAAGCGTACTATTACATAGGCTACATAATTATGAGCCATGATTTAAATAATAGAACCACTCCAATGCCTGGGAGGTGCTTTTCATGTGGTGACTTATTTTAAAACTGTGATTATCTTAATTACTTATTTCTTTTCATCACAACCCACTTAACCAAATTAGGAGCAAGAGGGTAATTTCTGAAATCCCATTTCCAGTCAACATTTAACTTTGTGTTTACCCCAACCTTCCATCAATGCTATTTATTGTCTGGTCTCTGGCCAGGAGAACTGTACTGCACATCTGTGGCTGGTGGGGTCAAGGGGCCAGTTCCACCATAACATTTGGCAGTCATGGGATGACTCCTGGAACATTCTTCTATGACAGTATACAAGTTATGCAAACAGTTCATCCACTCTGTTCACAAATGATTTCATACACCTTACTATCCAGAGCTCAGTTGCAGTTCACAAGATATTCTATAGATGGATTCCATTGATGGTCAAGTCACACCACACTTTTAACATAAATACATTCATAAAAAATTGCTCTAAAGTCTTCTTGTGGCAGCAAATTGATACGTATATATAGTTTTTATTGCATTCAGCCAGACAAACTGCTGATCACTAAAGTATTAAAGATTTTAATAATGTTCTACAGCACAAAACCACAGATGTTCCCCTAATCTAAGATTTTTTAAAAACAGTTGAACGCAACATGCTGTGTGTGAGACATGACTAGGCTATGTTGATGTTCAGCAGCAAACGAAACCAAATACTAGAGTAATTTAAAAAAACATTTGAAAATAATTGCTAATATTTGGCAAACATCTGTATAATGCTGAGACATATAAAGGAATGTATACCCTACGTTGCAGGCAATACTTGGATGCATTGGAAGGTGGTATGATAATATGCTGAAGAAATTTCCATCTCTATTTCAGGAAATGCAGTTCAAAGAACAATGCATTGAAGCAGATACAAATGCACAACTACTGAAAAGTTAAGGAAAGACAAAACACCAAAAATCAGCAGACAGTGGAGCAACCGAATCAGAAAGAGAAGTCAGTGAATATTATTGCCTTTAATATTCTCTGATTATAGAGTGCCACATGAATGCCAGTAGGTTTTTTTTTTTTAATCTACTGTATTTACTATGTATTAGTATTAGCCATTAAACAAACAAAATAAAACTTGGTAGTAACAAATAAAATATGCTTGCTTCACAACAAACAGTGGACTTCTGCACAATCCTATATACATGTTTATTCAGAAGTAAGTCCTATGTTGTTCAGTTAGGCTTACTTCCTAGTCTGTTTAGGATTGCAGACCTAATATTTTTATCCTAAGGTCCCTTTCTAATCTCTCAAACTTTACAAGTAATAAAACTGGAATATTTATTATCCCCAAACATGATAAAAATGGGTATAGAAAGCATGAATTAAATGAGTCAAAATTTGGAACATACTAGAAAAACCTATACTTGATACAGAAAATAGTCACATGAACAATAACTTGTTTAACCTGCTCAGCACAACCTCCTCCTATACAATTCCAGCAACACATGCTCAGCAGGGCTGTAACCTTTCCCAACCTCCGGGTTGCGGTGTGAGCAGGAGGACCTGCCCGTGCTGCAACCTGAGAAAAAAAACCACTCTGGGTTGCGGCGCGAGCGGGAGGACCTGGGGAAAAAAACACTAACAGGGGGACACGGGGGCAGTCAGTCAGGGGGCAACCAGAGGCCTGTGTAGGGGGTACACAGGCCTCCAAAGGTTGGGAACCCCTGGCATAAGCTATGCAGGTTTGGGCTGCCGCCTGTAACGCTTTGCAATAGCAAAACAGAGTTAAACTGTCACAAAATGGCCAACAGCACACGGAGCACTCTGTCGGTGGCCATTTTGGGAGTGCAAGAGGTGGCAGCGCTTCCCCCACCCATTGCTGGACCCCTGAGCAGGTAAAGTGGTGGGGAGCGGGCAAAACTGGGCAGAGAGGGGGGAGGACCGGGGGTCAGGAGGATGTGACAGGGGGTGGATCCAGTGGCAATGGCATGTGCAGGATCCTATCCCATCTGACAGCAGCCTCCCCACCCCCCTTCTCTCCTCGTATGTGCGCCTGCTAAAGAGAAGGCGCAATTCCGAGGAGACCCATTGCGGATCAAGAGGCTTACGGAGGGCTTAAGGAGTTAGATCTCCTTTTCACTCTGAAGTCTCCCAATCTGCCCCTCCCTGCTAGATACAGCACGCTCCTTTTCGGCGCAGCTACACCAGCAGGGGGGGGGAGGATAGGTTTGGGCTCTCTGAAACTGAGCAATATAACCTACATAAAACAAAAACTTTCTCTCAATAGCATCCATCCTATTCTGTCAAGGAGAAGAGTCAGACATAGCAGTCAGAAAAAGAATAAGGGAATCCATTATACAAGTGGTTTTCAAAGGCAACATTTATGCTAACTGTTGACTAAGGGTGCTTTCACAAGCGAGACTTCAATTGCTTTGTGCTTAATTGATCCACAACGCGAATAAAAAACCTAACATGTGCAAGACTGTGTACATTAATAATATCTGAACATGCACAAAGGGAGATTAAATGGCAGTTTATCATTATCATAGTCAGTATTATTTATAAAGTATCTAAAAATGCTAGACATATTGCTACAAAAATTAAAAATGAAACAAAATCTGTCAGCCGGCTTATAAACTAGAAGATAAAAGTGAGGCAGATTAGGAAGAAAAATAAAAGAGCATCACAGTCCTGTAAGCAAAGTCCATGGGTTTTCTCATGCAGATTTTGATGGATGACTGTACTCAAACAATCTTTAGGCTGCAATCGAATACCCACTTTCCTGGGAGTAAGTCCCATTGAACTCAATGGAGCTTACTTCTGAGTAGACATGCATAGGCCTGGACTGGAAATGAAGGTCAAACTCCAAAGCAAACACGATTGACTCAAGACATAGGCTGCTGAGACCTAAGTGAAGATCTTAAAATGTTTGAAGGCTTAAATTGTTCTCTGTATTTATAGTGAGTTCCACAAACTATACACTGAGCATGTTTACTTCAAGTCCTCTTTGCATATAGCTTTTACATCTGTTGCTCATGATATCAAATTATTGATTGTTCAGTTTCTTGTATTTGTTTAAATGTTAAGTATATGTTCTGCAACCTAATGCTTTTCTTCTTCCAGAGGTTTTTAAATTTTTTTGCTGTGCATTAGTCATATTTACTTTGATCTTCCAGTATGTATAATTATTTTACTGTTTGTTTATTTCAATGGGGTAGGAGGGGAAAAGGTTGACCAAAGAGATCTATATGTGGCAACTTGTAACAGAATCACATAGCTTATGTTTAGGAAATCATGGTTTTGATTAAGAAGGAACCAGTTAGTTCCCACTGCTTTATTAAAAGAGACATTAGTGGATAAATAAGAAACACATTTCACGCAGCAGATTATGTTCAACTGCAATGCCAATAAAATAATTTTGAAACCCTCTTCTATTTCCCATTTGCAATACTAAATTAGAATGGCTTTTTTTTACTTTCAAAAAACTAAAGCTTTGGATACATGTGTCAGTATGACATCAATGGGTGCCTCAACTAGATTGACCCTAAATGCTTGCTAATCTTGTTGACCAGATTCAGAATTCCTCATCACCTTTTTTTAGCTTTAAGGAATGCATTGAGATTGAAGTTTACAAACAATCACTGATCTAACATATGAAATAAATTCTCATTTATAAACATGAGTTATGAAGTAGAAATGAAAATCATAAGAAATTGAGAAGATGCAAAATTAAAAATTAAAATCATCCCTTTGAGTTTGTTTTAATGACTGCAGAAACATTCTGTATCTGTTTATTTTTCATGCAGAATCATACCTGTTGTGAATGTTTGCATTGTTGCTTTCTCTCCCACTTGTTTAGCTGATGAACCGACACCACTTGAATTGTTTTAAAGCAGCTTGTATTTATTTCACTCACTCACTCACTCTCTCTCTCACACACACACACACACACAAACACACCCCTTTCCCTTCCTTGTCAAACGCAACACATGCACACACACTTTCCAGAAAACTCTATGGACTTAGATCCTTGATCGAAATCAAGGTCTCATTCTGCTTTTACTGCACATAACAATTTAAGTGTACACTTACTGAGAGAGAGAGAGAGAGAGAGATATTTAAAAACTGAACGCTCCAAAAGGAAGAAAGCAGAAGTTCATAACATGCTGGAAATATTTGGTGGCTGTAGTGACAACTCCAGGACCACCATAGGGAAGGCTTTCCAGTGTGTTTGAAGGTGATATTGCTCCCCAGTCTGATGAACAGGAAACCCATCCCTTTTTCTCTTACAACAGCAAGTAAAAGTGATCCACAAAACGGCCTTGAACCTAAGTGCCTATATAAACGAGCATTTCCAAATATTTCACTCTTTTTTTTTTAACCTTGAGACACAATATTTATCACAATTATTCTAGTTCAGACAGTGGCTGCTTAAATCCAAGGAAATGTTAGTATCCGGATAAAAACTGATGATTCTGTGTGTAAACCGCCCTTTTAAAACCATCCCTTGATTTTAGAATACTGAACTTCTAGCATTCATCTGTACACTGGCTTGGCAATTAATAACTAAAATCTATTTACCTTTAATCTTCTTGTACTTTTTATACCATCTCCCAAACTCCTGGCACTTGGTTGCTGACACATTGGCATAGTATGTGCTATTTACAATGGATGATATCATACTCTGGAAGCAGAGAAAGAGAAAGAGAGAGAGAAAGAGTTTCTAAAAAGAAAACAATAAAAAATCCTTCCCAGAGAAAGCGATATACAAGATCAGACTCATCAACTGTTGTTAATTCTTAAGCTCTTTAAAAAAAAGAACTCTTACTGGATACACCTCAAAGTTGGCTTTATTTCCCATTTTAATTGCTTATATTATTAAAGGGGGGATCCTGTACAGTTTAAGATTTGTGTATCCAGTTTACACCCACTTGTCACTTCAATTTATACTAGGGATTATCAAAAGAATCTTCTTACTAAAAGCATAACTAGAAGGAGTGTCATGTTGGGGAACACAAAGGGAGAGAAAAATTGTGATTTAGGAACCGGATCCTAAAGGTAAGATTAGATGCTCCAGCATGCATAATCCAAATAATGCTTTTCAGATGTTTCTGTTCTGCTTCCAACTGCAACAAGGACCACACAGCCAAGAATCCGGGAACATTCGTGCTACTTGCTGTAGAACAATAGTTAGGCAAATAAGTTAAATTAATATAATTTATAGAAACGTGCCATTAATTCTTGTGTGAAAATCCACAGGGGAGGGAAATTACAATTTGTCTCTGAGCAGATGAAACTAAAAATAGTACAGTATTAAACAAACATGGAGACCAGAAAACTATGATCACTTTAAAAACCTCACAGTTCATACTGTGTTTGTGTTTTTGGTTTGTTGATTATTGAATTGTTATTTTAAATTACTTTTAGATATTGTGATTTATTTTTAAAAGTTGCCTTGGTGGTCCCTTAGATGAGGCCAAAATGTGACAGGGAATTCTTAAAAATGTGGGTGGTATCTTAACTAGTGCTTCCCCATTGGGACTCACTGGGCAAACGGAAGCTTCTTCCATGAATGGAAGAAGCATTCTGCTTGTGGAAGAGATCTTTGAAAAGAGGATCTCTTCCATGAGCAAAATGCTCCTTCCATTCCATCCAATATAAATAAATAAATAAATATTTTGGGCCACTTGAAACAGACATTAGATGCCAAAACCTTTTTTATCACTCGGCATGAACTCACTAGGATTGAGTCAGGTTGTCCAGAACATCAGATGATAAATAGCTCTGCTGTTTTTGCTGCTTCTCAGCTTCTACATAGTATATTTTTTATTAATTTTAATTCTTCCATAAGTTAAGATATCCTTCAATCATCAAAAATCTCTCTGGCTCGCATAAATCACATTGTTATGCGATTATGTTGTTTCACATATAAAATTTATTAAAAGGCAAAGGCATGATGCACAATCTAAAAGAAGAATGCGGTAGCTTTCTGAATTTGTGAGAAACATTAGTCTTAAACCAGGGAGGGAAAATGCGATTTACACTTCATCTGATGTTATTTTGTCTTCTCAATGAAACTTACATTATTTCCACGATGCAACACAGAATCTTAAAATGGCTATAAAGGCTGGATGGGAAAGTTTTAAATTATAGCTCTAATTTTCATGATTAAGATTAGATTTCTAAATAGTTATTGCTTTAAGATCCAAATCACTTACAAGGTAAAATGCAGCATCTCATGCCCTGTGGAGACTCCCTGCTTTCAGAAGCTAAAACTATGGCATAATTGTAATTTAAAGTAAAAAAGTAAGAGCCACACTCAAAAAGATCATCAAAAGAAGAAGTTCAACCGATTTAGGATCAGTCACAATGGCACTCTCTAAAACAGGGCTTCTCAAAGTGTGGGTCATGATCCACTTGGTAGGTCGTGGCCCAAGGCAGAGGTGGGTTGCCAGTTGGGCCCACCTGCCTGCACTTGCCTCTGTTTGGCTCCAAATTGGAGCCAAATGGAAGCAACAGGAAGCCACTTCCGGGGCCTGACTTAGCTTAGCCAGCCGCTCCAGCATCACTCCAGCCCAGAGACAGCCTCCAGAGGCCTCCAGAAGTGACCCAGAGGTCACTTACAATTTCACCGACACAACTTCTGGTCACGTCGGGAGGTGGCCTCCGGAGGCAGTCCCAGGCTGGAGCAACATGGAAGCAGCTGACTTAGCATGGGATTGGGTAGCCAATGTGGGTGGCGGCAGCAGGGACTTTGGGAGCCACTGCTCTAAATACAGTATGTTCTGGCCCCTAGTTTCACTATAGATTCCCGATAATACTATTCTTTGCAATTGATGCTGCAGATTTTAAGTCAGTCCAGCTGTGAACACTTTCTTCTGCTTCCTCAGAAAAGCATCCTTATCCCACCATCAATGCTCCTCCTCTCCCAGACAGCACTCCCTCAGTCATGACATGGGACTAGCCAGGTCTTGTTAACTGCTTCTCCAGTTCTAAATTGAAATATTTATTAGCATGGATATCATCTCAACATTCAAAATTTTGTAGTTACTCTCAAAGGCTCCCAGAGATTTATCTACAGCAACGAGAGAAAGAAAAAGATTAAGCTACTGCACATGATGATGAGGAAATTGAAAACATTACATTGACTGGTCTATAGCTAATGTTTTTAAGGGGGGTAAAAATCTTGGGTGCACAAAATCTTCACACATGTACACGATGCACGGAAGTCAGGGGCAGGTCTAGTGGGTTCAATCCCATTCAGCACACTGTGTTCATGCATACATAAGCACAGGTCAATGTACAGATATCAGGGATGGGGACAGTGCGGATAATCCTGATCCCCTCTTCAAGCACTCATTGCACATGGTTAGAAGACTACGTTAAAAAGCATGTAAAGAAAGCTACATAGAACTTTTTATAAAAAGCAAGTTTATCCCTCAATTTGTTGTGAAACTAATTATATGCTACAGCAGGTAAACACAGCAACTATCCCAACCAAGGGAAATGCAGACCACCAGCAATATAGGGCAGTCCACCAAGAGCACGATAAAGCAGTTATTGCCCCAACCTGCTGCTGCAAAAACAGTTCAGGTCAATTAAAACTATTTAAATACAATGAAGACTGGCATAAACCACCATCAATGACGTATCAAATTGAAGTTTTAAGAGATCCCCTTCTGAATCTCTTTGCTGGCGTTTCACATTGTGTCTTTCAGCCCAATCTTATCCTTTCCCCCCCCCCATTGGTGCAGCCGCACCAAAAAAAGAGTGTGCTATATTCAGCGGGGGGGGGGGGGATGGATCAGGAGACTATGGAAGGGAAAGGGGATTTAAATCCTCTTACCCCTCCCATAAGCCTCCTGCTCCTCAATGGGTCTCCTCATACCTGCACCAGCAATTTTGCAGGCGCAAGTCCGAGGAGAGAAAGGGGGCAGAGAGGCTGCCCAGATGGGTTGATCTCCCTGTTGCAGCCTGCCCACCCAGTTTTGCCCCCTCCCTGCCACCATTCCGTCTCCCCCCACCCCTCCTGCTCCCTCTGCTGGCTTACCTGCTCTGGCGGGTGGCCAGCAATCTGGTGGCATACGGAGGAAGGCTCTGGCAGTGTGCTACTCTGCATGCTGCCAGAGTGCGCTTTATGGCTGCTTTGCAGCAGTCAGCACTAGCGGAACACACATTCTGCCAGTGGGGCAGCACTGCCCGTAAACTAGCCTTGGGTTCCAAGAGCTCACAGACTCATATTTTTTATGCCTATGACTTCAATGAATCACACTATCAATATTTGCCACAGAGCTATGCACACTAATATTCCATTGAGAAAACCAATTCTTGAAGAAGAATTTGTAATGCACAACCTGATCTCCAAGTCAAACCAGATATGGTTGGCAGCACTCACACTTTTGTTCACATGTCTGCCTTATTCATATATAAAGTAGGAGGGCAAGTTCTAATATCATCAAAAAGAGAAGCTCAGCTGAGAGGGGCTCAATCGTCCTCTTCCCAAAATCTCTGTGGGCAATTGTGTTCCACCCTAGCACATTTCTAGGGAAGAGCAAGGCTGGGCAAAAAATGAATTTGGGCAATTGACCATGGAGAGGTAAAATATGTACTACTTTTGATGTTAAAATTAGACATCCCACCTCCACTTTATGCATGAACAGAACCAAGGCAGAAACTTTAACAAATATGGCTGCTGCCATCACATCTGGTTTGGCCCTCAGCCTTAACAACTTGGAACAAAGCTTTCTGGGCTTTATGCCTCAACCAACTTGTAGTTAAGGTGTTTAATAATCTTAAAGCAATCTCTTAACAAGTAAACATTCTGGTATTAGATCTGCTATTTCAGCTATATGCTATCTTAAAAATGTTTGAGCCAGGATGGTGTAGTGGTTTGGGAGTCGGACTTAGACCTGGGAGATCCAGGTTCAAATCCCCGCTCAGCCACGAAGCTTCCTGGGTGACCTTGGGCTAGTCACTATCTCTCAGCCCCACCTACCTCACAGGGTTGTTGTGAGGACAAAAAGGAGGGGAGGAAATATGTACACCACTCTGAGCTCCTTGGAGGAAGGGCGGTATAAAAATGTGAAAACTAAATAAATAAATAAATTTAGACAGATGACGAGTACAGTTATTTACACACCTCTCAAATGTACATCCTTTGGCAGAAAAGTGAAGAACATTTGCAGAATCTGATCCAAGTGTGGTAGGCTGAAGTTAAAACTGACAGAGGAGGAGAGAAGAAGCAGGAATGGGTAGGAGTGGAAGTGGTTTTATGGGAGCATGACAAGAAAAAAAATATACAGGCTTCCAGGTTCATGCAAACAATACATTAATATGCTAAATTAAAGTTTTTTTAAAAAAATATCCCATGGAACAAAGTCACACCAGTTGCAGAGGAAAGCAAAATATGTGAACAGTTTAAAAATGATGTGAAGTAATTTACGCTGAAAGAGTGGGAAACTCCACAATACAATTTTACCACTGTCGCTGTAGCCTTGTTTAAACTAATATGCCTTCTAAACAGTCCCACGGTAGATGCAGAGTACACCTAACAGGGGTGGGGGCGAAAGAGGACCATTTTAAATCAGAATGATTACATTTCCCTTTAGTGGCAATCTAAATCCCCATCTGAACCGAAAGTAGAACTCGTGCACTCGAACAAGAGATGGGAAAAAATGTCGCTGCTGGGAAAGAGACTCCCTGTGCTGCCTCCTTTCACTTCTCTACAGAGGAATACTTGATGCATTGTGAACACATTAATAAGCAGCAGCATTTACTCTGCAGTTTCGCTCCTAGGAGACAACTCTGTAATTTGCTGCTGTCAATAATATATTAATCACAAGGGGGTTGTAATGACATTTCACATTTGGCACAATATTTTCTTAAAACTGATTTGGGAGAAGGAATTGTATTAGAAGCAAAGTCAGATGATGGCAGTAGGCAGCTTATCTGCAACATTCCTTTTTTGTTTTGTTCACTACATGAGCTACAACAAAAAGGTGGGGAAAATTTGTAATTGTAAAAAAAAAAAAAAGAGTGCTATCATTATTGTCATTGTTTAAACAAGGTGACCTTATATGGTGTACACTTAGCTCCACAGGATGGGGCAGGACATAGCTACACTACACTACTCAGTTGCCATGTGTTGTGTTGATTTGATGTAGATTCAATTTCAGCTATTATGTCTACAGTAAAAGACATCTCAGAATCAGTAATTTATGCTAGGACCCTGTACCTAACTTAAGGGCAAATTTCTTACTATTAAAGCAATAAAAAGTTAAATAGTTTCTTCAAAAATGTGATTCAACAGTTACACACAACACTAAACTCTAATTCGACCATCATAGCTATTACTGTATGTGTAGACTGAGTGACTTGTTCCTTGTGTTCTCTCCTGCTCTCTTCCCTCTTTTCAATGGAAGGGTTTTTTTTTAAATCTCTTTAAAATAGTGCACAGCAGAAGCACAATTGGGAATGGATCCACAGCAGGGGCAAAATCTTAAAGCTCCCACCCTGCCCCTGCTGTACTTCTCTCTTCATAGCCCCCACTTGCTGACCCTTTCCAGGCCCAGTCCAAGCCCAACTGCTGATCGAAAAGGCAGCATGTGCTTGCCCCATTATTCCCTTTAATGCAACTCAAAACCCAGCCAAGCAGAGCTCTGCGCAGCTTGGAGCTCAGCATTCCTGGACGTCCAACAATGACAAATGACATCACCACTGTGCATCCAGAAACACCGCCAAGCGGTGAAGGGGTTTGTACAGCAGCGTGGATACCTTATGGCGAATATTGCTTCCTCCCCACTCAAAAAAAATCTTGTGCATGCACACCCCACCACTGGCTCCTCACCCACCTCCAACTGCTTACAAAAGCAGCTGGGGGAGGGGGAAAGGAGAGGGAGGTGCAATGATCCACCCCTTACCTAGAGCTCCAGCCTCTTCCCTTCATGTCATTTCTTCACTTGCAGGAGACAGCAAGCCAGAGGTCTAGGTAAGAGGGCAGATCCTCACACCTCACCCTCTTCTTGTCCCCTCCTCTGGCTGCTTTCCTAAGCAACTAGGGGTAGGCAAAGAGGAGCAGAAGATGGCAACAGCAACAGTTCAGTAAGCAGCAGGGGTCACCCGTCAATTCACCACTCCCCCAAACTCACTAGTTGACGCAAGGATCTCACTAACTTCAGGCCCTTTCCACGTACTGATGAAAACCATCTATGATAAGCCCTTTCAGCATATGGCTGAATCTGAGATGTTGACCTTGTTTTGCCTTTAATCTTGCAGGTAAGATAAAAGTGGATCCAAATGTCTTCTTCATCATCAACTTGATCTTCTTTAGATGCTCCAGAGAGTCATTTATGGTGGCACTGAAGAGTCCTTGTCCATTAAAAGGCAAGTTTTCAATTTGAGATTTGGATTTGGGGAGCAAAGAAGCCTATGCATGCCTTCTCAATGCTATGACATCTGCCAGTGATTTTGATTAGTACCCCACTAGATGTTTTACAGAGTATATCTTTTGCCTTGCTTCCTTCGAGGTTTGAATTGGTGCACATTGATTAGCTCCCATTAATCTTCCAGAAACTACTAGTAATTCCAGAATGGCATTGCCTTCTCCCATAACATGTATTGAATATCTACTACCCATGCATGAAAAGAAGTTGGCTATTTTTACATTCATGGTGAAAGTAGCATAAAACGTCCTCAACATGTTGTCCAGCTTCCTGCCCTTGGAGTCTATGGGAGCCGAATGAGTCTTCTTTTTACTAGCAGATGCAAGTTCTACTATCAGGGAGTTCAATTTTGGATGGTTAAATAAGAACATTCCTTCGATTTTAACATTCCTTCTCTTGCACTCTGTACATCTACTTCTGCTTGAGTGATATAGATGGCACAGTTGATGGTTTCTTCCAAACATCTTTTGATGTTTTGAAGAGGATGGGCAGCATTGATAAGGCTACCATGGTGTAGGCATCTGCCTACAAAGAATTGCACACAGGGTCATCTAGGTGCTCTACTTGGCACTGGCACTTTAAGATGAGAGTAGATGCCATTCTGATTTCATTATACAAAATTAGGTCCTCTGTGGGAGAAACCACTTTCCCATTTTCCACTTGGTAATCCAGCAAGGGCTCAGAGGGCATGATGGAGGTGCATATCTCCGACTCCAAGACTGGTTCTGCTGCTGATTCCGAAGAGGGGAGAACTAAGGGAGCTGTGGTGTCAATAGAAGGTCAACATGACCATTGGTATCAATAGAACCACCAATGTCAAGGTGGTGATACAAGCTGGTGTCATGGTAGGAACCGTGCCTGATTGAATTTTGGTTATCATCACAGGTGGCACAGAGACTGTAGCCAATGATGGCTCCTTTGGTCCCCTCAGTGCTGGGTGAGGATGAGAACTAGAAGCCCCAGCAACAAGCATGGTCCCTGTTCCCCATTGAGCTGGGCAGATTTACAGTGAGTGCTGATGATAATGATACCAGGGTAGGAGGACATGTACTCCTAATATCTGGAGTTTGACCCCCGTCAGAATGGTTCCTGTATAGCCATCAGTGTGATGACAGATACGCCTGATGGTGGAACACGGGGGTTCCAATTTGGAGCGCTCTCTCTTTCTCAGCTCAGCTCTGGAGGTTGGAATCCATGGCCTGATGGGAAGGACAATTGCTTCGATGTTTCAACAATATCTCCCCCAAAATACTGTGGGTCATTAAAATATCTATTTCCAGGAAGGAGTCCAATGATGATGTACTGGATAGCAATGATGGCGGTGAGTGAGCTTTCTCCCTTGCCTGCACCCATGACCTCCAAGTCCAGAGAACGTGTCAATGTCAGCAGCTTCACCACCAAGGTGGTCTGAATGACACCGAGGCCCCAAAGAGCTCTTTTGATAGCTGACGTTTTCCTTTGTTTTTAGGGGGATCTCCTGTATCATTTTCCTGTCTCAAGTGTGACTTGTGTTTGCCATGCATCTTGTTGCCATCGCCTCAGTGCCAATGGTTCTCCAGAAAGAATTTACGCTCTGTCTGTCCTGTTCGCTTTAAGGAGTCACTGGTGGTGGCGATGGAGTAGGTGTGGTGGCAGACAGCTGCTTCAACATGAATATTGTGGGAATGAGGGCCATATCCCACAGGGCAGACTAGAGGCATGATCCCAGGCCTCTCACATTTACCTGGATTACTTTTTACGATGAATGCAGCTGTTCACAAGGTGGCTCTTTCCCAGGCAGAGAAGACAGGTATTATAGTCGTCAGTGAAGTTTTGCCCCACAGGGGCAGCTCTTACTCATACGCACACATACAAAATGTAAACTAAAGTAAAAATCTGGGTTTTTTCCAGTGATGGGGACTCGAGTCAAATGACTTGACTCGCAAGTGTGACTTAGCCACTTTTTCCCTGACTCATACTCGTACTCGCGACCCACTGAACACGTACTTGACTTGCACTCGTGGGGGTAACGACTTGCCATTTCCAAGTCATTTTCCTTTAATGGCCGGCATCAACACAGGCAGGCAGGCAGGCAGGCGCAGTGGAGACCTCGGAGGAGGAGGGCAGCAGGGAGGAAGGGTTTTCAAGGGGGTGGGAAAACAAGCCTGGCTCTGAGTCCCCCCCCCCTTTTGTTGCTGTCTGTTTGCCATTGGCCACAACTCCGAGCGCGAGGGGTGGGGGAAGGCGAAGCTGCTGCAGCAGTTCCTCCTCATTGACCAAAACTATGAGCCCAAGGGATGCTCGGCTCAGCAAGGGGAAGGTGCAGGGAGGGAATAATAAATGGTTTGAATGTAGACACGCTTGTTTTTCCCAAACCAGGTGGGTGGTGACAAGACTGAGAGGTGAGGGAAAGGGCATAGGGGGAGCCAAGTGCGTGCTTTAAAAGTCTCAGAGGTCCCCACACACACCCCACACACAGACACACACACACCCCATTTTCAGGGGAAAAAGCCATTTTCCCCAAAGTGACTCAACTCGTGACTTGTGACTCGTGGTTTCTGGCCTTACTTGTACTCGACTCGCACTCATGCAAAAATGACTCGCACTTGACTTGTATTTGCCCAAAAATTTTGACACTGACTCGCACTCGGGCTCGCACTCTTGCAAAAATGACTTGGGCTCGCACTCATGACCTAGTTACTTAGATACATCCCTGGTTTTTTCTGAGGTATGAAAAGGAAACATTCTTCCCAAAGCTGATTCAGGCACAGTCAAAAAGGAACTGAGGGATTGGGTGTTCTACTCATGCTTGAGGCACACAATCATAGATGGGGTCTCCCCACTCAAATGCAAGGGCAGAATGCTCAAAGCAGCTCTGGAAACCTTCAGGTTTGACTCTGCACACGCGCAGAACTCCATTATCTGTTACTGTACAGAAATCATAAATAAAAACATGTGATTTGGCCTTTAAAGAATACAATAAATATCTGGGAGGATGTCAGACAAGCATCCTCCACTCACTCATTCCCAGGGATACTTCAGGTTTCTCAGCATAATTCTGAAGTGCACCTTTACCTTTATAGTGTAGACATGTCTTAACTTTTGAATTTTGTGTTAAGGCTGCAATCCTATGCATAATTACTTAGGAGTAAGCCCCATTTAATTCAGTGGGAATTACTTCTTAGTATGCATAGGATTGCACTTTAAATGCTTAATCCTGGAGAACAAAAAACAAAACCCTCTCTTTTTGTAGGCTCTCTTTATTCCCTAACTAAATTGCAAGATTCGTGACTCTAACTCATCCGCTACTTGTTCTTAAGCTAACATGTGTAGGGCCATTACCCTTTGTGCAATGAATCCCATGAAAAATGCAGCAGGAACAGCATCATCACAACGAATGTAGACAGCTGTTCCCACATTCTTGACATCCACATTGTAAATGAAGTACCGTGTTTCTTCGAGTCTAAGGCGCCATCGATTCTAAGGCACACCTTTACTTTCAGTACCACCAGCAGGGGAAAAAAAAATCCATTGATTGTAAGACTCACCTCCCTTCATGGAATCTACCCGCTCAGCACCAACTCTCCCCAGCATGTCTCCTGCAGCTGAGGATGACTGAGTGCACTGCCTTTACATAGCATTTCTGGCCCTGCCAGAAAGTGCCAGTTCCTTCGTTACCTGGGCTTGGGGGAGCTTCAGGGAGGCCTGCGCAACCCTCTGCAGGCCTCCCTGATCTTCAGTTCGGCGAAAAACAGCGATTTTTGGGCATTTCTGGTTTTCGCGAAAACCGGAAATGGCTGAAAACCACCATTTTTTGCTGAACTGAAGATCGGGGAGGCCTGCAGAGGGTCACGCAGGTCTCCCTGAAGCTCCCCCAAGCCCCAGTAAGTAAGAAGATAGCATTTTGGGGTGCTTTTTGGAGACCTTCGATTCTAAGACGCACCCCATTTTTTGAAATGCTTAATTGGGAAAAAGCATGCGTCTTAGAATTGAAGAAATACAGTATATAAAGAAGAATTTACACCTATGATAGACAAAGTAACTTGGAAGGGAATGAAAGAATATTCTAAGTCAGGGAACAGGCAGCATGCATATAATGGAGGGAGAGGGAACACAAATGCACTGATATTTCTTTCTAAATCCTAGCATAAGTCTACCATCACTTTTCAGTAAGTTGATACACTTTCTACAGCAAGTTCTGCACTGGATATTGCATGCAATATTAACTTAGGCAACATACAAAGAAGTCAGACAACAGGTGACCACCAGCTACAAATGCTCAGTCCTGCATTCAGAACAGAACAAGGAGTGAGAGTGCATGTGTGCATGCTTCTCAGAGTGTGCATCACTGACACAAAAGAAGCATAATTTATGTAAAAGCAAATGAAGATATGAAGGTATCATGTGGACAATCAGCATATAGCCAATTACTTCAAACCATGATCATGACTTACTGGGTAACGGACAGGAGCGGCCCAGCAATGAGGCCAGCTGAAATAGCGAACTGGAAGACATGGCAAACTAGAGCAGGGTGCCCTGCACCCCATACTCACTCCCTCTGAAGGAACAAGTTTGTAGTCTGGGTGTGCTCCTGGATCTGCAAATAGTTGCTGTGGTTTTGCGTCCCTTTGCACAGCTTTGGCCTGTTGCAGCAGCTGTGACCGTTCTGGAGAAAGTGAAACTGGCCACCTTCATCCATGCCCTGGTCACAGCTAGACTTTACTTTACCTTAACATGTCCTAAGTGGGGCTGACTGAAAAGCATTTGGAAACTGCTGATGGTCTACAACAGGGGTGTTAAAAACTCATTTCACACAGCAGGCCAAATGGCATTCATGCCACCTACTGAGGGCCGGAAGTGATGTCATTAATCAGGTGATAACCAGAAATAAGCACTCTGTTCTTATGAACAAGTGTATGTACATATACTGTAGACACCATTCAAAGAAAAGAAATTTTAAAAAACTTAATATTAAAACCCCACATCCAATTTATTAATTATTTTAAAAATGTATATCCCACCCTTCTTAGCAAGGATTCGGGGCGGCTCACAATATATCTTTCAAAACAAAGTACAATACAATAAAAAATCAACAACTAAATCAACAAAAACTGAAAAGCTAAAACACCACAACCTAGAGATAACTGCCAACTAATTAAAATAAAAAATAAAAACAAGACTTCAGAGACAAGATCTCTGAAGGCCTGATTAAAAAAAAAAAAGCCAGGCCTTTAAACGGTGGCAAAAAACAAACAAGGACACCAACCACAGTTTCAGAGAAAGGAAGCTTCATAATACCATGTTTCCCTGAAAATAAGACCACCCCCGAAAGTAAGACCTACCGTCATTTTTGCGTGATTTTTGCTGGCATTCATAAATACAAGACCTCCCCTGAAAGTAAGACCTAGCTAGGATCATCAGCCAGACGGACGCGGCACCCCCGCGACCCCCCCCCCCGGCACTTACTTTGACCGATTTAAGCTTCATTCTTTCCCAAGGGTGCAAGGCTCTGCAAGGCCTGCACTTGAGTCCACCACCATGGAGACGACATTCTAGAGAGACTCTGCAAGGTTGCAGCCTCCTTGCTGGCCTCTCTAGCACGTCGTCTCTATGGTGGAGGACTCAAGTGCAGGCCTTGCAGAGCCTTGCACCCTCAGGAAAGAATGAAGCTTTAATCAGTTAAAGTCAGTGCTGGGAGGGGGGGGGGGGTCACGCCACAGGTTGGGAAAATAAGACCTCCCTGAAAATAAGACCTACTGCATTTTTGGAGCCAAAATTAATATAAGACGCTGTCTTATTTCGGGGGGAACACGGTACAAAGACTATCCCTACCAAAGTTAGGAGCCTCAACAAGCCTACCAGATAGTGAACTGACTATGACAAAGGAATGTTCTCCACTACCACACCTAATGTCTCCCTGCCCAGCAGAAAATGCAACGTCCAGAGTATGTTCTGCAGAATGCATGGGTGAAGATATTAATTGAGACAGGCCCATGGTTGCCATGAAATAATCCTGAACTGCTGCTAGGGCATGGACATTGAGGTCATCCAGCACTAAAAGCCCAGGTGACTCCAGCATCATGCCCAAGACCATCCCAGCCGGCTCAGGTAAAGAGTGCTTAACTGTAGGGGAATCCCAGTAATGTCTCAAGCACCCAGTTTCAGGAGCAAACACTCAAAACCAGAAGACCACTAAACAAGACACCTGTACAAGGGACAGTTTCACAATAGACCACCGCCTCTCCACCCCTATAGGTGAGCCTGCTGCAGTAGCTCAAAACCCTGTGAACAGAGGTGAGAGAGAGTAACCTCCCCTCTAAATCTGTTCAACCAGGTCTCTGTGATACAAGCCAGAGCAATCTGTTCATCCAGGATCAAATCCTAGATGCTCAAGGTTTTATTATTGATCAACCTGGCATTAAGTAGCAACACTTTCAAATTACAGGGGCCATAAAATAATGCTACCAAGGACTATGTGGAAAGGCCCAGAAGAAGGGACAGTATTACTTAGTGAACTCTGCTTTCTCTGTAATGCCTCATACCTTTCCCTCCTGCCATACTTCCCTCTTCCTGTCATTACTTCAGTTGTAGTGACCCCATATCTCATCCATCCCTCCTCATTATAATTGTGGCCCCTAACAGTCTGGTAAAGTCTTACATTTCCAGAAGGTGCTCAAGTGCAGACTTCTGCAAGTCTACACAGAAAGGGAATTCCACCACTCCGAAGCATCTATCTACATATCTTTCAAACACGCAGGCACACGGGAGTAGAACATTTCAACTAGTAGAAGTTTCAAACACGCAGAAGTAGAACATGATTCAGTTCTGACAGGACAATAGCATATTGTTCCACAAGTGGAGTATCACATATTTGAATGCTTTCCCGCACAAACACAAAAAAAAGCCCACTTCCTTTCATCAGACAGGTAACTTCTCAAGGAGAATTGTTCAAAGTTATGACATGATACATGAAAGGCTTCTGCTGCAGATTTTTTTTTTGCAGTTGGGGAAGTTCAAATATGCAATCTCTCACCTAAAATTAGAGGTTGTAAGTATGGACCTTCCACAGCTGTACCACATGCTTCTTCTGCACATTTGAATTTGGGACTCCCACTGCTGCCAGTATCCTAAGTAGTCCCAGACTGCTCAGTACTCTTCGGATTCCAGACAATCCCTGTTTGTGTTATGTGCGTCACAAAACCAAATAAGAGCTTAAAAAAAACCCTAAGGTTTTTCTGTTTTGTTTTAAACCACCACCTTTGTTTTAAACAGGGGTGGCTAAACTGTGGCTCCTGAGCCACATGTGGCTCTTTGACCTATAATGTGCAGCTCTCGGGAATACATTGACTTTGCTCCTTTTTGCATCACAATTAATATAAGAAGTAAATAAGAAATTTTCAAGCTGTATAATTATTTACCAGGTATAAACTGAGAATCCACTGGATTAAAACACAAGTTTAATGTTAATGGTGAGTAAATATGTTTAAGAATTTAAATGCTTCTTAAATATTGCGGTTCTCAAATGTCTCTCTTGCAGCTTTTAAACATCTGAAGTTTATCATATGTGGCTCTTACATGAAGCAAGTTTGGCCACCCTTGTTATACAACACATTTAAGGTGCTTTCAAAAGAACAGGAGACTACAGTATATCATTAATGTACTAATCCCAAAAATACTGCCATATATACAATGGATTGTATCCTAAGGTTTCCTTCCCCTAGAGCCAGGAGTCATCCTTTGGAGTTGTGTGTCTTCTCTTGGAGCAAAACCCCTTTCCTTCAAAGGAAAGAAATCTTAGAATAGAACTCATTATTTACAATGTAAACTGGAATGCATCTGAACTTGCCAAATCAGAAAATGAGGTATTTCTGATAACATATTTATTGTTTTATTTTAATTTGTATGCTATAATTCAAACTTGCATGTTTTGTTTGGGGGGTTAGCATGTGAAATAAATAGGTTTCTGTTAATTTTGAATGTTATATTCTCAGTTCTTTGAATGTAGTACAGGGTTATTCAAAAATGATGGTGCAAAAGTAAAGCTGATTTATTCTTCACTGACATGCCACACATGCCAACCACTAAAAGAAAACCGCCATGAGATGAAAAGACAGAAAAACTATGCAAGTTTCACCTGCACATTACAAATGTCCGATGTGGGCACTTATGTAGCTACAATGGGGAAGGGGGGGGGGGCAAACAGCTGCAGTCTCCTTGTGAGGAGACCGCAGCCGTCACCCAGGGCATTTCCCCCCTTCCCCATTGTAGCTACGCAAGTACCCACATTGAACATTTGTAATGTGCATGTGAAACTGGACAATTTTTCTGTCTTTTCATCTCATGACAGTTGTGGTATGTCCGTTCATTTAAGAATATCAAGACTCACAGCAGGTATCAAGTACCTACAGGCTAGATCAGCGGTTCTCAAACTGTGGGTTGAAACCCACCATTGAGCACAAAAGCTGTCCCCTA
This sequence comes from Plestiodon gilberti rubricaudatus, assembly GCA_026170595.1. Lineage (NCBI taxonomy): Eukaryota > Metazoa > Chordata > Lepidosauria > Squamata > Scincidae > Plestiodon > Plestiodon gilberti. The sequence goes on along the minus strand of JANXHW010000001.1, from coordinate 160,614,225 downwards.
CCCCCTTAAAAGGTGGGGACAGCACAGGGATCGCCGCTGTCGCAAAAGTGCCCGAAACCTCCGTGTTCGTCCTTACCGGGGCTTGGGGGTGCTTCTCTTCAATAAGGACGAACACAGTGGTTTCGGGGGTGTTTTTGGAGGCGGCAATCCCCAGGATCACTGCCGCTGCTTGCCCCACCCCCACAAATAGAGTTCTCCCCGCCTTGCGGGGAGAACTTTGAGAAACGCTGAGCTAGATAAAAAATAGTGAGTAAGAAGAAAGAGGAAAGGCAGAACAGGCAACACATGCTTGATCCAAATATGGGACAAGGAAGTCTGAGAATAATACTCCTCCAGGTAAATGCTTCAGTCACCCCTCCACCATATCTTACTATGGTTCTACAACTGCAATCTCTGGTGGTGGTTTTTTTAAGAAAGTGATACATTTTCCCCCAACATTAATTATTATACATTTTATTACAAGTTTCTACTGAGATGGGTGCCTCTGCCACTGATACAAGCACCAACCTGGGAGAGAGGGCATTCTTTGGCTAATGTGCTCTGATTCATCTCTTTGAGCAACTCCTTTAAGGCATTTCGGACTGTGGCATGATTCCACTGCTCCGCTGGCAAGTCCTCCAGCTTTGAACAACTGTGAAAACACAGAACAGAAGAATAAGCAGATGGAAAGCATCGCCTGCAAGGTAGCTGTTTATGAGCGGCAGTTCTAAAGCTTTGTGAAGCCAAGCACAATTTAGAACCCTATGCTCAGGTGCGTGTGTGTTTGTTTAAACATGAACCCTATGTTCAGGCAAGGGGTGTACGTGTGCAAGTAAACATGAATCTTCTCTCCTGTACTAACACAAGTACTAAGATGACTGGTATTTCAGGTAAGGGGTGTGTGTGTGTGCAAGTAAACATGAATCTTCTCTCCTGTACTAACACAAGTACTAAGACGACTGGTATTTCGTGTGTGTGTGTGTGTGTGTGTGTGTGTGTGTGTGTGTGTGTGTGTGTGAGAGAGAGAGAGAGAGAGAGAGAGAGAGAACACATGAATCTTCTCTCCTGTACTAACACAAGTACTAAGACGACTGGTATTGGCAGTATAGACATTTCCTCCAGGTACAGTTCTGCACCCAACAGTATTTTGATGACCAATGCAGAACTGAAGCTCTCTATCATTGTGCCTCAGCAAAAGGCAGTGTAAGGGCTGAAGTGTGAGAGTCTTAAGTCCTCGAAGTTTCAAAAGGTTTGCTTTTCAAACATGTTAAGCGTTTAATCAGGTCAGGAGGAACTATTACACAGGGGACTGTGGAAAGTTCCTTTTTAATGGCTTTTAATCACTGACTCAACCTGTCTATACACCAACATCATGTAAAAACAGCTAGAATATTGACCAAGCAGAGCTGTCAAGTAAACCACTCTTCCTGCTTTTTGCTTTCCATTTCAACAAAACCCTAGAAATTAATGAAGACAGGATGTGCTAATCTTGATAGTAATGCTGTGATCGACAGAGCAGCTCAGAGAATAGCGAAGGGCAGATGTTCAGAAATACCCACCTTTGTAATTGAATTTTCAAAGTCACAACATGATACACATCTTGTAACATGTCGGCTACTGTCGCATCGGGTGCATCTGTCACATAACTGAGCGGAAGAGGATTCCACCTCCCAAGTTTAATTATACCTACAAGAGAGAGAGAGGAGTATAAAAAAGCACATACATGAACATAACTGGTGTTTACCAAGTCATTTGATTATTTGTTCAGGAGTTTTCAGACATATTACAATATCGAAATATTCTTATGATGATTGGTTATAAAGTTATAGCCCCTAGCCCACCTTTCTCTCATCTGCATACGTCTGAATATTCTAAAGTTAAACTAGCGTCAGACAAGAAACAAACCTAATTTCACAGCCTTGTTAGCAAAAGTGCATTCACAATGACAAAGTACACCACGAAGATGGTTGCTTCCTTTTGCAAGAGCAGCAATTCTGTACTGGACCCCAATGAATCCAAAATAAGGAGTTGCCTGTGGAGACCTCCTTTTCTACTGCTGCTTCTTTATAATCAGTAGGAGGCAGTACATACAGCATCTAATAAATTAGACTATGAAATATTTAAGCATTTTGTAGTCGGTGTCATAACATAGGCACTCCCAGAAATAGTTCCGGCAAGCTGTATGTTACCCTGATAATATATTTGATAATCATTCATCTTCAACACCCTGAGTAGGGCTCCAGATAAGTGGAATGGTCTCCATTAACCTGTAATTTTGTGTCATTGAATATTAGCTTATCTTTCATGAAAGTGACGAAGAGAAGCAATTTATGCAACTGTAAGCCATTTGCCGAAAAGAGACTAAAAACGTATTAAGGATTAACAGTTGTCTTGCTCACCACACGTATGACTGACTAAACAGTGTCTAAGGTGTAAGAGTTGGTAACTTTATGTACAAAGTTATAGGCTGCACTGTGGCCATCCATGCCTCCCCACACCTTGACTGGCGTCCACTTATTCCTCTACAAATCAATCAAGGCAGAAAGAAAGATTGATCGTGAACAAGCCCATGTTTTCTTCTTGTGCTCATTGCCACAATTCTAAATCAAGCAGCAACAAGCTTCTGATTCTCCCTTTCCTGCATGGAAAGATTTGAGAAAATATGTAGAGACCATAAAGTCTCAGGAGATAAGAGAGAAGTTTTAGATTATCAGAAATTTTAACTATATCAGAATAGAAGTAAAGGGGAGAAAAATGGAAACATTACAGAGTCACATGACCCCTGTGTATTTAAGAAGGAAAAATTGTCCCCTAAAAACCTTTGCATATAAGAATGCTGATGGAGTAAAGACTGATTTGAATAAAGACTCCTAGTTCCTGAATATCGATCCTGCTTCCGCTAGTCAGTTAGACAGACATGAACTAGTAGCAACAGTCTCCCTAACACACCCAAAAAGAGGTCAAACAAGTCTGTGCTCTCACTAGGCAAGGCTGAAAGCACCCAAGCTATGACGGCCAACATCAAGATCTGAGCAGAGATCAGTAAAATTATACCCCAATAATATTTTTACTTGCTTCTGTATAAAACTGAAACAAAGTCTGCTATTTATATTTCAGAAACAGAATGGAGAATAATATTCAGCTTAGAATAAAAATATTCCATTGTTATTCAAGGTCAAACTAACAGATACCTCCTAACAATGTTTTGGAATAAAATACTTGGTATTTGATGGTCAAAACTCTTCTGGAATGGTTGTCAAAGAAAATCTAACATCTAGTACTTGACATAAAATGCCTAAAACAGGGCATAAAGAGAACAAAACATTAAAATCTTGCCACTGTTTCACAGTATTAAGGTTTCACAATCTGGTGCTGAATATGCTACAGTATAAATAGTGCTTAGACTCTAATCCTGCACAGTAACATACAAAGCTCATTCATAGTACCGTATGTCTTCAAAGTTGGCTCTTCACACCATATTCCCCTTGCCAACATAAAAGCTGCCTTTCTTAAAAAGGGATAGTTTCCTAGAGCTTATTCACATACAGGTAAACGAGCCCCCAAACTGGCTTTTAAGATGCCCCACCCCACCACAGCAACGAAGGGACACATGCAAGCTTTTACCATTGTTCCACTTTTTGGAGTAAAAGAAAATGATGCAAGAGGTTTCTCAAATGGTAGAGCACTCTATGCAAGGCTCTAATCGCTCAGCGAGATTCTCTAGGGAAGCGTTTCTTAGTGGGCTTCTAGGAGCCCCGTGGCTCCGAGACCCCTTCAGGGGCTTCATGAGCACACTATAAGTGGCTGCCATCTGCTTGGCACTAGGCCACTCCGCACATGCATTGGCATCCTGAGGCTCCCCGAGACTCCACGCACGCATGAGCCAGTGGGGCTCCGCAAGACTCCATTTAGGAGTATAGAGGGTTCCAGAGACCAAAACGTTTGAGAATTACTGCTCTTTCATACCCAAATTTTCAAAAACACCGTATTTAGCACTAAGAGACTGGAGAAAATGCACCAAACTAATCACATAACCAACACGAGGAGAAAATAAATGTGGTCTGTTCTATACACACTACTACTGGGTTGCACATCATAACTAGAAAACCATAGCACTTTCAGAACTACAAAAAGATTGTGTGAACAAGTTCTTAGTATTCTGATATTCTGTTAGAGTAATGAGAAATATGTAAGACACAATGCTTCATTAGCAACTGACTATCAAGGTAAATAGAATAATGCCCCTTTATTCTAATAGGTGATAATTATGGAATAAGAAGTTCCATAATGAATCGTATATATATCAGCATGGACTAAGTATTCTAAAATACTCAGGAAATGTATCCATTTATTCAACTCATTTGATTCTTGCTTTTAAATAAAAATCATCAAAGTGGCTAGCAACATAATCATGGACAAAACAGCAAGCCACTTAAAACATGAGAATAAAAGTAATACAATTAAAAATGCATTTAGAACAGCAACATTCATTAGACAGTAGAAGCTCACGGCAAAATTTAAATGTCTTACTGAACAAAAAAGCCTTCAACTGTTTTCTAAAAACAACGGTGGCGCCACCAATGAAAAGACCCTCTCTCTAGTACCCATCAAATGTCAACTAAAGGCAGGCAAGAGTACAGGGTCTCCACAGCTGATGATAGGGCACAGACAGGCTTACCATTTAAATAAAATTCTTACGTCATCTGTGGGATCTCTATATTGGTCCTATTACCCAGGATTCTTCTCTCAGTTAAAAAAAGCTCTGTGACAATATCCCCCCCAAAAAAGAGGTGGTGTTGACAGCAATGAAGTTGAAACACAAAGCAGTGGAAATTCCAAAACTAGAAGAAGTTGTTAGCAAAGCAGAATAATAGACATGATGCAGAATACTTCACAAGAAATTCTGCTGCTACCAGAACTTAGGTAGATTCTCCCTTCTTTCTTAGGAATGGAAATTGTCTTGGCCAACATTACAGAAACACAGGTGTTACTATAACGCTCAGTGCTTTTGCACATTAACACCTGCAGCAAGTCCTCTCTCTTTGTTACAGTACTGAAGATGAATACTATTTTTTCAGCCAGCATGATGTGATTAGTGATGGGCTAACTCCCCTTAGATTGCTTTGATTTTCATTCATTCTAGCAAGTTTTCCTGGAGGTTTCTTTCAAGCACTTGCGACTCCTTTAGAGAGAGCTCAGAAAAGAAAAATCAGAAAAGTGTATCAGGCAAGGCAAGCCCCCTCTCCTACCACTTCCCATCCCCTTTCCAGGAAAAAAAATAGCTTGCCTTTGAGAAGGGGGGGACAGGTCACTAGTGGCAAGGAGGGTTCACGAGGGATAGGAGGCCTTTTCAGCCCTTTCCTTAACTAGAAATGGCATTTCCTGCCAGAGAACATGGATCTATCCAAATTGAATCAGAAAGCAAAGAAAACAACAAATCCCATGTTCCCTACCTGTCGTTTCCTGCCAGAGAGCATGGGATTCCATCCTGTTTCAGGCTGAGACATGCAGAGGATACTGGAAAGCCTGACAGGAGTTCAGGCGGGGGGGGGGGGGCATGATCACAAACAGCTCAGGGAGCTGGGAAAGTTCAAGATAGGCACCCAAGAGCAGCAGGTTACCACCAATGCTGTTCCAGCTGTGTGAACTGTAGCCAACTGATGGTTTACTTTAATTAGCCCTACTGACTAGCTCTACTCCTTCTGAAAATGGTGCCTTAAAGCACTGAGCCTTAGTTCTCAAGGGATGGCTCTGGAAATAGTGGGGAAACTTCCAATACCCTTACAGATAGTGTTATAGCAGGAAGGGTCCTCTTGCATTGCTGAGGGTTCTGAGGAGGAAGATACAGTTACCCTATCAGGCCATGAAGGTGGAAGCATCCAGGTCATGCAGCCAGAAAGGTTTCCTCTCTCATAAGAGTCTCTGGTGGGGCCTTTTGGAGGTTCTTTCTGGTGATGATTCCTTCCCCTAGTCTTCCTCATACCTCTCCCCCGCCACGACAATGGGTCCAACTCCCAGGCCATGAAGACAAATCCCATACTCCTCAACAGGAAATTATGCTCCCAATCATGCTTAGAAGTATCATTTCCAGTTAACAAGAAGCCCAGCAAGGCCTCTTCTGTACATAGCAATTGCTTCCAGCTGCCAATGAGCCCTCCCACTTCTCAAAGGAAAGAACATTTTGCTTATGAAGCCAACAAGGAACTAGCAAGGGGGAGGGGAATGGCTTGTGGGAGGGGCATCTGAACGTGAAGGAGTCTGAGCCCAACATATATAGGGTGAGGTCTTTGGAACACCGAAAGCTACCCTATACCATATGGCCTGTACCAGGCCATTGGTCCATCTAGCTCAGTATTTCCAGCATTGACTGGCAGCTGCTCTCCAGGTTTCAGGCAAGAATCTTTGTCTTGCCTGGGGATTAATGCAGAACCTTCTGCATGCAAAACATGTCCTCTGCAAAAGACCTACAGTCCTTCCTCTTTTTTTCTTGGAACCTTGAGAGCAGCTAAAATTCCAAACTCTAACTGAAATTTCACTCTTATCATTAGATGTGACACATGTAGGGGTATGTATGGGTTTCGGTCCAAATGCCCCTTGCATTAACCCATACCATAAAAATTATGAAGCTAGCTGGTTTTCAACCAGTCTATCAGGTATGCTTTTTCGTAACACAAGACTCGTTTTGAGAACAGGAGACCTGCACATAAGATACTGGTACCAGGATATCCAAACAATGCATACAAATGTATAGAGAAAAAGTAAGTTATTTATCTAAGAGATGTCTATTCTGCCTCTTCCCATGTGTAATAAGCACAAGCCATTTATTACTGCAAACCGTTGTCATTAAATAAGAGAACATCTAATGATCTCAGTAAAAGAGCTCTTCTTAAAAGTCTCACAAGTGACAGATTTTAGATTTATTTATGAATGAATCAATATGCTACCATTTACTTATGCAAGATATTTTGCTTAACAAACATTACACATTTGAAATTATATTGTTAGTTATATGAAATAAAAATTAGTGTTAAAAACTGCAGCTTAAACCATTAGCTACCTGGAACTAAGCATTAAGGATGAAGTGTACCCAGTAATTATGTCATTACATTGCTTTTGCAGTGGTACTATACAGTCATCCCCTTTTTTCCCCACAGATTCAGAACCCACAGATTTGACTAACTGTGGGTTCCGAACCCACGGAAAAAAGACACTTCCGTTTTTTCAGAGAAACCGGAAGTGCCCTTCAGAAGGCCTCCCAGGGGCTTCTAAAGGGCACTTCCAGTTTCTCGGAATCCCCCCCCCCCCCGCAGGTTTCATTACCCGCAGATCTTGTTATCCACAGGGGATCTTGGAACGGAGCCACCTGTGGATAACGAGGGCAAACTGTACCGGCAAAATACTTGCCTCAGGAGGCAGGGCTCCTCTGCTCAGAGTTCCCCAGGTAGGGTGCCGAGGGGAGAAACACACAATGCTGGGAATTACTATCACTGACAGTGGTCACAGGATCTTGCCTATTGCAGGGGAGACTTGGCAAGGCTATATTCATTACCCCAGTATTTTGGAAACAAAACTAGAAGTCAAAGCAAATGGAACAATATGGGTGTTATATGTTTCAAACCAGAGGCCCCAATCATGAGCCTGGCTCCCACATTTTTTACCTGTTACAATTTCCAAATAGCATGCAAGGGCAGCCCAACATACAGCACAATGCAGTCAAGTCAGAATGTGACCAAAATATGGGCAATAGCAGCCTTCTCCAATAAATAACAGTCATATCTGATTAACTATAAAGCTGCTTGAAAGGCACTTCTGGCCACAGTCACCATCTGAGCCTCCAGGAGCATGCAGGATTCTGCTCATGTTGATACCCCATAAGCATACTACAGTATCCATGGAATTTTGCATTTTGAGAAAGATTCAAAGTAACAAAACAAAATACAAAGGTCAACAGAAGAGTGATGTGCCGTGTTTCCCCGAAAATAAGACAGTGTCTTATATTAATTTTGGCTCCAAAAAATTCAGTAGGTCTTATTTAAAGGGAGGTCTTATTTTCCCAACCTGTGGCATGACACACACACACACACACACACACACACACACACACACACACACCGCTGGCCAGCAAGGCCTGCAAGGAGGCTGCAACCTTGCAGTGTCTCTCAAGCACGTCGTCTCCATGGTGGAGGACTCAAGTGCAGGCCTTGCAGAGCCTTGCACCCTCGGGAAAGAATGAAGCTTTAATCGATCAAAGTAAGTGCCGGGGGGGTCGCGTCCACCTGGCTGATGATCCTAGCTAGGTCTTACTTTCGGGGAGGACTTATATGGATGAGTTCCAGCAAAAATCATGCAAAAATGACAGTAGGTCTTACTTTTGGGGGAGATCTTATTTTAGGGGAAACGGTACTTAACATTACAGCTTTTTAAAAAAGGAAAACAGTACCGATATATGGTTTAAGGTTTTAATTAGTTGATATGTTCATTTTTCTTATTCCTCTGCAGCAAATATATACTGTACTACGGTATTTCATTTAAATATTCCAAATAGTTTGATGCCATGAAACTTTATATACAAATTTTACATTTTGTTGCATGAAGATTCGTCTCATGTAATAGATGCTGCCTCACATTTGGGAAATATTATGACAGAGCCCAAACTTAGATTAGATTAATTTAATATAAGCACTAAGTAACTAGACTGAATTAATAAAAACCCTATGAAGAGAACAGAATTAGGCCATGAATTAAATAAAGCTTTCTGAAGCTGATTATTTTAGGAACAGTTATTTAATTTCAAAGCTTCATTTCCCAAAGAACAACCAAAATATTGGCGCACATATAAAGGCAACACAACTGATATTTCATACTTTTAGATTTTCTTGACATTTATTTAAACAAAAAACTAAGAAGACAATGCCAGAAGAAACTCCTTCCTTTTCCCTCCTTTCAATAATAAGAAAATTGCCTTAAATATATCTTCTTAGCATTTCAATGGATTAATATTTATCTTCGGTTAAAGCAGATTGTTTGAATTAAATTATTATTTTTTACATAGAAAGTCTCAAGAAATTAAACTAAAAATCCTTAATAATCACAATACTGAAGTTGCAGAATTCGTGCTATGAAACTGTAGACAACCCTCCATATAACTAAACTTAGTACTTTACCATCTCAAATAAAAGAGTTGCACTCTGGGCTAGATGTTTAAAGAGAGAGAGAGTTGAACATAAGCAGGCATGAGCTTCTCTCGGAAACAAAGTTCTATTTTCAGTCTAACTATATTATACAGTAATAATATCAAACGCTGCAACAGTAATAATATCAAACGCTGCACCCTAAAGTGTGCTTTTTTCCACTACAAAAAGGTCTGTGTACATTCTAACTATTCTCTATCACCGATAACACAGGCCTGCGCACATTTTGCTTTCTTAAAAGCGAGCTCTATTCTTGGGTATATTTGGGGCACCGATTCCAAAAATAGCATTGGTTTTGCCCTATCACGTTTAGTTTTGGGGATATGGCATCACCAACACATAATGCAAGTCAAGCAGCTTCTTCATGAGGAATCCAATGCCATAGCTTCCTCACAAGGAAGCTGTTTGACTTGCATTATGAGGTGGGGATGCCGTACTCCCAAAACTACATGTGATAGGGCAAAACCGATACCATTTCCGGAATCAGCGCCCCAAATTATATAACCATAAATTTTGAAAAAAGTTTCGACCCTCAAAATTTGCAGGCCTGTGTAATTTTATGAAACTACACATAGTACACATCTGGCACTGTGTGTCGGGAAGCGTGCTGATGCAGCGCAGCGAGTGCAGAGCTAATTAAGTGTTAATTAACATGGATTTTAAATTGTAATTATTTTCGGAGCCCTTCTGTCTCTCTGATTTTGGTTTTGGTCTTATTTTTGTACTTGGAAAATATACTTTGGTGGGGTGGGGGAGGGAGGAGCTGATTTTGGGAAGTGTGACTTGGAGAAAAAAAGGAGATTCTTGCATATCTCTCTCTCTCTCTCTCTCTCTCTCACACACACACACACACACACACACACACGGAGTTAAATAAGACATTTTTCACATTTAAAATTGTTTGAGCACTTTTTTATTTAACGATTAATTACCTAATTAATTGATTGATTAATCCAATTAATTAGCAGTTAATTAGCAGGGGGTGCTTCAGAAAGTTGGACTGTGATAGGGGGTACCCGGGCCTCCAAAGGTTGAGAACCCCTGACCCATCACATGTAGTGTTTCCATTACAAGCACTACCACTGTGATTGAGACACAGCACTACCTCTTTTTTCTCCAGTGCTACCACTGTGATTGAGACAGCAACGCTAGAGAAAGAAGTGGGTCGTCACCAAGGCTGGTGCACCCTATTTTGCACCCTAGGCAAGGCTAACTATTTGCACGCCCCAGGACACTTCAAGAAGGCTTTATAATTAATTATATTCCATAGCACAGTTGCGGTATTTAAAATAAAAAATATATAAATTGTCAGCTGCATTTTTGCATGGTTTTTTTAAAAAAAACACGAATCTGTATAAAACTGCACCCATCTGAGGTCTGTGCCCTAGGCAGCTGCCTAGTTGGCCTAATGATAGCACCGGCCCTGGTTGCTACTGCCTCAATCCTCCTCTCACTCACTTCCAGCAAACAAGAAGAGGATTGAAGCACTGGACGAAGGAGCCAGGGGAGGCAGTAGGCAAGTGCAGGGCACCCCTCATTACTTTACCCCTTCCTCCAGCCGACAGTTCAAAGCATCTGCTTCAATCTGTCTCATGGTTGCACTGGTCATGTCTCCTCATGCATACGAATAAAGAAAACATAAGGAATATGCTGAACATCAAATCCCACCAGAAGGCAGGTAACTGTTTCCAATTACATTTATTTCTCAAATATGTATCTGTATGTGTGTACATGCTGGGAAAGATTGAAGGTAAAAGGAGAAGGGGAAGGCAAAGGATGAGATGGTTAGACAGCATCACCGATGCAACGAACATGAAAATGAGCGAACTCTGGAAGATAGTGGAGGACAGGAAGGCCTGGCGGGATATGGTTCATGGGATCACGAAGGGTCGGACACAACTTAACGACTGAAGAACAACAACACATTTAGTGTGACAACCCTACAACTGAAGCTACCCTTCTTAGTTCAAATCTGTACAACTTCTGAAATAAAATTTAAGGCCTTTTAATTTGAACAGTTAATGAGTTCCTAGGTGAGAACAAAGTGCTCGGACAAAAATGCCTATGAATGGCAGGCAGTCCCTCATAACTTATTGGGTACTGTTCTGGAGGTTCCTCACCACCACCCTAGGACTCGGTTTGTCAAGGGATACTGCTTGAAGTGGAGGGGAAGCTTCAAAGTCTCCATACATGGGAAGAACAGCCACACACACTGGTCTGGACCCCGGCCACTATGTTTTGTTTTTTACATTCTTTCATGGTCATCATTCTTTCATGGTCATCATTTTGGGAAGCAGCCACAATAACACTGGCACAACGTACGCAAGCACAACCCACCTTTTCCACACACACACCCCCAAGCACCCTGAAAAGCCATTGCCGAGGGTTAGGGGATTCTCAGCAGCAACATGGGATGCAGCGGGGGGGGGGGTTGCAGAGGAAGGAGAAACAATGGCAAGTTGCAAGGAGATGCATGAGCATAAATAGTATCTAAGCAGATAACAAATAGTGGTTCAAAATGTGTCCCAAATCAGTAATCCCATTTCATAAGCACATAGGCTGCTCCACAAGCAAACATACCACCACACCAAGTTAGGAGGTAAAATGTATGTGGAACTACATGTATTACCCCAGCTGGATTCCAGTGAAACAGCCAACCAAGAGTAGCCGAGTGCGCAGAAGCATGCAGAACTGGAGCACAACATTATATTAGAGCCCTACTATTAGGTCCCCTTACGCAAGTATTCCCTCAAAACTACCACTCTGCTGGTGCCAAGAGTTATATAGATTTTTCTTTCGTGCCTTTCTCTCTCTGTTGCTCAGTTTGTGACTTGGCAAATCCCCTGGCTCAGAAGTTGGTTCCTGCCAGATAATGCTCAAAACAAACATTTTCCTTCTTCATTCCCCTCACAAGTATTTCACAGAATTCACATAGAGTGCTGAAAAGCTACAAACTTGGAAAGACAACACACTGTCTGCTAATGATCTCTGGGCAAAGCAACATTTTTAGCATGGAGTTTAAATGTAAAAGTAGTCAGAAGCATCTACCAGTTAACACACTAATGATTTTTGTTAAGGGGGGGGGAGAAGAGGATAAAGGCCAATTGTGGCTAAGAAGCAAATACATTACATTACAAGAACAAAATGAGTAAGCAATTTAACTAGAATCATGGATGACACATACATTCCCTTTCAACCTCATCTCTACAATTTAACTCTTATTAAAGTGTTGAGCCCCAATAAGTACAAATCATTTATAGGACAGAATGAAAGAATGCAGCAGATACTTCCATAATATGTCAACATGGTAGCATATTTAATTTATTTGACAGTTAATTTATTTAAAAATAAGTTTAGGAGTTTTGCTCCAATAAGTGACAACGTCCATAAGCCTCAAGAAATGGAACAATTGTGTTTTTATAGTTTGCCTCTTTCTGTAGAAATCTAAAAGAGCCAAATACTAATACAACATATGCAAGCAATTCTTACAAGGTCAAAGGAATAACATTTTTTTTCTGCCATGGTTAGAATGAGAAATCAAGCAGAAAAAACATAGCAAAGAATGGTTAGAGACAACCAATACCGCTGCACAGAAAGTAGTGAGGTGCAAAGTTAACAGTACTGTAATCACCGTTAGCCCCAGCACACTACATTCAATGACTATGCAAGCATGGCGTCCCATGTCCCGCAGTCATACCTGCAGATGTTCAGTACCTGTGAGCGGGTGCTCGTGGGGGAGTCCGGAAGGGGGATGCTCAGCGGTAGGTCGCTTTCTCCCGGTCCCAGGGGTGGGGGTAGGTCTCCAGACCGGCACCCACAGGTTGAGGATCGAGGCCCTGGGGCCTCGATAAGTATCTCCCAGGGGACAGCGTTGGCCTCAGGGTAGCTGGAGGGTGGGGGTTAAGGCACCACGCAAGCCACCTCTCTCAGCTAGCCGGCTGGTCTTAGGCAGGAGGGGAGACACGGCTTCCCTTGCCTCGCAGCCGACTAGTTCATCACTGGCCAGCTGCCACCTTATATAGCCAAAAAAGGGGGAAGTCCCACCTCCACCCGGAAGGCTCGCCCCTCCTGGTGATTGACAGGCGTCTGAGCCTATTGGCTCACCGTCTGCCGCAGCTCTGGGTCCGTGCCAGCCGCGCTGGGGCCGCGCACGCCCAGTTTGCCTTTCCCTCGCCCCAGCTGGCCGCGGGGATGTCGGCGGGGCTGCTGCGGTCTCGGCGCCGCAGCTGGCCTCGTCGCTCTCAGCCCCTGACATCGAGTGCCGCCCAGGAAGAGGGCGAGGCCGTCGGGCGACCCCCGCCTCGTCGGGAGGTGTGGGGAGCTCGCGGCGGCATTCTTGCTCCGGCGAGGGCGGGAGACGCCACTCGCTGGGGCGAACCCAGCACGGGGGCCTCGCCAGTGGCCTGGCCGACCCTGTGGAGGCGGCGTCTGTGTCTTGGGGATCCCAGGTAAGTCCGGGGGTCCCGAGGGCTCCCGGACAGTACCATTAAAAATGTCAGCATACAACCAAAGTTGCAGGTCCTAGAATTATACAACATGTTGGCTTTATCTAGCCTACAGCATGTTAGTGCTGAACACTTTGGAGTAAGAGCAGTGTCCCAAGTAAAAATAAATAAAATGTAATGTCAGGAAACATGGCAGTCAAATGGTACTAAGATCTTATTTTACACCGTTTGACAGAGACTTTTTTCCAACTCTATCAAGATTAGGTTTAAAAAGTTTTACTGGTTACCCTCAAACTAATATTCTAAGGGCCCCATCCTATCACCCGCCATGGAGCGCATGCTATGGGGGGGTGGGCAACCAGACAGCCCAGGAGAAAAGTAAGGAAGAAAAAAATAAGAAAAAAATCTCACTTACCGCCTGGCCTCCACTGGGTCTCCTCAGACCTACGCCACCTACTTAGCTGGTGTGTCCAAGGAGATTCAGGGATGGTTCAGGGTAGGAAAAAGGGGAGAGGATCTCAGTGTACATGGCTGCTGCCAAGATCCTTCCCCTCCTGCCACCAAACTGCCCCTTGCCTGGCCTGATCCCCACCCTGAACTGCCCCCAGTCCTCCCCAAACTGCCAACAATCTAACTGCTGCAGCAGGGCATCTGCAAGGGGGCTGTCACATTCATGGGGCCTCCAGTCATTTCCCTGGCACACGACGGCAGCACAACTTTTGCACTGTTGGTCCATGACTGACAGTGGCAGATCACAAGAACCCATCTTAGAATCAGGCAGCCTGATTCTAAACCCTCCTCTCCAACTTTTTTAAAGAAATATATACTGTATCTTTAGCAGTTTGTCAGAGAATGGAGTCAGTTTTGAACACAAGAAGCAGCACAGAGAATGTATTAACTAGAGCATGAAGCAAGTTTTCCTAGTTTAACTCCAAAAGGAATCCTCCCCCTTTTTTTTAGAAACAGCAGTTTTTGAATGCCAGTTGTTTAGACTCGCATTCACAAGGTTATTTTCATATAGCTATTGAACAAAATTATTATCTGCGTGATGGTACTAAACATATTTCCTACTCTAAGCTCTCCAGATAGAGTAGATTACAAACATGAAAATAAAGGGTTATATTTATCTGAGGCAGTGAGAACTATCAGAATTTTTTTTTAAAAAATGAAAGGCTTTGGAATTCAAGTGTGTTCAAGTCTTCTGAAACACACTTTATTATCCTCCACAACTGCGCAGTTTCCAATTGAATTTATGATCTTCAAGACTACTTAATTCAAAGCAGTCCCCAAAAGGTCAGTGAGATCTATTCAGAGAGTGCCTTGAGTATTGTTATCTCTCATTGCAAATTTGAACACACGTAAGCCTGACTGTTCAATGAGATTTACAGACAATTGCATTTAAGATCCACTTAGGATTTCACCCAGTGTTGCAGGTGAACCTGTAAACATAGGTTCTTCTCAGACTAAAGTTTGTCAAGGTAGTGGAAATAAAAGAGGGCATTTCCGTTGGGGAGAAAGAAATAGGAGGGCACACATCACCATTCTTTCTTTGCCAACTGTCCCCCACCTCCAGTCTCTGTTCCAACAGGTTAACTTCCAGTCTCTGAGCCCAGCTGGGGGAAAAAGCTATTGATAAAGCCTGAAGGAAAGGGCTGCAGGGCAAATCAAGAATAGTTAAGCTCCCACACCAACCAATTTTCCCATGCAAGTACCAGGCCACACTAACTTTAGAAAGCAAGCAAGACTTTGAGAACCTCATTCAACATGTAGTTGTGCCTTAGAGGAATAACAAAAGCAGAAAAGACCTTTTTAACCACTATATTCAATAATCAAGTGATGGAGTTGTGGTTAGCATCTTCTGCCTAGCATCTTCTGCCTAAAGAAAGAAAGAAAGAAAGAAAGAAAGAAAGAAAGAAAGAAAGAAAGAAAGAAAGAAAGAAAGAAAGAAAGAAAGAAAGAAAGAAAGAAAGAAAGAAAGACTGGAAAAGAGGAGTGATACAATAGTCTCGCTCTTGCAGGGGAGATACAATAGTCATGAAACAATAGTTTAGGTAAAGGTAAAGGTATCCCCTGCTCAAAAGCCAGTTGTGTCCGACTCTAGAGTGCGGTGCTCATCTCCGTTTCGGCAGCCAAAGAGCCAGCGCTGTCCGAAGGCGCTTCCATGGTCATGTGGCCGGCATGACTAACGGAACGCTGTTACCTTCCTACCGCAGTGGTACCTATTTCTCTGGCTGCAGGGCATGGTACTATACCTCTGGCCTCATGTCACACAAACTTATTTAGAGTGCATACGTACACAGGAACTGTGGTGATGGAAACTATGAAGAAAGGGCACTTCGCACAAACAGCCTGCTATCCCTCCCAACATGTATGGCAAGACATTTTGTTAACGTTTCTCTTCTAAGAATCCTTATTGCAGGTCCTCTGCCTCAGGAGGATTCCACACATAAATATCCAACTTCCACTCCTCCATCCCAACAGGAGGAGCAAGGACCATGCACTCCATACAGCAGGCGTGGGGAACCTCCAGCCTGCGGGACAATCCGGTCCGGCCCGGTCCGGGAGAGCGAGCGAGCAAGCAGTGGGAGGGAGGGAGGGAGGGAGGGAGAGCGAACGAGCGAGTGGTAAATTCGCGAGGGGGTCAAATTTGTGGGGGGGGAATTCGGCCGGCCTGCAGCAAATTTTCCCTATGGGAAAATGGCCCCCCACAGCAAATAGGTTCCCCACCCCTGCCATACAGGTAAAGCAACGGAGAAGAAGAAAACCCATACCACCAGACATTGATGCTGCGTATCAGTTTCTCAAACAGTGAGCCCATACCAATAAAACGAAGTTCAACAGAGATCAATGTAAAGTCCTGCATGGAACAAAGAATCAGAGGGCACAAGTACAGAATGAAGGAAACCTGGCCTGGCAGCAGCATGTGTAAAAAAAGATCTGAGTGTTTTAGTGGACCACAGCCTGAACATGAGCCAATAGTGCAGTATGGCTGCAAAAAAAAAAAAAACAAGCAAATGCATTGCTGGGCTACGCTACCAGAAGCACAGAGTCCAGATCACGAGAAGTAATAGCTCCACTCTATGCTGCCCTATTCAGATTTCATTTGAAATACTGAGTCCACATGTTTGGGATATTGATAGGTGGAGTGGGTTCAGAGGAGGGCAACTAAAATGAGGGATCTAGAAACCAAGTCCTATGAGGAACGGTTAAAAGAGCTTGGCACATTTGGCCTGGGAAGAGGAGTCTAAGGGGAGATACGATAGCCATCTTCAAGTTTTTGAAGGGCTGTCATGCAGAAAAATAGGAACGCTTACCATACTTTCTATGGTTTCTGAGGGTAGGACTAGAACCAATGAGTTGATACTACAAGGCAGCAGATTTAGGCTAGACAGGAGGAAGAATTTCCTAACTATAAGAATTGTCCAGCATTTGAGCAGTCTGTGTGGTATAGTTATGGGTTCTCCCTCACTTGAGGCTTTTAAGCAGAGGCTGAGCAGCCATTTGTCCGGGATGAGATAGTCACCTGTGCTGAGCAGCGTTGGCACAACTTTGGCATAGGATTACACTGTAAGCCTGTGAGAGCTAATGATGCCTTTAACATAATGTCTAGTTTAGCCCTCAGAGATTTAAGCTGCGAGGAGGGGAAGCACCAAACCAATGCCATTGCATGGCTTGCTGGCATGCTTTCTTCTGCATGACTTGCTTTCTCCTGAAATACTGGTCACTAATACAAAAGACCACATATTGCCCATTTTGACTGGCAGACCTGAAACGTTTTCTGTTTCAGACTTCTAAAGGTCAAGATACCTTGAACCATGTGAATCACTGTGGAAGTACACCAGCTATTTTTGATACCTCCACAAGTGTGTCCAGATAATGAAGTAATATACACAATTTGGTGTGGCTCATTAGAACTTGGACTGCTTATCACTCGTAACCAAGAAAACAGTACAGGTTTTATTTATGTTTTCCATGCCCGATATTACGAAGCAGGGCAATTAAAAATATACCCTTATTTTATTTTCACAACAATCCTGCCATATAACATTTGCTCCATACCCAGTGAAGTTGCAGAGCTACACAGCTCAGAGGAAATTTGAATTTGTCTCCCAGCAACAGACAGAACTATCATCATTTTAATAAAAATCAAGACTTATCATGGCCCGCTACAATGTACAAAGGTACAGGAATATGGGTTTAACAAAGATTTTTACATGGCTGATAAAACCGTATTTCCTGTATCTTTGTATATCATCATTTTAGTAGTATTTCTCAGAAAGAGAAAAAAACAAAGGAAAAGTATTTTCTCTTAAGAGACATCTTTAGAAACTTTGAATACTGGTTTGAAAGAATGTTTCATTTAAAACTACATTCTGCTCTTCTTGCAAGGAACTCAGAGTTAGCTCTTCTCCTTTCCTTTAACATGCTTAACAAGGCTGTTGTGGGAACAGACTGAGATGGGCAGCCCAATCCTGCCCATGGCCGCCCGCCAGATCCTGTGCACCAGCAGCCAGCATGGCTGCCGGACGGGAGGTCTACTCGAGGAAGGAGACGCTCGTCTCCTTCCCAGAGTGTAACCGGGGCTAGGCCCTATCGGCCTCCTCGTATTTCCACCAGCTATTTTGCTGGTGGAAGTAGAGGAGGACATGTAAAGACTCCGGCGCACAGTGGGGGACAGGATTTGGCCAAAGGTCTCCCCCCCCCCAGGGCCGCTGGGGCCAATGGCCACCCTCCCGGCTCCGGTGATTCCCCCCTCCCTGCCGGATCTTATCTTAAATCTGGATGGGATGTTATGAGAGTTCATTAAACTATAAACATTTTTCAAAAGTCATTTCTTAATCTATATTTTATCAACAACTTTGGTACTGCTGGGAAAAGGAAGTGGGTGGGAGTACTGATGTTGTCAGAGACTAGTTTTTAAACTATTATTGAACTGACAGGTATTGACACTTGAACAAAGTGTCTTTTCAGGCAATGTTCATTAACAATTAAAATGAAAATAGTGTAAACAAAAAACAAAAGTTTTAACAGAACCAAAACTGGAGGTGTGGGGAAAAAATCCCTACTCTTAATTGTAGTAATGGTTGACAGTGAAATTATAAATCTCAAGTATCTACATTCCACGTTAGTATTAGTGCAGATAAAAATGCTTGTAGTACGTGGAGAAAGAAACAGATAATACAAGTTTTTCCATCACTCTCAAATATCAGACCTAACTACACAAAGGCTTTAGTGTTTTGCCATTGTGCTGCAATGGCTAGACCAGGGGTGCCAAACTCATTTCATCCAGAGAGCTGAAGGTGGCATCTATGGCACCTGCCGAGGGCCAGAAGTGATGCTATTAAGCAGGAAGTGACATCACATAGCAGGTGATGACCAGAAATAAGCACTAGGAACTCAGCTGCAAATGGCAGAAGAGAAAATATGAAAATCTTGATCATATTTTCTCCATATGACGGTTGCAGAGGCAGGGCAGAAATCTGCCAGGGCAATTGTTAAGTTTATGAATTCTAGAGGGGGCCAGTATATTCCTGCGACACTCAATCTATTCCAGGCAAAGGCTTTGGCTCAACTTCTATATGGGTTGTTTCTGGGACCCTCCTCCTCCAGTTTTGCGCCTCTTGAACATGTGCAATCTAAGTTCTTGAGAGCAGTCTTTTGCGCGTCCAGTTATGTTTCTAACGAAAGTTTGCGATTAGAAGTCGGACTGATTAAAGTGAAGGCCAGAATTACTCTCACCTCTATCAACTTATGGCTTAAGCTAAATTCTAACACTCCAAGTCTATCGTCATTAACCCTTCAGGACAATTTCCAATCTGCCTGGCTCAGGGGAGCTTATGGGAATTTGAGGCTCCATGGGTTTTCCCCAGAGGCTGACAATGGACTATGCCCAGGCGAGTGGGGCTGTTAGGCAAAGATTGTTCGATATGGAAAGGCAAGATGACTCAGGTAGCACTCCAAATTTTTTAGCTGCGGAAGAGGTGAGGTATATAGCTGCACCGGCCATTTACCTTTCATGGCTGGAATTGCCAAGGAACAGAAGGGCTTTTTTCTGGCCAGGTGGAAAGCATTGCCCTCAGCTGTAGTCGAGGGTCGCTTTCGAAGGATCCCACTAGCTGAAAGGATTTGTCCATGTGGCTCAGGGGAAGTAGAATCAGTTGAGCATGCCCTGTTGCGTTGTGTATTCTATCTGGGGCTACGGGTTAAGTTTATATTGCCCCTGATTAAGAACTTCGTGGGCCTGGAGTATGTGGAGTTGGGTAAGATACTTCTTCTGGGAACCAATGTGTGGAGCACTAAGTGATGCACGAGCTTTTTGGCTGCGGCATGTAAAACACACAAGGGTATTATCAGCCAAATGAGGAGATTTGAGTTGTAGCTCTTTTTAGACTGAAGGATGAAAGTTTTATTTGTCAATTAGAATTTTAAGTATGTCAAATAAATAACACAATCTGAAATTTGATTAATATATGATGAGCAGACATGATCTGCGGGAGCAAAAGGATTTTAATATTTGTTGGAACGGCATGCAATACGTGTAGATGGTTTGCATGCCGAACTTTGTTAAAATGTGTTTTGGTCTTTGACTTCATTAATAAAGATGATGATGATCATATTTTCAAGATATGCGAGAACCTATTTATCACGCGAGCCACCCTTTCAGCAGTGCCACTTCTGCCAAGCAGTGTTCCCTAGAATTTTATTCCCTACCATGCAGAGCAGTTAATGACCTGAGCAGTACATAATCACTGCCATCTTAAAATGGGCAATGGCCAGTCTGACTTAACTATAACGACTACACCACCCACATCCTCCGATCCTCCCTGACCAGCACTCACTGTCTAATGCTGCCTCCCTCAGTCACCATACCCTGGCCCTAAGTTACTGATTTCCTTAGAAGCATCACTTCTACCAGAGATCTACACTGATGTCTGGCTACCAAGCATCACTTCTATTAGCGATCTGCACACCTTGGTTTCCCTTCAGCAAGTTCCAGCAAACATGAGGAAGATAAGAAAACAAAGGACAGTCACTTCGCAGCTCAATTATCACAAGCCAAATTATCTCATGGGCTAGATAAGGAGCTTCTGCAGGCAAAGGCCTGTAGTTTGACACCCCAGGGCTAGACTGTTGTGCTTGGGATGCAAGACACTCAGGTCCAAAAGTCCAGCTCATTCTTTGATCTCAGAGTAATGAAACTGCCACAACATTCAGATGGGGGTGGGGACGCAGTAAGCTTGCCACCCTCCCTTTAGCACCCGAAGTCCTCCATTGAGAAGGCTTATACTAGGTTGCGGGGAAAATGTTTACATTAATAATAATTCCAGTATTTATATACAGTACCGCCTTTGTCATTGGATTTCTCCTTTGACTTTAATTCAAGGCGGTTTACGATAGGCAGGCAATTCTAAACCAAAACGGTTTTTACAATACAATAAATGTCCTAATCTTTCATAGGACACTTCTTTCCAGGTGTTTCCTTTCACGGTCTGGCCTCTCTCTGGCATTCCTCTCACATGCGTTGACTGACAGGCAACTGCCCCTCACAGAGCTTCCTCTCACACACAGCTGCAGCTTCCTCTCTCTCTCTCACACACACACACACACACAGAGGGTTTTTTGCAGCTTTGTCAGCGGCGACGGAGTCTGCCATCCTTGGCCTTAATCTTCAGGCATGTAAGGCTGCAGCTCTCCCAACTGAGCCAAACCTCCTGCCCTTTACATTACAGTTTGTGTACACGCACACACTTGTAACTGTTTGATAATTTTTTTGAAATCATAAACTTAGAAAAAATTCTCTTACTTTGAGAACACATATCAACCAACTGTAGAGCACTTCCACAATGCTCCGTCATGACAAATATAAAATATGCAAGCCGAGAAAATGAAATGTTTAACCAATTACCTTTTAAACTTCTGTTCAAAAAGAAAATGGTACATGTGCTAAGAATGAAATAGCTAATGGCCTACTTGATCTCCTTTTCCTCCTTAGAATTCCCATAAATGCCCCAAGTGCCCCAACTTAGCTAGCATGGGTGAGTGAATGAAGCTGCATGCCTCAAAAAAGCACCCTTTCTTGAGACCTCCTTCACTTTGTATATGCCAAGAATGATGTCTTGGCTACTTAATTCAGAACGTTCAACATGTTCGCTTTCAACATGGTGAGCATGAGCAACTGTGTTAACCAAGATAGATAGTGCTGTCAAAGAGGAAGCTGGGTCACCGTGACAGAAACAATGAGATATAGTGACCTTTATATTCAGAGATAAATGTCCTTAAAATTGCATGAAGCGGCTCTATTAAACACCTTTTCCTTGCTTTTTTATGTTTAATAACCAAATGCAATGCTGCTCTGTGCTATTATTGTCTGTATGCTTTATTTCTAGTCAGGCCCTAATCACCATCACACTTTGATTTTTACAAAATGTCTTAACAATCCTACCTTACTAGCAATCTATTTTCCAGGATGCTTCTATTTTATCTACACCAAAATTCATATGGAACATGTCCAAATATTTCAGAGGCATTTTAAAAGAAAAGAATGAAAACTACAGTTAATGCCCAAATACAGTTTAAAAACTATTCATAGCCTCTAAGCCTAGGCAGTGCTACTAAGATGCAACTCCCCCCCCCCCGATATCAGACACTTCTAAATAAGCATACTTAGAATGACAGTCTTAAATTAGTTTAATTGTGCAAGGCATTCCACTATTTATCAGAAAGGGCTAAGATCACGGCTTCTACCCAGATTTGTCATGAAATGGAAATATCATTTCACTCCATCCTAAGGGATGTTGGGCAGAGGGGCAGAGGGGTCTGGCTCAGTTGGGAGAGCCACCGCCATGCAAGCCCAAAGAACGGTGAATGACAAGTTCGAGACACGCAGCCGACAAAAGGCTGTGAAAGCCTCCATGAGGAGAGATAAGAGCTCCCAGCTGCTTCGGTCAAGTGTGGGAGGTGACGGCCAGAGGAAAAAAAGCCAGACTGCAAAAGGATACCACCTGGAATGTAGCTGTTCACGAAAGATTTGACATTTATATATTGTAAAAACAACAAAACAACAACATTAGGGGGGTTAGGAAAAGCCTGCCCATGTACACCAGCTTGGATTAAAGTCAGAGGAGAAATCCAATGACCAAGAAAGGCGGTATATAAATACTGTATATTATATTATTATGTACTAAAATGAAGAAAAATAATTTTCAGGTACTTCACTTTTTTAGATGAGTCTTCACTATACTTTTAAAGGGGGTGGAGGAATATACAGCTGCAAAGAGGGCACTGAATATAATAAACAAAATATTATGTTTAAAATAAAAGGCAATCCAGCCTGTAGAACACACAGGACTCGAAGGATTAATCAGTACAATTAATGTACTCATTTCTGAACTGCAGATTTAGCAATTAGCAATGAGAGATAAACTCTCTCTTTGGAAAGTTCCTCAAAGCTTGCATTTTTGTAATCAATGGCACAATCCTATCCCCCACCGGCACCAATGCTGAAGCCTCGGCACCGGGTGTCGCAAACGTGCCATAAGGCACGTTTCGACATCCTGTGAATAAACAGCAGCTGTTAACCAGGCAGCAGACATACCTTTAGGAGAAGTGTGCATTTTCACATGATTTCTTAGTCAGTCTGAATAGCTGCTTCCTAGGTTGCTACTAGCTTTCTTATTTGCCTCTAGAATGGCCTTATGGAGGGTTCTTGTATGCTAGCAACCCAAACAACCAAATGCTATTGGGTAGTACCTTGTGCCTGAGCTGCAGAGCTGTGAGAATATCCGAGAGCCAAGAGCGCGGTCTCCACAAGCTGACTAAAAAGCACATCTTTGCGAACCAGAACAAACTCGGCATGTTCTTCCCGATTATCATATTCAAGAGAAGCGTCCAGCTGCTCCACCACACAAAAGACAGGGATCATCAAACCTGGAGGGAGAGAGAAAGAGAGAGATGGATGAATCCACAATTACAGAACATTTGAAGGAGACCTGTTGGTTTAGACGAAGGGTTTGTCTAGTACAGTATTCTTTTTCCAACAGTGGTGTTCCAACAGGAGGTGTGGCCTGGAGGTTGAGCCAGTGCCCTGCCTGAAGAAGCTAAGCATGGTCGACCTCTGTTCTCGCTTGGATGGGAGACGGAAGCTGCTGATAGACCTCGCAAAGACACTGAGAAGGCAGCGTGAGAGCGTGGAATGAGGAGGAGTCAGCTGCTAGAGAGATAACATCTTGACAACCATCCGAGGGCGAACTGCAGTAAACTGTGAAGCTTGGAAGTGCAGAGCACAAGCCAGAAGGAGGGCTGCACTCGGAAGGGAAACATCTTGTGTATGGAAGATTCTATATATGAATAGAACGATATTGTAAAGACCCTTATCGGGTCTAGGATAGCCTGCCTATGTAAACCACCTTGAATAAATCTGATGAGAAATCTGATGATGAGAAAGGTGGTATATAAGCACAGTAAATAAAATAAATAAATAAGTCAGATGTCTTTGAGAAAGCCCACAAAGCAAGGCATCAACAGTTCCATCAAACTTGCTTGTCACCAGCATCAGGTATTCAGAGGTGTACAGGTTCTGAATATGGAGATTCCATTTCATATCATCAATGGCCACTAATGAACAGAAGTGTCAATTTCTCTAACCCTTTTCAAAAGCCATCACTACAGCTTATTTTTTTTTTATTTACTAGCATTTCTATCCCACCTCTTGATCAAGGACTTCTGATGCAGTTAACAACGTTTTGGAACAACGAAAGTATTGGATAGGATCCCAAACTTGAATAAGCAGAATGAAGCTCACACAAGGAATCATCTCCAGCCCCTCCTCTCTACTTACAGTGCCCTGAACACTCTGAAAAGCTGCTCCCGAGAAATTGAGGGACCCTTAGGAACAGTAAGGTCTGTGTGGCATAAGACAACTGCATTGGGAAGAGCAAATCCACAGAATCAAGGAAGAAGCACTTTCTGTGAGAGCAGCTTGCAGAAAGTGCATTCACCCAATTTCTAGAGATTTTCCCCACAGCCCCACACCACATCCCATGCAAAAAGGTCTCTTGACCCCTCAGAAGTGGCTTTTTGGAGGGCTCGGGGACTGCAGTGAGGAGAAGGCATAAGAAGATCCCTTATGTGAACTTCATTCCATTCATGCAAGTTTGGATCCAATCCAGAAAAATAACTAAAACAAAATACAAGAATACACTAAATATTAAATAGACTCAATTGTATTTGCATTGCTGACAGAGCCTGTTTCATTATTTATTATTGTCTTTACTTGTTTTGAATTGTTATTTAAATGCATTAGATTTCAGTGGGATGACTTCCATTGAGAGCTGGTGTAGCATAGCGACTGAGCTAAAAATTATGACTTCCCTAGTTCAAATCTCACCTCTGCCTTGAATTCTCACTAGATGGCCTTGGAAAAGCCACTCCCTTTTAGCATCAGCTCCCAGGCTGCAATATGGGGAAAATAATATTTACTCATCTTATAGGGTTGTTGTAAGGACAACTTCAAGATAACACATGTGAAGCACTTTGCACACTCTGAAAGCACTATATAAATGTTTATTATTAAAACCTACACAGAATTAAAATGTCTTCAACTGTTATCTAAAAGCAGTAAGCTGAGGAGCTCATAGGGCTAGGGAATTCCAAAAGTGAGGCAGCATGAAAATACTGCTCAGTGTTTCTACCAACCACATCTCAGAAGGGGAGGGCAAAACCTTTGAAGAGGATCTTGATAGTCCAGTAGACTCAGGCAGTTCTTTAATTACCCCAGGCCTAACTCATAGAATTTACTACCAAAGAATAGCAATGTCTTGCGTGAAATGGTATTCCAGCCCCTCCCTGCAAATATCCATTCCATTCCAGCCCCTCCATTCCCCCCCCCCCCCCCGCAAATATCAGAGAACTGTGGATAGGGACAAATGCAGTTCCAGCTTCCTGGAAAAAATCACTTTTTCCGATGAAACCGGAAGTGGGTCACAATCGTGTCGGGGAGCCGTTCTGTAGCGCGAGGAGGCATGCAGAGGGGTCCGCAAGCTCCCCTCACACACCCGAGGCCTGACAAGACCCCCCAAGTAGGGCTAAAAACTGCTTTGTTCCCCCAGCGGTGGTGGCAGCAGGATCCTGGAAGCGCTGTTGCCATCGGCCGCCACTTCCCTTAAGGGAGTAGAAACCCATTGTTCCCCGCTGGGGCGTCACAACGCCCCAGTTTGGGAACCTCTGCTTTAAATTAATGTTTAGATTATTTATAGTATGTTCTAGAACGGAAGGTACTTTTTCCCCCATGGATTCCATCCAGTCACGCTTACACAATGTCTTTCTCACCACCTCCTCTATACTACAGCCCCCTGATGGTTGAGGAACCATCTTAACCACAAGGGATGATGCACTGAGGACCACAGGAGGAGAGAGGGATCCCCAGGAACTAGATACAGGCATTTTCTGCAAGTTCACCTTTGAATCCAATACATAGCAACAGGAGACACTCATCCCCTTCCCCAAGTGTAACCGTGGCTGGGGCCAATCGACCTCAGAATTCCGCCAGCCATTTTGCTGGCGGAAGTCGGAGGGGGCTGTGTAATGGCTCAGCCAACCGGCGGGGGTCAGGATTCGGCCGAGGCCGATCCTCGCCCCCTCCCCGATCGGCTGGGCCTATCGGCCTCCATCGTTTGCTCCCAAACTGCCCCACCTCCACTGGATCCTTACTTGGGTCTGGCGGCAGGCGGGAGCCGGTCCGGGCGGCGAAGCAGGGCCTTCCCTGCTCACGAGTCATCACAAAAGTGCTTTACGGCACTTTTGCGACAGCATAGGGCAGCGGAACGCTCGTTCCACCACCCTAGCTTAGAATAGGATTGCGCTCTAAATGTAATATGGGTACAGTACATGCTAATATGGGTAAATTGCACAGCCAACTGGAAGTTTTTTGCTGTATATACAGTACTCATATCAAGCATGTGTCTCAAAACTACACTGCATTTTTAGTATGTACAACATAATAAAAATGTAGCATTAGAATTAAATTATAAACAAGAAGAAAGTCACCTGTGAAACTTGGCAGACATAGTTTTAGTTCACAATACTGTACCTTCCTGTCATTAACACATACCACCTAAGTCAACAGCACAGACATCACCTCTCTGAACACTTCTCTACCATCACCATACAACCCCTTTTGTCCCTGGATCTTTTGTGCTGGCAGTTTGCTTCTTTAGCAGTCATATTAGAATGTTCGTACACCATGTTCCATGACACCACAGAAGCTCTGTTAATTAATGAAGGAGAGGTTGAAGTCACTAGAACTTCTGGATCTGGTAGCTAGAAAGGTTTCAAAACCCACAATCTACATTTACCTCAAATTTTGTCTCTTTCAGTGGCTGTACTTCTTCCCCACTTTTCCTACAAGTCTGCATGCTTTATTGCGCAATCCTGATCTAAATTAGGGCAGCGGAACAAGCGTTCCGCCACCCTAAGCCAACGCGAAAGTGCCGTAAAGCACTTCCGCGACGACTCACCAGCCGGGAAGGCTGTCTCCCGTCCGCCACCAGACCCAGGTAAGGATCCAGTGGGGGGGGCAGTTCGGCCGCAAACATATATACTGGTATATACTTCTCACCCCCAGCAATCGATTCTTCCTGCAGAAAAGACATTTACTAAACCCAAACCAAGTTCCAAAAGCCAACAGGGCTTCTTCGTAAATGCAAGGCTAGAGCAACCCCCCTTCCAGACATAATGTTTTCTGCAGAGTTAGAACACAGGAGAAAGTCTACAATCTGAGAGCAGCCAGATAGCTTACGGTAATTTTGGTACACCTGATCAAGGCTGGTTTATCCATGAAGCTGGCTAAAATGCTCACACTGGACAGCAAGGTGGGGGGGAGCAGTAAACTGACAAGGTAAACTGCCTTACACCCTACCTCTGTCCGCTATCCCCCTCTTGCTTGCTGCTCACTTGTGCCACTTCAGTTGGCTCTCTGATCCTATCGCCACTTGCTGAGAACAAGAATCGGGCCAACAGCAGCTTCATCCTTCCTGCAGTGCCATCACAAAAAAAAGTGGAGAAACACAGACACACACACACACCTTGTGCCACCTCAAGCAGTGGAGCATGGCGATTCCAACCCCTTATATGAGCTTCAGCACAGCCTCCTTCCTCCATGCTGGTCCTTTTTTATTTTAAGCAGAATGAAGTAGACCACACTGGGGGGGGGGGGCGCCCAAGCAGCTGAAGAGCCAAGGCTGAAGCTGAAGCCCACCACCTTCACACAGTCCCAAAACTTTCACCAGGCCTACATCCAATCCTTGATTTTTAGAGTAAAACTTGTGTTTGGTTTTTTATTTAGATCCTTTCCCAACACTGCGGGGATGGTGTAACTGTCACTGAAACAGCCAGTTCATTTCACCTTAAGAAAGTACTTCCATGACAAAGGAATTTCCACTTACCAGTACTGAAACCCCTGCATGCTGGTAAACTACTGTTCCTGCCCAAGAGAACATAACTATTGTGAGCATTTTGCTGTGAAGATAGCAGTGACAATACTTTCAGAGCTCACGTGAGGTACGTCACAAATCCCCCAGTTGCCTTTGCCCCACCCACTCTTAACTGCTTTGCTACATTTTTTTTACTTTCCCTTTTGAGGCCGCAGATTCATTCTCTCCACACTCAAACATACGACTTCTATAATTTAAAATAAAGAACATCGTACCTGCAGCAAGCAACCGACTATTAAGCTAGACCTTTCCCACTTGATTACTGGACATACTGAGTGCTAGTAAAATGGTAAGAGAAAACAGAATAATTTCCCTATGGAAAGGACTTTCATTTGGAAATAAGAGTTTCACAATAATTTGCAAACCTCTAATATACTTTTGTTCTGTCACTGCTGAAACATCCCTGGTTTCTTCTCTCACCTTCAGCCTTAGGTAATGGGAAGCTGCTGGCTTATCCTAATCATGCAGTAAGAAATCGGATACTAGGGTACACCATAATTTATTCCTTGTCAGATGAAAACCTACTATTAAATACATCTACATTTTGCATTCTAACAAGTCGTATAACCTATTTACAAACAAAAACTTTATCTTAATAGCATAGTATTATGACAAGATTTATTATACTGGGGCTCCCTAGCAAGGAACAAAGAAATAAGTCCTACACCAAAGATTGCAATTGTTGATCTCAGGCTCCTCAGGTTTCTGGTTGGTGACCCCCTCCCCCCCCAAAAAAACCCACAATGAATAAATTTTTAACCACCCACCCCAAAAATCTGAGAACAAGTAATTTTTCTAGAAAAAAAGGTTTTTCCTGTTACATGTTACTATCGTAAGCCCTTATTGCCTAACACAGGGACGTTTTCACTAATAGGGGTGTGATACAGCTAAAATTAAACACTTTTGAATCTCACCAATTTCAACAGGAGATTCTCCCACTAAAATCAATGGAACTTAATGTTTAATTTTGGCTAGATCACACCCAGAAATTTTAAACCACTTTAATGAACTAAGCCTGAATATTGATAGCCTAAATTTGCCAATAAAATGGGGCAGAAAGTACGGTATTCTAATAAAAAGGTACAGTACTAAGAAACTAAATACAAAATGCAGAAACACAGATAGATAGCTCTAGAACAAAATAATTTTCCCACGTGCTTCAATGGTATTGTGCACCTGAGGCTTTCTATCTTCCTCTTAACCTTATTAAATACCGGTATATTCAACAAAGCAAGATGTATTGCTTCGTCAAAGATATGTCATCAAAACAGTGATTGCACATTAGCAGTCATTTTAGAATCTATAAATGAAAGCTCCCTTAAGGTTTCAATCCTATATAGATGTTCTTGGGAATGAGTCTTATTGAACTGTGTGGAACTTACTTCCAAATAAACATGTATATATTTAAGTTTACACTATGTTCCAAAACCCAACAAATACACAACAAAAAATTCCAGCATGTACTACTTGCTATTTTGCAGACCCAAAATCTTGCAGCTCACTGATATGTAGTAAAGCAATGACTCAGATTTGAGATTTCAAACATTCAGCAGGTATGAACTACACTTCCTCAAAAGGATTTTCAAGATGTATACCTTCTATAAAACTACATTTGACAAGTATATGCTGTTGGCAGTAATTAGCCGTCTTTACAATAAAAGCAAATAGATGGCATATGAAGAGCAAAATCACCTTTACAGAAAAACAAGGAACTCTCTCTTTTCTTTTTCATCCCCTATTAACAAATTGAAACCATAAGAAATCAGCTACCTATACTGTATATATTGTCTTGGGACTAATAACTGCAGCATCCATGCACTTTAGTCTGAGACTGTACAAGGAGCACCATATGATGAATCTGCACAAAGTTTGTAAACACAGACTAAACAATTCTCTTTTTCCCTGTATTGCACTGAACTCTGGGAAGCTATTCAATATCCATTTTTGAGCTATCTACTGAGATTACGAAATACAGTGGGGCCTCGATATCTGCGGGTTCTGCTTCTGCAGCTCCCAGTATCCATGGAAGCAACCAGCGAATAATGGGATGCTGGAGCCCAGCACCCAATGGCCTATTTACTCACTGCGAAGGCCTCCTGAGGCCAGTTCCACATCGAAGCTGGCCTGGAAAGCCCTGAAGAGGCCTCTGCAGAAGTCACTTTAAATCGCCTTGGAGAGGCTTACAGCAGCCTGCGGAGGCCTCTGCAGGCCTTTCCAGACTGGCGCTGACGTGGAACAGGTTTCCGTAGGCCTCCGCAGTGAGTAAATGGGCCATTGGGTGCTAAACTCCAGCATCCGCTGATCCTCGCTACAGACAGTGAGGGCCTATTGTACTGTAAAATCAAGGCAGATTCTAACCATGAGTTTTTTATCCAGATGAAACTAATTGGTCCTTCATAAAAGGCTGAACTGGCTTCCTAATTCAGTGGCAATGCATGGACCATTCAACTAAGTTGAATGGTACAAGATAGAACTGGTCTAGCCATGGCAACAACTAAATCGGTCACTTCAGGTAGCACGTTTGTGGGGAGGCGCTCATCTCTGTCCACCTACTTGGTTCCACTGCTCCATCTTCTCCTTCCATTCCCTGAATTGGAAAAGAGGAAATGTGGAGGGGAAGAGAGAACTGAGCTAGAATATTTATTGGAGAGTGGGAGAAGCAAAGGCTGGCACATCACTGGGAGGGGGGGTAGCATTTGGCACACTGCCTCAGGAGGTCTTGGGCCAGAACTGGTCTGAGATCTACTTCACATTCAGCATTCATTTCCCATTCTAGACGCATAACTAAAATTACAGCACTTTCGTGCTGAAGCCTAAGGAACAGTCGGAAAGGCAAAGATACTTTCACTGCACCATCATCTTTCCCTGGTTTTGGAAGAAGGGTTACTAGGAAGAGTTGCCTTTTTTTTTTGTTCTAATGCTATTTCCTGTGTGTGGTTCTTGGGAGGAAGTGAGAGAGGTCATGCCCTATTGCTTGCTAAATGCCAATACTTATTAGTACCACAATCCACAGATCCTCACAAGCAACTGTGCACGAAAATCTCTGCACACTCACCTTTTAATGCAGATTCCTAGTGTTAGGTTGGCAAAGGGCCACAGGTAAAGTTAAGAAGGGAACAAAAATTCAGAGAGTTTGATAAACGCTGCCTTAAGCATTAATAAGTTAAACAGAAAAAAATATCCTGGAAGAAATAAGGTTTAGAGAATGCAAAAAAAAAAAATGCAGCATAGAGGAAGAGAGGGTGTTGGTTGTTTTGATTTGTTACAAGATTTGGAAAGCTACACTTGCTACCCAATCCTAAAACTATGCAATGCCATTGTAACAGAATCTTCATGCCAATGCTAATACAGCAGTATAAAAGTCTGGTTAAGCAGAGGTGTTACAAACAAAAATTCATAACATTACAATCTGAAACGAGAACAAAACTAGCACACACATTACCCCAAATATTTTCTAATCTACTAGACTTCTCCCTCTTCATGACCTACACCATCATTCATATAGGAACTCTGGAGTTAAAATCACTGTTCTATTCTGAAGGTTAAAACCTTTCTGAGGTTAAAATTAAATTAAAATTACAGCTACCCCTGTGCTCTAGAAATGTAACCACCAGAGGATTGGCATTCATCTGCATGAGTTAAGAATCCATAATATGGATTATGAATTTGTTCATAATATGAAATATCAAATTCACAAATATGGACAAAATCTTACACTAGCAGGCAAATTAATTCAGTTGTCACTATTTCAGCAAGTTTCAAGTCAAAACAAAATCTGTTTTCTGAAGACTCTTCTGTTCAAAAAAGTGGAGGAAAGCCAATGTGAAAGGTAGAAACAAATCTAAGGTGAATTCGGGAAGGCATGGGGATAGGAGCAGCGTAGTCAGTAATTTTATAATCAGGCATCACATCAAAGGCAATATTATTCCCTCACCCAAACTGCCCTTTTAACTATATCCAGCCGCTGCCATGCCACCATAACAATTAGTGGGGTTGGGAAGCAGTGAGAGCACCGAGTAACTTACAGTAAGTGGAAAGGGGAGTGTCTGGATGCCCAATTCCCAGTAACAGCCTGTCATGCGCATGCTGCCTGCATGCATGGTGGGGGGAAAAGAATAGGGTTCTACTGAGAAATGCAATCTCCTCCACATACAGGTGCTGCACCCACAAGGGACATGATCATGCCTAGTGTGCTTGGCAGAGGCTCCAATTTAATGAGATCACGTGTACATAAGTTTTACATATTTGCATTAAATTCAAGGTTCTTTTTAAAGCCAGATTGGTGTGGTGGGAGTTAAGGATACTTAATTTAACAGAGTTCTTTTTAAATTCAAAGGATTATCATCTCAACAACAACAAGAGAGAAACCAACCTTGCCTCTGAGGATCTTCCATGTATTTGTAACTATTATGAGCAGAAACCAAAGTCCAAGGAAAATTTGATTAAAGGAGCATTAAAAAAACAGTTAAGATTAGTAAGTGGGGGTAAGATGATGGCTGGTGCATGCACATAGCAGGGACCAGTAAAGTAGACCAGTAACGAATATTCGCAAAGGAGTGAATAGCCGTAAATGGCTCCAAACTCATGGGGATAGAGAAGTAAAAAATAGAAAGTGATATATTCCTGAAAGACCAAGTATGGACAACTACTGTGTGCTAGGGGTGCAAATGGTATTGGTACCGTCTTTTCTCCAGATGGTAGTTAGGATGCGGTGGTTATAGAAGCATATTCTGCCACAAAGCCAACCCCAAACCCAGTGGCCTTTATTTATTTATTGTTAGTGGTCAATAAGGTCTAGCAATAAGGACTTATTTTCTTTATAGAAGATTTAAATTTGGTTGGGTTATGGGACACGTAATAGTTCTCAGAATCACAATTTACTCAAACATCACTGTTATTCCTACTGCAGATAATTTCATTCTCTACTTACTTAGACACCATATCCAAGCACAAGGATATATAGCTGTCAAAGAGACTACTGTATATAGTTTGAGTAGCATAGCACATAAGTTGCAATTATCATTATTTTCCCTTTGAAGATGTAATAACCCATCAGGGAAAAAAGCCTTATCAAATGCAAGTCCTCTATGAACATCAGAGGCAGGACATGTCGACATGACCCTGAAAAACGGGTAGTAAAAAGCAAATGCAAATTCAACTTCAACTTCACTATTTAACGTGTTTTACAAATAACCCACATCACCATATACACCATGAATGAATGGAAAATATACTAATATTTCACTTCAAAAAGTGACGTTATTTCAGTACTAGTAGTATAGTCACTTTTCTAAAACCACCTATTTAATGTATACTAGTGCTTTTGATTCCTACAGCATTGAAGACATGGTCCAGAGGGGAGAGAATTAAAATGAATTCCCTGAGCAGCTATGATTTTTTTAAATGCCACTTTCTATGCCAAATTCTACCCCACAATTAATTTTAATGACGCCATTACAATTTCTTAAAGTGGAACCACAAACAGACCTTGTACTGGCATACAAAGATGTCATCATATGTAAATTTTAAGAGGAGAACTTTTTCCAAGAATTTCTTTTTAATGAAGAAGCTATTAATGACTTACGAGATTAGAAAATCCTGTGCAATTTAAAAAGCAAGACCTTCTCTCTCCTTTTTTAAGTCATTTAGAATTATTTGCCTACATGAGATCTTCACTAGAATTATTATTAGTTCTTATTTTTACTGCACAATGCGTTATAGGAAATGCATTGCATATAGATATCCTACAATTTTTGTAGGAGATTTGTAACTCAATTGTCCAAATACCGTACCGTACTGTAGTCTGACAATATATTACCATATAAAGTACATAAATATTCCATGAAGCCAGAATGCCCTAATATCAGTGGTGGCCTGCCTTTCTTAACTGCACCATGGTGCAATTTTAAAACAAGGGCAGGAGTAAGTACTACTTGCTCGTGCTCCCCATTCCTGCAGGATTCTGAATACATACTCATTCTCTTAATTTAGGGGCAGGTACCCCCTGCTCTGTACCTTAACCACCATCATATTAAAGGCTAGGTCTTTTATAGTTGTATGAGTTTTACTGGATCCATTTCAGTCAAAACAAAAAGTTAACTGTCAAGCTATCCCTGTGGTTCCTAATAAAAACCAATAACCAAAAAAAGCTATAAAAAGTTATTAATTGTTGATTATAAAAGTTTAAAAATTAATTTCATTGTTCCATAACCGTTAACCAGGTGGAGTTTTGTAACTCTCTTTCTTTGTTGTAGTTCTACTAAATTTATAATCTTTATATTTGACAAGTCAAATGATCAAAGTCTAATCTCTCTGAATACCTCCCAATAGAAGAGTAGATTCTGCTGAAAACACAGGGCTCACGAGGAAGAAATGCAAGTGGAGTCTGGAAAAAATAATACTTGGGAAAATCAAGTAGCACACTACAGTATATGATAGTTCAGACTGATTTTGTTCTCAATACACAAGGCCTGCATTCACATGTGCCCCGATTATCTCTCTCACTTTCAATTTAGTGGGAAACCGTAATTTGCTGCTACAGCCAAACTATGGTCTGCACAAATTGGAAGCAAGCAAGGAAAGCAGAACTTGCAAGGGGTATAGGGGGAAAGTATGCAAATACAAAGCTCAATCACACAGTGTCAAATCTGAACTAACCCTGTTACAGCCCAGTCCTATCCTGGGCCAGCCCAGATCATGCAGTGGCACTGGCACAGCCTCCGCTGTGTGCTATGGGCTGGCCTGGGACCAGGAAGCAACAGCGAAGTAAGTAAAAACTTTACTTACCTACTCCACCTCTGCCTTATCTCCAATGGGCCTACTCGAATTTGCACCAGACCTTCGGCCGACGTAAATTCGAGTGGGTCGGGGGGGGAGGGGTTGTCAAGCCAAGGACATAAGATACCACTACTGCTGCTGCTATTTGTCCTCAGCTCACCCTCAACAACAACACCCCCCCCCCCCGGCCAGTCCCAATACGCCCCTGGAATGCCAGTTCCAACAGGGGCTATGGGGGGCACTGGCACACACCAACAGCCAATTGCACTGCTCGCCCCAGCCCAAGCGCCGCCACAGTGACTGCCATGTCAGCAGCCCTGGCCTTGCACTGACAGAATGCAAGTTCCATCAACACAAGACCCAGATAGGATTGGGCCATTCGTGTACTAACTGAAAGCCATCCGAGCTTCACTGATGCCAAGAGCAGATTCCAGAGATTGGACAATAGCCCTAAATTTCCTTCCTCTATTTTATACCTCCATATATCACTGTTCCAAATCATATGACTGAGCTCCAGGATAAAGAACTAGATTACATTTGCCTAGAAGCCACAAAATTATATGGCCAGTTCCCCAAAACATACAATAAAAATGGCCAAGCCAGGAGTGAAGCTGGCAAGAGGTAAGGAATTATCAGTACCCAATACCAATAGCTCATTTATGAGTGACTGGCAGCACAATCCTGTGTAACTCTTGCACCGGTGTAACAGTAGATCCACTGGTGTAAGTGCACTTATGCCAGTAACTTGCCGTACGCCAACGGATGCCCCATGCACCAGCGGAGTTGTGCTGGCATCCATCCTGCGTCCATACTGCATATGTGCAGTGTCCGAGGGGGTTACGCCGGTGTCCGTCCTGCATCCGTTGGCGTACGGTGCACTTAAACCAGTGGATCTACTGTTACACTGGTGCAAGAGTTACACAGGATTGGGCTGTGGATCTATTAACAACCATCAACATTCATATTACACCACAGAAACTTAACTTCTGAGAGTATGTTTTTGTAAAGTTTTATTAGTGATTTTTTCATAATTACAATTATCAACAAAAGACCTGCCTTCTCGTGTGCCGTACAGAAAACTGAACAAACAGCCAAAATATACATTACATAAGACTGCCATATTCATAAAAACATTAAACAAATTTAAATAACTTTAAAAAAAATTAAAATGGGACCTCAAATTAGCTGCAACTAGATTGATCACAACATCCTGCTGTTTTGACCCTATGAGCTGAATCATCCACACAGCACAATGCTCAGTTTTTAGACTCTAGGAATGTCTAGTCTGGAATGTAAAGCTAGGGGTTCCCATGGGATTGCTTTCACACTGGAACTACTTTTATTTCTGAGTAACCTTCCCCTGACCTATGACAAACTATGAGATGAAAGAAAAGTAGCATTCTAAAAGTAGCATTTTAGACAATAAGGAAAATATGTGTCTATATGGTGCCAGTTTTGTAAAGACTCTATATTAAATCATTTTCTGAGGCTGCGTACAACTCAACAGACTTACCTGTATATACTCGAGTGTACATCAATCTCATAGATAAGTCGAGAGCAAGTTTTAAACAAAAAATCATGGGATTTGCTATGACCGGTGGATAAGTCGAGGGTAAAACTTAGGAGTTTATAAACTCTTTGAATTCTTGAAAATGACCCGTGATTGTTCTGAGGCAGCAACAGAAATCCTCCAAACAGAAGAAAGCTATATCTTGTTCTGAAGCAGCACAGAAACTGAGCTATTCTCCAAATAGGAAGAAAGGTGAAGGAGCTTATGGGAGTTGTGTAGGCTTTGTGAGGAGTACTTGTAGAGTACTTCCATAGCAACAGCCCTCATAAAGCTCCTTCACCTTTCTTCCTGTTTGGAGAATTGCTCCATTTCTGTGCTGCTTCAAAACAAGGTAAAATACCTCTCAGAACAAGGTAAAATATCAACCTATTTT
The DNA here is from genome assembly GCA_026170595.1 of Plestiodon gilberti rubricaudatus. Taxonomy (NCBI): domain Eukaryota; kingdom Metazoa; phylum Chordata; class Lepidosauria; order Squamata; family Scincidae; genus Plestiodon; species Plestiodon gilberti. The sequence continues at coordinate 160,577,401 of JANXHW010000001.1, read as the reverse complement.
AAAACAGCTCTCTTTTTTTACCCACCCCCACGTGTCCTGCTTCTCAGCCCAGTCCCCCCCCCCCCCCCAAAGCAGCTTCCATTTTATAAACTACCAGGTCACAAACGTCTAACTGTAACAAAAAGAAAATAATAAAGCAAGTAATAGAAAGAGTTTCATCTCACTGAAATTAAAAGTATAAGCCTAAGGCTGCAATCCTATGCATGCTTACCTGGGAGTAAGTCCCATTGAACTCAATGGGGCTTACTTCCAAGTAGACCTCTATAGGATTGGGCTGTAAATATTTCACCTCTGTTTTATCCCAAAAACAGCAGTTACTCAAAATTTGTCCACACCTGGGAGCCCAAGTCAATATATTTTCTGCCATAAATACAGTATATATAGCTAACAAGATGAACTAAATACCCCACTTCAGTAACTGCATTTTCTCAAAGTCTAAAAATTGGTAGAGTATGTGACAGGTCCATCTCATTTTTCTTAATGATGTTTTTATTATTCTTTCACCCAATTAAAGCAGAAATGGATATTGCATCTTCTGACTGTATAATTGTTATTGTAATCTGTTTTCGATCACTGCTTGGGAAATTGGTCCAAAACAACATAAACTATCCACAGCCTCAAAATGCAAGTCATTTTCTTTTACTACAACACTTAAGGAGACATCTATCATATTGCTCTGCTAGCATGCGTGTATTATGACAAAAAAAGTTATTTGTAAGTTGGAAAAAGACATTAAAAAGGCACCTTTTACTGCAATGTAATGCATAACTCATAACCGAGAATTTTATTCCTTAATAGCCAATAAAATAGAAAATATCAACTCTAGGAAATATGCATATCCACATGTAATATATAAATAATGGAAATGAATATTGCCTAAAAATATGCATGTATATTCCTTTAACACATATAGGTTATTCAAAGGGCATGTTTCATTTTTAGAAAAACTCCAATAGCAATATTTATCTTTAAAAAGGAAGAACCCAAACCTCATAAGGAATGAAATTAAGACCCAGGAACTTATTTCCAAGTAAGTGTGTTTAGGATTAGACTATAAATTTCACTAGAATATTAAGTTACAGTCCAATCCTGCCTAAGATGCGGTAGCTGGCCAATATGGCCGGCTGCTGCATCCTAGGCAGGATGTGGCCCACGCCAGTGCGGCCGGGGGTTACCTCAGGGAAAGGGGACATTCATCCCCTTCCTCCAGTGTAAACCCTGGAGGCCCCAATCGGCCTCCTCAAAGGCGTGCCAGCTCTTTAGCTGGCACAAAACCTGGGAGGCTGTGTAAGGCCGGCCCGGGAAGGGACTTGGGATATTGGTGCAGCCCGGCACCAATATTCTCACCCCCTCCCAGGCCTGGCCGGTCAATGACCCCTCCCCTGTCACCCCAGCCCACCCTCCCACTGCCCGGCGGCGCAGAGTCCAGGGGACGGCACAGTAATTGGTGCCTGCCTCCACGCCGGTGCTGCTTACTCTCCTGGTGCCACAAAAGTGCCTTACGGCACTTTCGTGACACCCAAGACTTCGCCAGCCTGAAGTTCTGGAGGATTGCGGCCGTTGTATTAACATGCGTCCACAAGGTATCTTTTATACATCAACTAAGAACTCTAGGCCCAGCACTGAAGCATATGATGAACAACTACAGAAAATCAAGTTAATGAAAGGAAACATTTAAGTTTACCAAAGAACCAGCATCTTGTAACGTACAAAGCATTGAAAAAACCTGAATCATGTTCTTAATGCAACATGAAGAGAAAGAACCTTGATATGAAGATTCATACTACAAGGTTCAAGTATTATTGCAATCCTTACCCCCACACACACACACACACACACACACACACCATTCCTTCAATGACACATTTTTCCACAATTACCATTCCTTTACTGACACATATTTCCACAATTACCAGTATAGCCTTAGAGTAGATCTTGAGCACATTTACTTAGAAGAATCAAATTGCTTTTAACACATACACAACCCAAAAAAACAAAGACAAATTTCACCGGGACTATTTAATATAGATCATATTCCATAGTCAATGTATCACAGATGTGGACACAGAGACAGTTCACACAATACTTTTTCTCCATTCAAGCTGTCCTTGGCCATACGTGCACATGTTATGTTCTTCCACGTGAACTGGGCAATAACTAATATAAACCATGTTTGTAGCAGTCAGAAAAAGTGCATCTATGATCAAAGAAATTCCTGCCAAACTGGTTAACACAACACTCTATCTGCCAACAAGAGTGAATACCCAAGGAAGTCTGGTCTGGTATGTGGAGAAAAAAATCATTTACACTTACACACACGCGCACACACGCACAGAAAGAGAGAGAGGGAGAGAGGACCAGTAAAGTAATTCAGATTCAGATCCAGAACCTTTATTGGCATAATTAAAACATACATAACATACAACATAGACATATAACAAGGGTGAAGAGTTCTAACCTAGCATACACTACCCATATGACTCGCACTGCGCCTCTTTACAATTAGCTTTAAGTAGGTTGCAGTAAAATAATTAAGGGGTAGGGCACTTCACTTTAGCCTTCGAGTTACTACTGTGTATGCTATTTTTTCAGATACGAAGTTGATCTGAATCTGAGATTATACGCTATACTTTTACTACCCCTACATACTAAAATGTGTACATCTAACCACAGTTTCAGCAACAGCTAATGAAAGGCTCAAACACTTGCCCATAAACCGTGCAAAGACGCAAGCTGTACATTGGCAATTCTATTCCTATCTCTACTGAACATACATAGATTTATGAAATGTCTCACAGTACAGCATCCTTTTACACGATGAAGCACAGCTAACCCTATTTTTACTGAAATGTACAGCAACCTTATCTACATCAACAGACTGGTTCATACTTCACAGAAGTACTAAAATCACTGTGTTTTATTGCCGTTTATGTGATGAACCCTGTAGCATGCAAAATGGCTACACGCATGTTTCTATGCAAGCTCCCACAAATGCATTCTGCAAAGAGCCATGTCTAATTGCAGCTCTCCACAGCATATTTTTATAACGAGCATGTGGTTTAAAACGTGTGCGTGCATGCACACAACACACGTGAAGCTGTCTAACACTTTACAGGTTAACTGCAAAAAGATGCAGTAAATTAGTCATTTCAATAACCCATTACATGCGAAACTGGCCTAAGTTGCTGCAGTCTTTGCTGCTTAGTTTACACAAATTTTCATTAGAGCCTTGACATTGCAGTAAGATTGCACCTTTGAGAAAAGGTGCACTTCTAGAGACATAATATAAATTTTCTGATCTTAGCTATTTTTGTAAAACAAACATTACAAGTATATTTAGAAAGGTTTTTTTATTAGATACACAATATTTCTATAAAATAAAAGGCAGAAATAATATGTTTTCTGGACCAAGTTGCTGAGAAACTCAGTTACGATTTTGACATTTCCACAAAAAAAGTTAAGACAATATAAACAAGGGGGGGGGAAAAGAGTGCAACCAGAAGTAGGTTAGGCACATCCTAGTGAACTCAGTGAGATTAAGCACTTGAAATTAATGAGATTTAAATGCACACGTCAGATTTAAGCATGCCCAATTTCCTTATATTCAAGATTTCTACCAGCTTGTCTCTCGGCTTTTTACAATCCATTCTGGAACTCAAATGATATGAAAAAAAACCTAGTTTTAGCATGTTTGAATTAATCAAAGTGTATAAACAAAGATGATAAAGGGCTCAGATAAGGCCCTGTCTTGTATATTTCTACAAAGAACCTTTTTTTTAAAGAAGCCTGTAAAATAGCTATTAAAAAGTACACCATCCTGAACATATTAACTTTAATTAAGGACAGCCGTACACATTACAACTGTTGCAAGCAACATCCACGTACGCATGTTGGGATAACCTGGTCTAATCAGGTTTCCTATATGCATGTACATCCATTTTCCTTCCACGCATTCTGCATTGACTGTGGCAAATGCCAGAGTAACACCATCATTTCCCAAAACAATTGTAAAGCGTAGCATTGCCCTAAGTCACACGTCAATGGAATATACAGTACTTTCAAGTAAGTTTCAGAGTACAGAGCAAGACTTCCTCATAAACATATCCAAGATTTGCATTTCCCCAGTGTTACTGTAAGTCTTACAGAATTATGGTCATACTGGAACAACTGATGATGTTATTATGGACATCATGAAGGGCCTCAAAGAAATCATTGCCACTAACTAATCTTTAAAAGTAAATGCCACCAGTAAGTAAAGAAACCCTTGTACACTGCTGATTCTATTATTTGTAGCCCAAATAATCTGAAACTCATTCTTACACAAACACAAGATAAATGTTTAGCACTCTGATGAATGCATAGCTCAGATATGGTGAGAAAGATCAGCATGGCAGAGATGATTAAGTATATTTATCCAAAATCATCAGCTCCTCAAATGTTTGTCAGTTGTGGCTTTAGCTCTTAAGACAGTTTCACTTATAGAACATCTTCATAAAAAGTGCATCTGTTTCTGTGGAGTTTATACAGTAGGAACCAATTAACATAAGATTGATTCATCATTTATCTCTGAGGGGAAAAAGTTATATTTTAAGCACACTCTGTAGTTCAAAGTCAATATTTTGTATTGCAGAGACTTTCCCTTTTAGTTAGCGCTGTCAACGCTCTCTCTCTCTCTCTCACACACACACACACACACACACACACACACACACACACAGAGCGCTAAATATTGCCAGGGTATAACCCACCTTCAGGCAGACAGAGTCTAAAGAACTATCTTTTAGTGGTACCAAACCTTGTTGCTATTAACTATTGCCAAAACATGTCCAAGCAATTAACCCAGCAACTTTAATCTAGCGGCTAGCCAATATTTCCTTCTATGTAGTTACATGACATGAAACTAGATTACATTATCCAATTCTTGGGGTACAAGCATAATGTTTTCCTACAGTTATTCCTAAAGACAATATTAAGATAAGAGAAAATGCATTTCATTTTCCAAAATGTACCAAATTACCAAAAATTTCATAGTCCGGCTACTTACTGTTCAAGACCCCCCCCCCCTTAGAGACCTAATTTTTCATATACTGTAGTGTAAAAATCTCTCTGTGGCTTGCTCTGGAAACAGTAAATTAGCTCAATATCATACAGCATACACTCTCTACATCATATTACCGTTACAGTGGTACTTTTCCCATCACTAAACTCCTATTTTACACACATTCAAGATTAAGAATATTTGAAAGCTACTCTGACATTAACCAGCTTTTAGAAAATAAGCTATTCTTTTAAGCAACTGTCTCAATAAAGACCTTGCACAAGAGAGGAGGACAGAGTAAATCTAATCCATGTAATTCTGCTGACACTAATGCCCACTTCTATGAACATTATCTGGAAAGTACCATCGCTGAAATCAATGAAACTCAATTTCAAGTAAAAATGTTAAAGATCTTTCACACTAGTGCAAAAGCTGTATTTGAACAAGAGGAATTAATAATCTAGATATTAATAATTAAGTGACTCCCACCTACTACACTGGAAGTTCTTTCCAAATAAGTAAACTTAGGACTCCCTGTTTCTCACCACATAAAAAGCATACTACGGTAATTTCCAGACCCTGGATCCTATGAAACCCAAAGGATGATAGAGAGCCATCCTAATATTGCGGGGAGTAAGTCTTTCTAATATTTTTTGAAATAAACGTCACCGAGTTCAACACTTACTGGGAATAAACCCCACTGAACTCAATGAGACTTGCTGTCAAAAAATAATTTGCGCTTCATAGGGTACATACGAACTTTCAAAGTACATACAACTTTTGTGTTTTATCACAAAATGCAATAAATATTTGCTAAGATGCTGAACTAAAAGAAAGAGAGGCTAATAAACACTGATCAGCAGAGAAGATTAAAGAATGCTATTGTGCAATTCTAAGCATACTTTTTCCAGCAGAACTCAGCTACACTTCTCTAAGGCTAAAAACAGTTAATGTTAAAAACATTTACATAGGAGTAAGTCCAACCAAAAGGAACAGAACTTACTTCTAAGTAGCCATGCATAGGATTGCACTGTAAGCAAGTGTATTTAGGACAGATGTGGGCAAACAAAGCCTGAACAGATTTGCACCACAACCCTAAACATGACTGTGTACCTCAACACACAAACAGTTATAAATTATCTTGAAATCACTGAAGTTTACTTCTAGATAAATGTTTTAAGTCAGGGTTCCGGTCTTTCCACAACATATTGATCTCTGAACTTTAGTTTGCTCAATACAATGGCATCAGGCAATCCTACGTGAGCTCACTGAAGTCAGTTCCACTGCATTCAATGGGGCTTACTCTCTGTAGATAAGTGTGCATATGATCGCAGCCATGCAGCCCAATCCTATACATGTTTATCTGGAAGGATGACCAATTGTGTTTAGCAAAGCTTATTCTACAGTAAGTATGCACAGGATTGCAAATTTGGTCTTATACAGGATGTCCATGACACCTAATGAACAGGTGCAGGACTAATATTATAGCCAATTCTGACGTATCAAACCCATTGCAGTTATGAATTTCTGAAGAACATTTCAAGTAATACATTCCAAAATTACACGAAACATCAACCCTAAGCTTCTAATTGAAAGAAACTCACATTATTCTCAATATGGATGATGAACTGCAAACTGTTCGAAATAAACCACATATTTCCTTTAATAGACTAAGTATAGAAACAGAGAAAAGCGATTTTCTTCCTAGAAAGATGAATATAGCATGCTCCAGAAGCATGACTGCAATGTTATGTTGAAAAGACCAAAACTTATTTTTTAAAGCAACAAACTCCTTTTTTCTAACTCATATAGATTGAGAAAGTCTATATCCTCCCAAATTTTACACCATTGTCAGCGCAATCCTGTGTAACTTTGCACCGGTGTAACAGTAGATGCACCGGTGTAAGTGCAATTACACTGGCATAAGTACTGTTACACCGGTGCAAGGTTACACAGGATTGTGCTGTGTAACAGGTAAGAATCAAATGCCTACTTTTTAACTGACATGATATTAGAGATGGTTTTATATAATATAATGAACTGCATTAGTAAAATAGTACATTCCAAATTTGCAAGAGAGTTAATCTGGCCTTTGTGGTCTGAACTAGCTTTCATTATGGTATGCTCAATCTCGACAAATATAAAAATAATAATTTATACATGATTGGCATAATAATTTAACATTACTCTCAAGGAAAAACTTCATTTGAAGGCAAATTATGTTGTCACATAAAATTCCGAAAAGACCATTTATATCAATGCTTTCATCACATTTACTATTATGTATTCTATCTGAAAGTGTCGACAAATGTTAGCAGTGATTCTCCCCTAACAGGAATAAAAGGTAACAATATATTCTCCTACATGTAGTTCAACTACATTTGTTTATTACTAGTATATTGCAAGTACTGTATTAACAATGGTATATTAGCCGTAAAATGAAGACTGTAATCCTACGTGGGTGTAATTGGGCACTGAATTCATGGGCTTACTTTCAAACGTATATAAACATCAGGCTCCATCTTTAATGTTTAGGGCTGCAATCCTACGTACACTTACCTGGGGGTGAACCCCATAAAACTCAATAGGACCTGATTGCGAGTAAACCTGTATAGGATCATGCAGCAAGGCATTTTGCTAGATATATTAAACCAGATTAACAGCGCAATCTTATGTAATCTTGCACCAGTAATCTTGTAACAGTAGATGCACCAGGTACAGACTGGTTCTTGAAGTGCACTTAGGCCAGTGTAACTGCTCTTACACCGGTGCATCAGCTGTTACACCGGTGCATCTACTGCTACACCGGTGCAAGGTTACACAGGATTGTGCTGTAAGAAGTGTACCTATATTTACTTTTCAAAACATAGGAACAGTATAATATCATCCATCACATCAAACTATATCAAAATTTGCATTTTTGCCAGAGCATTTAAACTATGCAGTGAGTTAAAGTTCCTCTGATTAGGTCAGTGAAAAACTGTACAAAAGTTTGATATTCCAGTCAAACATAAAACAAAGCTGCTTGGGGGGGGGGGGAGGCTTCTGTTTAGGTAGAGAACAGACTGGCTCTTGAAACAGTCTGAATCAAATATACACAGAACAGAACCCAAAAACAAGATGTGTGTTTCAGTGACTTTCTATCATCACTATAAACATCAATCAATATGGATCAAATATGACATAATATCTTGTTACCTACATTAGATGCTAGTATTTGACACTATGTGGGTTCTGTACTTCAATTTACTGCTCAAAAGAAGATTTGACAGTTCTACCAATTTTAACAACTTTCTTCTAAATCAGTGAGATTAGGCTCATCGTCTTAAAGGGTTAAAACTTGAGACTAATTTTCCATCTTTTAATAATTAATAAAAAGATCAACTGTTATGTGCATTTAAGAATCATGAACACAGATACATTTTGATCATGACTTTTACAAATCTGAATTTCCTGGCCATTAATCACCCTTCTTCAAAATCCTTATGGAGCGAATTACTAACTGAGAGGGGACGCCAATTCTAGTAAGTGAATGTTACCCAGCAGGGATATAAAGCTGTCAACACTACAGAGCTCTTGCTCGCGTTAACCTCTCTCCCAGGCGTCAGATGTGTTTTAAAGAGATACTCGCCTTTTTCTCCCACAGACTCACTATTAAAGCTGCCAATCTGGAATATCACAGCACTTCTGTTTTATTACATACACATTTAAAACACACCACTCATATAACTGCAAGTTTGCCTTGAAGATGTGCTAGACTATCTAAAGAAAAAAACGTTAACCCTGGTTAGTTCTGCTAAACCTACACTCTAAATACCACAAAACATTTCAATTTCCAGAGAAAAACACTTCTACCAAAAAATGCTAAGCAAATTATAAGAGTTTTACACTTCACCTCAACTCTCAAAGTTTTTACTCCAAAACAGCTAATCTCATAAGCAACAGCTCTTTTACAATGTTAAAAAAGTTAGTGAAATACAACTGCATTTCCTTTACGTTTTCCTTTGCTTAAAGTTGCCTTTATAAGGCATATCAGAGATAATAAATCTGCTACAGTTCATCACTCAATAACATATACAATTATTTTAATTTTTATTTGTTTAAAGCAAGGCTTAATAGCATAAACAAATTTTCATAATTAAAATTAGTACATAGTGAAGAATCAGTATACTTTGTGGAGTTGTGCATTTTTTGTTTGAAGAGAAACATCAGATAGGGAAGGCTTGAGAGACCCAATATTTTTAATAGGCTAACGTGAAATCCAATAATTGTTCTCAATTCTTCACTGTTTCAAACAAACTGATCACAAAAACACAAAAAATCTTGGAAGTCTTTTTCCATCTTTCTATATTCTTCCTACATACTCATTCCTTTATTATAACTGAAAAGTATCTTGTTAGCTCATTTTCACAGGCCAGAGTTTATAGTTTCCTTTTCTGATATGTCTAAGTATTTTCTGATCTAGTCAAATCAGACTTGAATGTTGCAATTAAATGGACAAAGTCTTTGTATTTAAGACATCTTTTGAAGCCAAAGGCTTCCAATTCAAACAATTCATAATTTGTGCTGGAAAGGGTGAACAAATTATGTCAAACTTGTAATACAATTGACATTGGAAGGATAGTGGCAATAAGCTTCTCATAAGGCAGTCAAGCTAGTTACCCTAAAAGCTTTTCCAATATGAAGTTAAAATCAACTTTAAACAGCATCATTCCCCTATAGTCTGCCTTAAGTAATTTAGTATTGAGTATTAGTGATCTGAGATTTCCCCCCCCACGATTGTTTACAAATGGCTAAGAAGCCAACAAGTGCTAAAACTACAACAATCTGCCTAAACACAAGGTTAAGAGAAAGCAATACTTCAGTTTCCTTATTGGAATCAGATAGCAGCGAATGAAAAGGTACCCTCTTCAACAGTGTCTTGAGATACAAAAGTCTTCTTGTACACTGAACAAAATCCTCCATTCTATACCACACCAAATTCAATCTGTATTACCTATATAATCACAAACCCTTGTGAACTTTGAAAGGCAAAGCACTGCAGCAATCAGAAAAGCATATGTAGGCCAAAACATTAAAACAATCCTTCCTACAACCCGTGCATTTTAGAAGTTCACCAGAAAATATTAATGCAAACCTTACAAACCCTTTGTATACCTAGAGGAGCTGGTAAATGCTTCTAAACTGCATGAAACTAACTGTCCAAGACTCATTTTCAAATATCTGGATAGAGAGATAGTTAGCAACAAATCCAAAAAATACACACTCTATTATTGCTTTCATAAGTTTCTCAATAGCAGAGTATTTAACCACACACCTATTTTTTCTGCTACTCCTAGGAACGCAATAAGTGATAAAAAGATCTCAACCTATTGTCTAAACTTCCATAACCACACTTGAAATAAAGTAGCTGGGATTAACTAAGAATATATAGATAACCAAGAAGGAATCTTAAGCGTCAACCTCTCAACCATCTTTGGCAATTACAAATTCCACCGAGCAACAAATGTTTAGCATACTGGTTAAAATGATAGCAAGCATGCAGCATTTTTCTAATCACTCAAAACACTAACTCACTACTGTAAACATAATACATCTTTGCACTTCTTATTGTGCAATAATAATTTTGTCCGTAAGCATTATAGGCTGTTGTATGATTTGCAGAATTGCCAGCTTGTCCTGTATTTTTCTCTTCTGCTTTAGAAACTATTCAGAAAGGTTAGATGCTGTTATAATATTGAAACAGATTAATATGTTCACACCAGAAAGAATGCTTGAGGTGAGAACTGCGACATTTAGACAAGGCTGCATGTCTGGAATTTTAAGAAGTCATCTGGTCAAGTCGCTGAAACTGAAACCATGCCATCAGACACAGAGGTAAGAGTTTCTAGAAAGCAAGACATAATCCTTACACACCTCTCTGTCCAACTATATCAGGGCTTTAAAAAAATCAATCTGTAGCAGCTTTCCTTAAAAAGAAAAAGGCCTTAGTTTTGTTTAGGGGAATGTTTAAAGTAATGAACAGCCTTATGTGTTTATGCAGACGTACAATCCACCAATTCTGGGAAATAAACGTTTTGTAGCAAAGTGTGTAGTGATAATCCTAGAATCTCATCACAGCTACTCAGCTAAATTCCCCAAATTTCATTATTTGTGAATATATATAAATCCCCCTATATAATAATCAGGGGAATAATGTATGCAGTAGAAGTAGAGCAATTTTCTTTGTGTGTGTGTGACAAGTGATTCATAAAAGTACCGAAGCACACATTATCTCGGTACATTCTTAAGCTAGTCAAATTACCACATTACCCATTTAAAAAAAAAATACTAAAACAGTTGCAAGGAAGCTTAGGCTAACCTACAGAACAGTAACATTATTACAAAACAAAGGTTTTTAATTTGCTTCCATTTTCAAGTTTATATAGCGTATTTAACAAAAATATAAAAATGCTATGAAAAAGAATTAATGTACTTTTTAATTAAGTGAAAGACCAAACTTTTGTCATTTGAGCCAGTTACAGCAATAGCTCAAGCGCACACACCCACCCACCCACCCACCGCCTTTTTGTGTGTCCTAACAGAGGAAGAAAAAATTTAACAAAGAAAAGCTTTCCAGGAAAAGCTGGTAACTCTTCACTGTGACATAAATCAGTTAACACCTCATACAGGGTGGCAAAGCGCCCAAAATGTGCCACCTTCCATATAAACCTCTTTCCTGTATTACCATAATGAAGCCACTGGTTACCAATGAGAGGCAAGAAGGGCAATAACAGTCAGTTGTTTACTTTCTTCCTGTAACCCTACACCAAGACACTGGAGCTTCAACAACCTGAACTCTGACACTCTGTACCATTATAACTCAGCCGCCAGTCTGTTATGTATACATTAGTTCAACTAGGTTTGTTACCTCCCATTGATTTGGTGACAGAGCCATTAGGCCTCCCTCGGGCTCCCATAGGGCTGCCATTCTGTTCAAGTCTGGCCACCTTCACCGGGGGAGGGCCTTTGACATCAGGGCTGCCGCTCCCTCTGTCTGGGCTATCCCTTAGACAGGGACTCTCACTTCTCCGGTCCATACTACTTTGAGTTGGCGACAATGTTCCCACTGGCAGATCACAATAAAATGAGCAAGGACCTAAAAAGAGAGAAGGGGAGAGAGAAACAAACAGCACCACTTCAGAAATATCCAAACCGAATGTAGCCATTTAAAACAAAAGTCACATGTACACCACAAAGGGAGAGAGCAAGAATAAAGGTGATCTGCATAGTATGCAAGAGCTCGCCAGAAGGCTTTGCTTTTGCACCTGACTTGCTAACAGGCTGCCTATGACGCTTGGGGAGCCGGCAGCTAACAAGTACTGACACACAAAGGTTCACAGAAGTTGATCTTCCATTTAACTTCGGCTTTATAAACCATGCTATTAACAGAGCTATTTACAAGCTATGGTTTCCATCTTTGGAGTAGAGTGCAATTTAGAAAAGCTAGGGACTTAGGCAAACAAATCTATTAAGAAGCAAGTCTGCATCATTAACGTGGCTAATGCATTTCAGATGGCATGCGAACCAATATAGTGGTCCAGTTGTGTACCTAGTGATGCATTTAAACATCCATTCGGTGCTGGTCAAGCTATGCAGGAATAGTGACAGGTAAAGGAGTTTAAAAATGTAACCCCACTTTCCAACACGATTAAAAGAACATAAATGTCTCAAAAGCAACGTCTAGCAGGCATCCTCGTTTCCACTTGTAAATGCACTGTTTAGAAATCACCCCGTTAAGGCTAATCGTTAATTGGCTCTTTTCAGTTGTTCTTAAGCAAAGCAAAAATCAAGTTCAAATTTGCCTTTGGGGGAAAAGCAAAACAGAAAACTTTCTCCGCTGGGTTTTTTTTCCCTCTCTGTGCCTGCAAGTCCTAGAGTGAGCCTTGGCAGGTTGGTTCGATATTTTGTGCCGAAATGCTATTTCAAGCAGATTGAGTTTTCAAGCTTGACTACACAACACAGTAAAGCAAAAACAAGAAAACCAAGGGGGGAGGCATGTCTAGAGCAGTTTAGCGAGTCATCCAGAAAGAAATAGATGGGGATGTCATATATAATGTAATAGTAATACTTGAATCAGGAGCCCCTCAATCACAACTATAATACAGCCCTGGGTATTTGCTTCGTTTTTAAACTAGCTTCTTCAGGCAAGTGTTTGGGAAGAATCGCCGTAGGTTTCCATCATCTTTCCTGTAGTACTTACTGCTTATAGTCTGTCCGTAACTTGGCTGAGTTGGGCTCTGTCCATGGATCAAAAGTAGAGAATCCAGGGTGGAAAGTTTTCTTGGTTCCTCTTTGTACGTGCTTTTTTTCTTCCTGGTCTATTTCGTCTCCCCTAACCCCCTGCTCGCTCCCCTATTTTCTCAAGTCCCAATAGCTTTTAACGCTCCCGGTCAGAGTGGCTTGTCTTCTTGGGCCAGAGTGAGACGGGTTGATAGTTTGAGGAACAGCTCTTCTTCCCAAAAGGGCACACGAGGCGGTGAATGAAAGAAGAGGTGAGACTGCCGAGATCGGGGAGAAAGGAGGAGGGAGGACGATTTCTCACACCTTCAGCAAAAAAAGGGGGGAAAGAAATCCGAGGGGGGGAGGGGAAAAGAAAGAGGGATGGAGAGGCTGCCTCGAAAGGGGACCACTACCCCAGGCGAGCGGGAGAAGCGGCAGCAGCAGCAGAAGAAGAAGCCGGGAAGCGAGCGGGTGCTCTGATCGCCGCCGAGCAGCCAGCAGCGCTCGATGTGTCACTTTCAATCTCTCCCTCTGCCAGGCAGCAGAGCAGCAGCAGCAGCACGAGGGATTCGCCAGAGAGGAGACAAATGATTAGTTGCGTTGAGTCATCAGGCAAAGTGAGTCCTTTTCTGGGGTTGTCCTTTGCTTAGGGATTTTTTTTTTTTTTGCGGTAATGGTGGTGATTTTTTTCTCTTCCCCTCCTCTCTCTCCCTCCTCCCGGCTATTGGAATCCAAAATAACAACAGCTCAGCTCCCTCCCTTCTCTTCTCCTCCTACTTCCCCCCCCTCTTCCTGGTCCCGCAAAATAGAGTCTGCGTTATCTTACGAGACAGAGCCTTTCCCCCTTCCAAAATCACAAGGATTTTGCAAATTGCTGTTGCTGCTGCTGCTGCTTTCCCCAGCCAGCGCCGCCGTTTCAATGCATGCATGCGGAGAAAGAGAGAGACGAAAGAGAAACCCGCCGCCGCCGGGCAGGAAATTAAAGCCCAATAAATATATAATCAATTTAAACACGCGGTGTACGCACGTATTAGGCGAACCAAACTAAGAGCAAACTTGGAGGAGGGGGGAGAAGCGAGATGGAAGGGGGCAGGGGGAAAGGCGTGTGAAACGGGGTGGGTCGGTGGGGGGAGAGAGAGCAAGGAACAGAGGAAGCAGCAGCGACTGGGAGAGCGAAGAAGAGCAGCCACGCGGGAGGGCATTCGGGACACGGAGGCGGGGCGGAGGCGGGGCGGGAGAGGAAAGCGGCAACTGTCGGCGTGGGGGCGAGCGAGCGAGGGCGCTGAAATGTAGCTGAGCGGGCTGCTGGGCTGGAGTAAAGCGCGCCGCGTGTCCATTCGAGGCGCTGCCCTCCCTTCCGCCTCTGTCCCAGTGGGCTGTGGCGGCCGCGAGGCCTCAAAACAAACGCACGTGGCCCTCCCCTCGCGCCCGAGGGGGGGGGAGACTGCGAGTGCCCCGCGAGCTAGGAGGGAGACGGAGACAGACGGCGTTGAGCCGCCTCAACCGCCTCCTTGACCTCTCGCGCTCTGAGGCTAAAAGGTGGCGACACTGACTGACCTCTTTCTGTCCCCCCTCCCACGCTGGCGGGGAACGGTCTGTGTTGGGACCCAAGGAAAAGGCGCCGCCGAATCGGCCGGTGTGCGCCGTTCTTTCTATGCCGCGCGCGGGTGAGTTGTGGGAGCCGGTCAGGTGAGGCGGCCGGCCAGCCAGCCTTGCTTTGGAAGGGGCGTTGGAGACTGCCGGCGACGGGCGAGGCGGGAGTTGTCCATAGCAGCGGCTGGAGAAGGCTGCGCCTTGGAAGCGCTCGGTCTGCTGCCGCCCGCCCTGCGAGAGTTAACGGACAGGAGGTGGGTGG
Source organism: Plestiodon gilberti rubricaudatus (assembly GCA_026170595.1). Lineage (NCBI taxonomy): Eukaryota > Metazoa > Chordata > Lepidosauria > Squamata > Scincidae > Plestiodon > Plestiodon gilberti. The sequence goes on along the minus strand of JANXHW010000001.1, from coordinate 160,562,246 downwards.
GAGTGCTGCGAACCACGCACGAGAGCGTCCCTTCCCCCTACCCCCGTAGGAAAATCGAAGACCCATGACCATGACGGATCCTTCTCTGCCCCTGGACTCCAGGGGCTGCTTCGGAGTCGAAGCCGTTCGGTGGCGTTGACGCGAGCTCCGCGTTTTAAGGTAGCTCAGAAACGATTCCGCCTCCCTCCTCGCTTTCTCCTTCCCTCACCAACTCGCTGAGGCCCGTCGACCCTTCCCCACCCCCACCCAAAATATCCACTCCCGCCGCCTCCACTGGAAAACTTGCGCGCGCTTCAGTCGAAGAAGAACCGGAACTCTACGGCTTGTAATCGTAGTCGGGCCCCCTTAAGAGAGCCTGCTTTTACGGTGGCGCTAGAGGATCATAAAAAACCCAAAAGCTGGTCATCTGTGCTCGCGCGTGTGTATGTTAATGTGTCCAAAGAGGGACAGGTCGAAATATTAAGGAGAGAGAATAGAATAGTTTGGCCCCTGTGTAAAAAGTTAATAGTGGCGGCGGTGAAGGACTGACAGAAGAATTCGAGGACATGGTGGAGGGAAGGCAGGTGGTGCTGGTGCTCAGTGGCAGAGCATATTGCTCTGCATGCAGAAGATCTGGGCTTCAGATCTGGCATTTTTAGGGGAGGCAGATAAAAAATTTCCCTCTGAATTCCTTGTCAGAGTCGATAATGATCAGTCTCCAACCAAGACATTCTCAGCATTTATATGAATTGCAGGAAAGGCGAGGGGAAAGAAACCTCACAAGAAGGTTCACCATTCCTGCAGCCCAATTCTATGCGTGGTTACTCAGAAGTAGGTCACTTTGTTCAATAGGGCTGAGTTCCAAAATAAATGGGTATAAGATTACTGGGATTTAACATTTCTCATTTCAAATGGGATTTAGTCCCCGTTAAGTGCACATTTGGATCCTCTGTGCAGCCCGATCCCCTACAGCGTTAGGTGCGCGCGAAATTGAAGTCAAAGGGCTTGTTTTGCGCCTGACTTCTAGAAAAGTGAAAGCTTAACCTCCCTGTGGTTGAACCTGACATTAAGCGTTGAAAAAGTTGAGAGAAATACAAACGCCTGTTTTCTCCTGTCACACATACACATATTACAGTCGCCTTGGAGGGCGATCCCTTTCATGTCAATTTACGATGGGCTGTAATGCTGAATGAAAGGAGTAGCGAAGCCTCTCGGTCTCTGCAGCAGAATTGGAAGCGCGTTTTGTGTGCGTAGGTGCTTAGGCAGGTCCTGAAAACCCACAACCTTCGCGGAGGGGAGCCCACATAGCTCCGCCGCGTATCCTTGCTGAGGCCTTCATACGGAAGCAAAGCAGGAGCTTTCCCGCTGGCAAGCCGCTGTTTGTTAACCGGGACTTGGAAGAAGCATAAGGCTGCAACGAGCGGGCTTGTTTTCTCTTTGGGGTTTGGACTCGGCTGGAACTTGGAGCCTGGCGGCAGAAGCAGAACAGCGGGGATTGTTGCGATTGCTTCTTCCGTCTCCAAAGGCTGATAACAGGCTGCCGAGGGCGTTCTCCCTCTCTCTGGGAACACTAGGAAGTGTTGCTGGCTGGCAGCCTGGGAACCGCGGAGGACCCCTGATGAGGGTAAGAGATCATTTCCATTTGAAATCGGAGTAGGGCAAATGGGGTCCCACCCATCCCGAGAAAGGCAGCGGCTCCGCAGCAGAGAATAATATACTCCCCCCCCCCTCGCTCATCTGTGCCTTAACATACGTTATGCTCGCTTCCTGAAATCTGCATCTTGCTTTGGCAGTCAAAAAGCAAGGGGGACAAAGGCCGTATGTCCAGTAGGTTGAACTTTGGGGACCCAGGTTATACGATTCCGACTGCTAAGGTGAGGGGGACTGTTCTTCCGCCCGGGTTCCCAGAGTTGTAGTCCGGAGGGGATATTTACGAGGCTCGTTTGAAATAACTGGAAGTCGAAGCACTGAAAGAATTATGTGGAAGTTAGCAGAAGTAAAAGATGGCTCTTTCGGAAAAGGAAAGTAGTCGGCTCTGGAATTGTGAGGACTTTCAAAACAACTCTACATAGTTTAGTTTAAACAAAACCACCACCACCGCTGCTGGTAAAGTCTACACGAGGCGTTACCTGCTAAACTTTTTTCTTCCAAGCTAGCGGCTAGTAGTAGGATCGCAGTTTTCCTCTTACCTTTTAACATCCGAATCGGTAGCCCAAACTGGAAGAACCAGTGGTTTTAAGGCTTGAATAAGTACTTGGGGGGGGGGGGAGATGGGAATCGTTTAAACACAGGCTTTTCCCCTTCCCAGGCTGACTCGTCACTCTTATTCTAACCGAGAATGTAGGTGGCTGGAGAGAGTCGACCCGAGCTCATTAATGCGCTGCTTGATAAAGTCTACGGACCGAAGATCTTAATTTCCATTTGGTCACTGAGCTGGTTTAACACCACAGCTGTTTGAACAACCTGATTACAGAACTTCAAGTTCAGCTTTCTTGCAGAGAATACAGCCGTATTGTTAGCCTATTCATATTTGATAAAGTGTTAATATTTTATAAAGATTTGGGGGAAACTATTGATTCTAAATTATTCAGCCGCTCCCAGGCTTATTTTGAATAATGTATACAATTAAATACTTGGTTACTTGCAGTGGTTTTGTGTGTAGGTAGTTTCCTTTCGCTTTCATTTGGTTTTCTGTCCTAATTCCATTAGACGAATTTTAAGTTTTGTGCAACCTGTTACGGATCCATTAAAGGCAAAGCTCTGTAACTGTTGGATTGTCAAAAGGTTTTAACCATTGTTCCTCAGAAACCCCGGGGGAATATTAAATACCATGAAAACGAAATGATTTCCTTTTAAATTTCCTCTGTTTCTTATGAGATGTTTGATTTTTTTCCCTTTATAAACTTTAATCGCCCAAACTGCAATTCTAAGCACACTTGGATGAAGTTGGGAACAAGAGTCTAATACGTTTAACAAATCTTCCTTCCCTTCCCCCCCCCCCAAAACGTTTGCTGTTTCAAATTATGTATGGTTTCCTTAGTTGATCGTTTTCACATATTGTCTTTATTTGGACGGGGGACTTTTTTCTCCTCTTAAAACACAAAGCCAATTTTTTATTATCTAATAACCTTATTTTCAGGATGTGAGCGTCTAGCTCAGCAGTGTTTCGTTCCATTGGTATATTTGGATGTGTGTAAAAAAATAAAGGATTCTTAACTTTGGGCAAAAGCGTTGGTGTGGTTTTGTTTAGTTTTGAGAATTCTGAAGGAGTTTAATAATTCGGATCCATAAATCTGAGGGTTAGTGTGCCACATTTTCATTTTGATATATATTTTTATCTTGGCAAACAAAACGCCAAAACAATTACTTCGGTATCATTTAAACAATGTACAAAATATTCTACTGCTTAGGTTTTGAGGGATGAGGTACAGGTAGTCTTTCTGTGCCCTTTGAAATAATAATTTGATCCAGTGGATATTTGACACATTCGTTTAACGTCACAAATCGGTGTCACGGTCTTTTCTTTCTTGTCTCCCTCCTTTGTAGGAGAATAGTCAAATGCTTCAGCTTCCGAGATCAGCAGAAGCAACAAATCAGTTAGGCCCAGGCCAGGGTCCTATCTTGGTTGGTTGACTTCCTAAATGACAAGTCGCACCATTAGTCGTTCCTCCCTGATCAAAAAGGCTTTTGGAGGGGGGGATCATCCCCCCCTCGGGATGAAAAGTTACTAAACTTGGCGGGGGAGCTCAAAAATACAAGAGAACCTTTTGCTGCCTTTCACCTTTGGAGTTCAGGCCCTTCAGCAGCACACAAGAAGGCCGCAAAAAGTTACACTTGTCAAATAAAGGGGCAGAGGTTGGCAGCGGGGGTCTGTCAAATTGGGCCAAGTCAAGACTAATGACGTGCAGGAACCCACGAGCAGCGGAAAGGCCAAGAAGGCCAGCGGAAGGTCATTCACGCCTCAATCTTCATTCATCCTTCGTAGGATGGAAGGTGCCCGCAGCCCTGGAGATAGGATTTTCCAGACAGACGCAGACATATGACTGATTGGGCTGGCCCGGGAGCAAACGCATATGTTAGGAAATGCAGGCTGCAATCCTATGTACATTTTCCTAGGAGTAAGCTCCATTGAATTCAGTGGAGCTTACTTCCGAGTAGACCTGCATAGACTTGTGTAAGCAGTTGGAGAAGTATCATTTGAGGACCTGGGCCTGTGGCTCAGAGATTCTCATCGCCAAAAAGTCCCGCTCGTTTCAGTGGAACCGCTCTTGCAGGTCGAAGTGGACTGTTACCCAGGCTGCGATCTCGCCCTCGTTTCTTTTTCACCTCACAGTCTCTCTACCAGAACACTTTAATCACTTGGGAATTGCAGGTTGAGGACGTGCGTTTGAAAGAACTGGTAAAATGCGGGAATCTGTTGGAGATTCTGTGTATCGCTTAGGCCCGCATCGTAATGCAATACCTGGAAGCCCCTGGGTGTCAGTGGAACTCCTTTTCATACAATGCATTGAGGCTCCGAATCTTAGCGTGAGAAAGTGGCCACGCGTGTAGAAGAGTGAGCCGAGGCTATGTTTTCTTAGGGAACTGCTAAGTGAAAAAGCAAGAACCTCGTGAATATATGCGAGAGAGGAAGGGTGTCTGAGCCCCGTTATACGTTTCATTTGCGAGTGTACACTTGACGTAAACAATTTGAAGCGCACGAAAAGTGTGCCGTGTGAACGCGACAAGCACGGGTAAGGAGCCGTATTTGGCTGCAGCTCCGTTGAGTATACGCACTAGGGCTGGGTGTGCAATCCTATGCACACTTTCCTGGGAGTAAGTCCTATTGAATTCAGCTAGACTTACTTCCGAGTAGACATGCATAGGCGGCTTGTGCTATCGGTTGACTTATGTGTGATAAATGGCCGAAACGTTAGCGGCTGTGGGTATCACGCGGTGAGAGAGAGCAAAGTAGACCAGACCGAAGAGACTTTCTCGACAGGCTTTTGCATTTAGATGAGAAAGAAAACGGTGACGAGCTCCTTTCAAGAGATTGTGAAAGGAATGCTGAGCAGGGAACGGGTGGGCGCGCCAATCTTAACTTGCTTCTCTGGAAGTCAGTCCCATCCCATTCATTGATTGAAACTGAACTCTCTCCATGCTTTGGAAACAATTACAACCTCGTTACTTAAACATCTCTCATATGAAGTTCAGCTTCAAGGGGATTTACGCTCCAAAGAGGATGCCCCGGACTGCAGCCTTAAGAGTCCCCGTTTAAGTCTGTGGCCAAATGGCCGTGGGAATTCAATGGCTACTGAAAAGGGTGCTAGACTGCGGAGAGAACCATCCCTAGGTCAGTCGTGCTGCTGCCGCCGCCGCGGTTTCAGCGATGAATGGCAGAGAGCGGGCTGTTTCTTCCCGAGTCCTCCTCCCTCTGGTCAAGGAGGACGTGCTCCCTCTGAACTGGAAACGAGAGGATCAATAACTGAAGAGCCACCACCTACTGTCCTTCTCACCCTCAGAACTTGAAAATCCTTCAACAGCTGTGCCAGGCCAGCATTTGTCGCTCATCCACGGGGTCATGGATTGGCTGGGAAGAAAGGTCGAGGAAAGGGGCCTATTGAGAACGGCGTAAGCGGGGAAATAGCGACCTGCCTGCGCTCTCGCTGTCCCTTAGGCATTGCCCCTGTAGGCTGTTCCTATAATGACACAACTGTGCTGCTGGGCCCACTGGAAAGACTCTGGACCGGCAAAGAGGGTTCAAGCAGCGAGGATATTCTGGGCCTCATCCTGCGTGAGAAACCAGGATGCCCATCGCCAAAATAAGAGTGGATGGAGACAGACTCGGGGCTGCAGCCAGCAACTGCAAATCAAACGATTAAAGCAAAAAAAAAAAAAAAAAAAAAAAGCCTCGTTTCTGCGGTGCTTCCAAAGGCTTCGCCTTCGAGCAGCGCCACCGCGCGCTCAGGCCGGGTAACACAAGACAAGAACGATTTGTGTGGGCCAAGAGGACCGACCCTTCATGTCTTCCTGTGTTCAGCAGCACAAGAACCCAGAAGGGAGTTCTCCCGAGGAGGCGATCCGACTTTATGGAGCTCTGCATATTCAACGTGCGCTCGCTCACTTTCATCAGCCTGGAACTTTGGCAGAGCCAGTTCCCAGCAGGGTGATATAGCAGGCCACGATTATTTAGAGCCGGCAAACCACGCTTAGTCTGTTCAGTGGGGTTAAAGCGACACTTAGATTTAAGAGCGGAATGCCTGAGAGCTCGTCGGTGGGAAGAAAGAAGCGGGGCGGGGAGATCGGGTGGTAGAGTGGCCTGCAAAGCGGTTTTGACGCCACTTTCAGCCCAATCCTGTGCAAGTTTCCTGGGGTAAATCCCGCTGAGTTCAGCAGGACTTCCTTGCAAGCAAATTTGCCTCCAAACAGGAGCCCTGACGTGGGTTCACTCACTGCCCCTTACCACGCGGCAACCATCCTCCCCTCTGATCGATCGCAGGTTTATTATCCCGGAAGGGTCAAGAGGGATGCTAAAGGTGCTCCTCCTTCAAGCCTGAACCAGCTCAGCCCACTAGGAATCCTTCCGAGTGAAGTGAAGTAGCCGCCTCAGGAGCGAAAAGCTGTTGCTTAAAAGCCTAGACTAGAGGAATAAGCTCCGCAGAAGCGAGGAGGCTGAGATCTGAGCAGGTGTGGCTAAGCCACGAAGTTGGCAGTCCCCGGGGTCGAACCTCGCCTCTGCTGGGAGCTCTGGCCTTAGGCAAGCCCCTCTCGCTCAAGTCACCCTCCGCGAAACTGGGATGCGACTTCCAGGGAGGCCTTCTGCATCCGTTTATTACAGGGTTGTGCCTGGGAAGGGTTGGGAAAGGAAAGCGCCGTACAAATGCTCGGCCCCGTTCTGATTCCGCCACCTTGTCTGAGCGACCGGCCTAGAAAGGAGTCTGTCCTCGGAAGTCAGCCCTGTAGTATGCTGTGCGTGTAGGGCAGGCAGGCAGGCCCTTTAAAAAGCACCACAAGACCACCCCCGGCCCCCGGCTCACTGCGGACGGTTTGGGGCTGCACAGGTTGTGGCACACGACGTCGCCCAATACAATACAACTCCCGCGCCGCCGGGACCTCTTCTCTCTTGCTGCAGGAGGCGTAAAGGTTGTCTATCACATTTTCTAAATCGACTCCGTTTTTGCCCCGTCGGTGGTGACGTTCCTTAAAGGGGAAAATCGGAGCTCGAAGATTTTGCTCCGGTTAGACGGACTATCGGTCTACTACGCCCAATCCTGTTGGGGCAGCAAGCAACCTTTCCATTTACCTCGAACCGACGCCTGCTTTTCCCTGGGTCCTGCTCAGATCAGGAGGAGTGACTCTCTCAAATACACGTGTATTGACATTAAAAAAAGCAAAAGAAAACACAAACCCCCTTCTATTGGGCCGTCCTTCTAACTCCAGAGCTCTCAGGACGGCTAACGCTACACTAGAGGATGTGTTTAGAATGGGGCTGTTAAACCGCGGAGCTCTCCCGCTCCCACTCGATCCTAAGCTCAGGATTCCATTGATAGTAAAAAAAAATCCTCCTAAAGACCTACCATTTCGAAATAAGCGCCACTGAAATTGCTTCCAAAGACAAGGGTTCGAACACTACTTGGGGAAGGAGTCCCGCTGCCTTCACGGGGAACCTGCGGGTAAATGGGTTTAGGGTGGCAGCGCTTAAATACAGCCCACTCTCAACTTGTTTTTTGTGGGTCTACCTCGTCCTGACTACTTCCTACGCTACTCACTGCCGGGATAGCGGCTTGGGATAAGATTGGCTTGGTGCCCTCATGGGACTTGACCTGAACTCACTGGGGCTTAAGCACTGCGAATCGGTCTGTGTGTTGTCAGGTTAAGGTGGGACACGAATGCCATTTAGCCATTGCTACATTTAAGCATCTGCTACACGCAAGGAATGCAGAGGGAGACACGCCACAGATTTAGGTAGTTCATGTGTCTTACAATAGCGGCAGACTGGCAGTTGCACAACGAGATCTTTTGAAAGTCATGTAGACTTCAGCATAGCGCCACAGCCACAATAAATCGGAAGAGGATCTTCTGTGCGGCGTGACCCGTCATTGTTATACACGGATTGACTGCTCTTGCCGACTTCCCCCACTCCATTTGCAACATCCTCTAAAGGGGTCGCTGAAACGGAGAGGTTTCTGAACGAGGGTGGCTATCTTTCCGCGCACACCGTTTGGAGTCCCATAATTCCGAATGGGTTCACACTTAAGTGCCAAGGACTCAGTCTGATCCACGAATGGATCGTTCATAAAAAGGAGAAAGAGAGAAAGCAGTACGAACATATGAATCCGTAAACTTTTTTAAACAACGGTTTAGGGACTCGATTTATAACTATAAATTTATAATCCTGTGCAAATCCTACGCACGTTTATCCCCCTGTGTGCAATGAGACTTGTTCCCCGTGTGTCTAGGATCGCCTGATTTTGACACAAGACGCATGGATTCCAATAAATCGTATTTCCAAGAAGAGTGCTATGGATCTGTAGCCTTATTTTTATATAAATCAGGGAGGAGGAGTTTAAATATTAACTGTGGGTGGCGTGACAAAATCGAAACTAACGAAGTTATAATATTTTTTAAAAGGGAAAATAGTGCAAGGCGCCTGTCAGTCGAATTCTGTTTTTTATTTCAGTTCAAGAAATAATTCCCACTATCTCGGTTGTATCTGAGGCAATCCTAAAGCAATTAGTTGGGAGCAGGTTCCATTAATTCATTGGGATTTCTTTCCAAGTACACAAGAGTTGAATCATGTTGTTAAACAGTCAAGCGGCAGCATGTCTTGGGTGATTTGGGCGTTTCGGTGACTTTCGAGACTCCCCCTCCCCCCCCCCCTTTGAATCAATCAGAACATTCAAGTTCTGTAAAACTTGCCAAAGGGAAGTCAGGTAATCAAACTCGCAAAGCAGTCACTAGACCACCTCGGACATCTCAAGAGTGTCTTGGGAACGTCGCTCCTGGTTTGCTGACGGCTTTCAAAGACAATTTTTTCTTCTTCCTTCTAGCGTACAACCAGGTTTGTAATCGACCTCATTTTGAAATATGGTCATTAAGTTTATGTAGCAGCACTGTCCCGAAACGCACTGAACTGAACTCATCGACTTGACAAGTCAATTCTTTGAAAATACAGGTGACTGACGTCCAACAGGTAGAGAAATATACTTACAGCACAATCCTATGCATGTCTACTCAGAAGTAAGTCCCATGGTGTTCAGTGGAGCTTACTCCCAGGAAAGTGTGCATAGAATTGCAGCTTTAGGATGGGGGTATCAGTGTTATTCTCGCAGAATTACTTTCTCTAAGGAAATCCATTTAAATTAGACTCGAAGTTTAACTATAGCACATAGTGTTTTATTTGCACGTACATTAGGTACAAATCAATTGTTGTTCACTATGAACCAGTTTGAATAATGCTCAGTTTCAGGAGTATTAATCCCATGAAGATTTTAACAACCGCTATGATCCCAAATAAGCAATTCTACTGCAGTGACTGTTTGCAGTGGTTTTATTTCGATTCAAACGGGTAAAATAATTTTGTTGGATCCAGCAGCAGTTATTTAACAGACACTGATAAGACAGGCACTTTCGATATGCAAGAGTAGGATATCAAGCCTAATTCGATTTAAATTAACTTCGAAAATCGGAAGTTGGTTTGCCACACCTAAACGCGGCGCAGCAAAGGTGCGGTGAATTCTGTCACGTGACGCACCAACTATTGTCTTGCTCAGACTGTGAAACCAACAACTCCATGCCGCTATCACTGCATCGCCTAGTGACAAAGATTGGGGTCCTGAAGGCAGAAGTCGAACTAGGTTCTCTTTAAAATCGTCATGACAAAAATCAGGAGCCTGAGCATTCGAACCATTTGTTTTGTTTTCAAGATCATTTACACGGCTGGTTATTTCAGGTTGGAAAATTCCGGTCTTTATTAGCGTGTCAGGCGCAAACCTTCGATTTCCTTGGTGTGGTTGGCTCCAAGGAACAGAACCGCTTGCCGCGCCTCCCTTCTCAAATGGTGGCTCGTTTTAATTATAGATCTCCATATATTATCTCTCTGTAATTATCTGCGGGGGGGCAGGGGGAGAACGGAAAGCGAAAGGTTTTCGGTTTTGCGCCTCAACTTCATTTCCAAACCGCGTCTCAAGTACCATCGCGGGGGGGGGGGGGGGGAGAGAAGCTTACTGCAGCAAGAACACACTAGGTAGAAAAAGCACTAGGACAAAACAAAGTTGGAGGAGTGTGAATCTTAGCTCTGACCGGGCATTTTAGATCCTGTCTCCTCACATCACACACGCGAGCGCGCGCGCACACGTGTATCCGAACCCATTTCTAACACAGCTCTCTTGGTGAGTTTCATTCACCGTTCCAGTGACAGACCCTTAACACGCAGTCGTTAAAAAGTGCTATTTGGAAAGCATTTTTTTTCTTGACTCAGTTCTCCCTCCAGTGAATATATTCTCTTCGATCGCCCCTCTCCCCAGAAAACAAAACAGGAACATCCATTTCGGATACAGTCTGAATAAAGCCATCAACAAGGTCCATTTGATCTATTTCGTCCTCGCGCCCACCCCACCCCCCCGCCGCCTTGCCTCCCCAGTCAACAAGCACTCCGTTCTCAACTCCTCCAAGCCACATCACAAAGAAAATGTTGGGCTCTAGACCAAAGATCTGTGTGGTGGTTGGCAAAAACATCATCTCCGAACCGATGGCAAAAGCAAAGCCGAGCTATCTGTGATCCTCCGGGCTTATACCGAATCTCAAGGGACTTTGTGGGGAGGGGGTAGAGTTTGTGGGATGCTGCTTAATGGATCACCCCTGGAGGTTTCGCGGCCCATAAATTTGGGGTGTTGCCAGGCAAATGGAACCCTCCCTCTCCCGAGATTGCCAGAATGATACTAGAAGGACCATACAAACTTGTAACGTGTGGGGGGGGGGGGGAGTCAGAGGGGCTAGGGAAGAAGAGAGTCTCAGCTGTGCCGAAGTGAACAATTTCAGGAATGAGGCTCATCCGCGCATCCCTCCCAGCACAAGCTGGGTTCGCTCCACTCCCGTCTCCTCCTCCCCCGCCCCCTCAGACCTCCCCTCCACCACGACAAGATTATGGGACCTCGAAACACAGGCGCAAAGCAAGCTCCAGTTCCGCCTCCGACCCTGAGAGTATTGAGAGACCTTCCGTGTGCCCCCTAGGGAGGGGCGGAGGGACAGATCGGCAGCGAGAGGCCGGACGGGGTGAAGGACTAGGCCACACACTTGCCTCGTTCTTCACTTGTTGCCTCGTTCTTCACTTCACTCTTTTAGCCCCAAGGGTGACGAATGCGATGCGGGGGATTCTCTCGCCCATCTAGAGCCCTACAGGCTCCTGAGTTGACCTCTTTCAGCCCTCAGGAGCTGCCAGGCGAACAAGTTCCAGAGGATCGGCGCCCCCTTCGGAGGAAACCTGAAGCGCTTTCCGCTTCCCTGACGGGCCGCTTGCCTCCCCCCCCCCGCCCCCTCCAGGGTGTGAACTTTGTTTGGTGGCTCACCGAAAGCAAGGCCTCTCTCCTCGCCGCCCGCGGGACGCTGGAAAGACCTGTTAATCCCGGCCAAAGTATCCGCCAGTTCTCTCCCCGTTGCCTCTTCGCCTGGAGTAACGCGGCGGCGCTACTTCGGTTTCCCCATCGCGCTCTCCGGGGGAATAGCTGTGTGCGTGTGTGAGCGTGCGCCTTAAAGGCGAGAAAACCTCTTTCCTTCCGCCGCAAGTATTCTGCCTTTTAATGCCACTCAACTAACGACCAGCCCCCACCCCCACCTTTATTGCCTCTGATTGAAGAAAGAGACATGATAGACAGGTGAGATCAACAACCTGCTTAAGCCGAAATGTTCAGAGTTGAGCCGGTTTATAAATCTAAGTGTTTACTTAGGGGGAGGGGGAGGGGGAGGGACAGAGAGTGAGAGGCTCGCTGCTTTCTATAGGACCTCATCTAAGAAGCAGGTTTGCTCGCAAGTAGGGAAAGGCTCTGCACTGCAGCGGGACTCCTTTTGGGCGGGCATCTTGAACATCGGTCGGCCGGCCCCGGCCCAGTCTACCTGCAGCTGGACTCTCATACACGCGCACCACCTCATACATTGTACCTGTCCTGCGGAATATAAAATACCAAATCAAGTAAGTAGCGCGCGCGCGCGCGCACGCGCACACGACAAAATATCCACTGAAAGTAAAGATGCAGCAGCGGCACCGGAAGCAGGGGTACTCAGAGGCATTTTACCTGGGGCACAAAGTTTCTTTGGGGCCCCTTCCCTTCATGTGAATTTGGCTCCTCCTGGGGGCCCCCTTTTTTTGCTCCTGGACCCCCTTTTTGATCCATTTTTGACCCTGGGTCCGGGTACAATTTATTTACCTCCTTAACCAGTTAACCCCCCTCTCAGAGACCCTGACCGGAAGCAGAACCCTTGTGGAAAGTTTCCAGAGCAGGGAGCTCACGCTTCTGCAACCTTTTCCATATGTGACCTTGCTTCCTCCTTTCTAGGAGAGTGGGGGTACTGCCACTGGAGCCGTGGGAGCCACTGTCAATCCGGGATCCAGCAGGGGATCCCTCACTTTAGGACAATAAATCGTCACCACACGTGAGGATCGTCACCACACGTACCTGGGAGTACCACACGTAATCGTCACCACCACACGTACCTGGGAGTAAGCCCCGCCCCATTGACTATAATGGGACTTACTTCTGATTGGGCTGTACGAGAGCTTGAGGCTGGCCTGCCCCACCAATGGAGCCCTACACAGCTTGTGCCTTCACAGAAGGGTGACGTCACGTGTTGGCACCCCTCCTCAATGGTGAAAAATGGTGAAAAGTCCACCATGCACGATTCAGCACTTTTAAGTTCTATTACTACTAGGGAGTAATAGAAGTCATTGGGGGCTACTACCAGGTCCCGTCGCAGTAAGTTCATAATAGAATAACCTAGAAAATAAAACAAGATTGCATGAATAGGTCCTGGTCCGCAGGCAGGTAGTGAACTGGAGTTACTCCGCTATGATCTGAATTCACTGTGAAATGCTTTTAAAAACCGGGAGTTGAATGAGATCCCAAGGCGCTCCTTTGTAAGAAAATTCCGCTAGGAAAACTTTCTTCGAAATGAGAGAGATTAGGAGGGAGACGTAACATCCTCAACCAATTAATCTGGAAGTCTAGAACACCTTAGCAGTCCCGGTACAATTAAAACTCGAGGCACTTCGGATTCACTTCTCCAGCAATTCAAATCAAAGACAGAGCTCCTATTGATTTTAATGGTGGCTTATTTTAGACTAAGAAGTCGGCCCTCAGAGTCATTATTGATTCCAGTGGGTTCGAGGAATGGTTCACAACATATGCATTTATCACTTTATTTCTCTCCGCACTTGAAGACTGGCAAATGAATGCGTGAACTGACTCGGTTGGAAAAACCGGAATGTGAAATGAAAGTTCTGTCGAGGCCCATTTCTGATGGCCCACTCACACGCTCAAACCACTGGTGGATGTTATTACACGTGAGAATGAGTGGAAACTTCCGCGTAAGTGCCCTTAAGGGTCTCAGTCAGACACTGCCCTCCAGAGGTGAAACTAGACTGGAGGGGAGGCAAGTAGTTCTGCAAGACTCCGTTACACCGGAGTCAGCGGCCCCTCCCCTTTGCTGTTGGAGCCATTCTGGCAGCGACAGGGGAGTGTCCTGCGTGTTGCCATTGCCGCCAGAATGGCTTCAACAGCAAGGGGGAGAGGGCCGTTGACTCGTGTGACGGAGTCTTGCAGAACTACTTGCCTCCGCTCCAGTCTAGCTACGCCACTGTTGCAGCCCTACCTGATCACGCAACTTGGTTCAGCATCTAATAATCCTCAATTGGACTTACCTTAAGACCATGATCTTAAATGCATTTGCATGGAAGTGAGTGGCGTGGATTCAAATCCGAGCAAATGTATTTTCAGACTCGGGATGCATGCGCGGCTGCCTAACATGTTAGTGCATAGATCTATAGCATTGGGTTGCTGCTCTATAAATCATTGACGCTCCAAGAGGGTAACCTTAGAGCTGGTTACAATCGCATAAATCCTTCAAGAATCAATGGGACGTAAACTCCCCTGACAGTGTGTAGAATTCCGGAGCTCCAGTCTCCAGCTGCCAGCGCTGAATGAAGCTGTTCGCCCCTCCGGATAGTTCAATTAGGGTCACACAGTCGGCTTCTGTTCAAGTACTTCGCCTTCATGGACTGGGTGGCGCAAATTTGCGGGACTTGGGTGGTGTGGGCGTGGGAAATCTTAATAATAATAATAATAATAATAATAATAATAATAATAATAATAATAATAATATTTAACACCACCACCACCCTGACTTCTAGATGGTCAACCCATTTCTGTTACCCTGTGATTTCAATGGGACTGATCCAGCGGAAGTCTCCCCTGCCACTTCACTAGAAAAAGATCCTACTGTGTTTACTGGGTGCTATGCCATGTCAGTCAGTGTGCACAGGATTGCACACTGCAGAGTTACATGGAAGTCAATCCCTTCCCATAAACCACCGCGGCATTGTCTCGGAGTAAAGGTGCAGAGGATAGTACAGAGCAACTCCTCCCTGGTGTACTCCCAGTGACCTGGGGGTTCAAGCGCGTTCAAACACAGATTCACCCACTAATCTTGACAAGCCCTCTGCAAGGCACACCTTCCAAATCAGCCTTCAAGCTTGGCGAACGGGGACTTCCCAAATTCCAGCCACAGAGCTGTGCTCTTTTTGTCTTCTCTCCCTGGAGCACAACCCCTCGGGTGCATTTTGACAGGGGAGTAGTAGAAGGCAGCGCAGCGGGCCAGCCAGCTGGATCCCATTGAGCTGAAGCCGGCGTCTCTGGGAACCTACGGGAACTGCTCCAGGGGAAGTGGTTGTCTGGAGCGGAGCCAAAGAGAGTGCCAAGCGCGCGCTTGCTCCCCTGCTGCAACTACTACCCGAGGTGACTTTGATCTGTCCATGGTTTTCCCAGCCTGCACGCTTGTTGTCACCCAGCTGGAAAGGCCAAAGGGAAGCGCCTTCGCTCGCCCGCTTCCCATTGGCTCGCGACTCGGCTCCGCCATCAATGCCACACTGCAGCCAGCGATGACTGCACACGCCCCGATGGAGAATCACACACCCTTCGACTAACACAGGGCCCCCACCATCGGCGTCGTCCTTTCTCCTTGTCGTTCCAGACAATCCAGCCAGCCAGACAGCCTGAAGCCACGCCAGCCTCTCTCCACACCTTTTTGCAGGAGGAAATTTTTTGTTTTATTTGAAATAACTAATAACTTGATCCTATAAAGAAATTTAAAATGGACATCCCCTTCCCTGGTTTCAGTGAACCTCACCTGCCAAGTAAGGACCACAATCGGACCAATGAAAGTTGGAATGCAATCTATGCACACTTGTCTGGGGGAGGAAGCTAGTGGGGCTTACATCTGAGTAAACACGCATAGGATTGCGCTGCACTTTTTACAATCCCATTCAATCAATCAGAGATTTGACCACTCTTGGTGGAAATCAATGGGACTTGCAAGTGCTTGACCTTGGGCAGCTTTTAGGATCGAGGTGTCAATTTGACAGTCCCAAATCCAACATTGCTTCCTAGTTCCTAAATCCATTTTGCTCGGAAGCAGGTCCCATGAAAATCAATGGAAGTATTTCCTAGTGACTATATAACGGTGCTGCTCTTAAAATATTTGCAGCAGTACCGAGTGGCTGAGACTTGAGGTCTTCGCAAGCCAGTCCGTTCGTACAAGCAGTCGGGAATCCAATGACGTTAGCGGAGCCAGTCGGTGTCATCCTGGCTCCGTGCTTGGACAGCTGATCAGAGCGACTTGGGCGAAGTCAGACTTTCTGTTTCCTGTCTTGAATGTACTGTCAATCAACTCCTCCGGGTGACCCAGGGGGGTTAAGAAGGGCGATGTGATCTTGCGCCAGAGGCTGGGTCTTATTTCAAGAACTCACCCCGGTTCCAACCTAGACGTAAAGTGAAGTGGGGGAATTGAGCTTGGATCGTCCCACCTAATTTCTGCTTCTAACAGCAACCACACCCCACCTCGGATCGGGGCCTCACCCACCTCTTCGCACCGCGGCCCCGATCCAAGCGTTCCTCAGCTGCTCTTAGCCACCAAGAGGGGGGGGAATGTGGGCGTCCTCTCCCTTCCGCTCCCCATAAAGGCTTCAGGACCCACTGCGGGTCAGGGGCGCTTTTGTCTGCGGGGGCTCCTGCTTGCTTCTGCTGGCCTGGCGGCCTCCAATCATTGGAGTCCAATTTGTCCTGGCTGCGCCCTTGCAGGAGGCTGCAGCCCACCAGAGGTGTTTGGAGCATCCACCACCACCTCCCCCTCTTCACCCCCCCCCCAATCCAGCCCCACTCTTTCCTCCTGGGTTGCATCTGCGCTTCGTCAGCACAAGGGAGAGTTTGACAGTTTCAACGATCTGCAGATATTTGGGGGGGGGGGGGGGAAGGATTGTATTTTTTTTTTTTTGTATACATGTCGCTTGTTTTTGCTTTAAGCTGGGAATCTGGTCAACTTCAACGGCAGAAAGAAAAAAAAGTGGGGGAAATGTAAACACATCTTAGAAACAAGTTGGCAGAATTAGGACTCCGGATCCTCTACTTCTTATTGCCTAGAGGGGGGAGGACGGGCATCAAGCATCCTTTTGAATCCAACACCCCTTAGACAAGAAAAAAAAGAGGGGGAGCGCTCCCAATCTGGAAACCCATTTTAGAGAAACGACGGGGGCTTTTGAGGATTGACGCCCTCTGGGAAGAAGAGGCAGAAAAAGAGCTCAGCTTCGTTTGGGAGAAGGATGTCGTTGCGGCTGCCACCAGGCACTAGCGGAGGCCATCATGAGATGCACCTTTACCTTTTTTAAGTCTCATAGAGTGCAATGGAACTTACTTTCCGTGTCAATATGCAGAAACGTGCGCTGCAAAGAAAGCACACACTTGGGACGCGCGACCGGCGACCCAATCCCAGTTCAGCTCTTGGATGTCCCCCTAGGCCGGCCCTGTGCTTCTGGTGGACTGACTAGGAAGAAGCCAGCAGCCCCACTGCCGCGTTCGAGGCGCCTGGCTTCAGCTTGCGGATGACTGCAGCCTCGCTCGCGGCCAGATCTCAGGCACGTTTACCTGCTGCCTGCTCCCCATTGCATTCCAGTGGGTCTGCCTGCCGCCTGCCCAGTAAGCGGACCTAGGATTGCAGCCTTAAAAATATCGCTCCCTGACTGAGCTGATAGTCAGTTGGACTCGTCGTCAGCAAGCGCCTTTGAGTGTGAGGTGCGTGCATCCAACAGACTCCTCGTTAATCAGCCTGGGCTGATTGTAAACGCATTATTGACTGGGCAGCCCGCCGCCGCCCCCTTGACTTCCAGGGCCAGGTTCTCCTGCAAGCAAGGCAGCAGGCTGTCATCCTAGCGTGGCTTCACAGGAGGAGCTCGCTGGTCCTGTAAACACGTTTCAAATCAGAGCGCCAGCCTCCCAGCAGGTCAAAGCGATCGGAGAGGCCGGAAGGAACCGCTCGTTCCTCGCCCCTTCAATGCTAAAGAGCAGCTCTCCGCTCTTCAGAAGACGGACTGACTCCATCCTAGTCGGAATCCCTGCGGCAGCGCTGCTGGTTCCTCTCCTCCCTCCCCACATCGCCTTGCTACAAAAATAAAAGAGTAGAAAAACAATTATTGCCACCATGGATGACTGGGTTCCCTGCTTGTTGCTTTATGTCTCCTCCAAGCCGAGAAGGGGGGGGGACGATGAGGGGGACTGGAGCCACCCCAAGTAAAGTAATCAGGTCGACGAGGTCACTCGCATTTGGGAGAGTGCCAGCGTCCTTTGGGAGAGTGATAGCGATGGGCAAGATCAAATCCAGCAGAACAACATGTGTATCCCCCCCACCCACCCCCTGCACTGCACCCATCATCCAAGGTCTTTCCGTGTAAATATGCGTGTAAATAGAAATCAGGACACTTCCCTGCTGCACCCATCTTCCAAGTTCCTCCCAAGAGTTCTGCTCCTCCTGGGATCATCAGTTTGCGCTCTTGTCTTTTCAAACGCAAGCAACCGCATGTTTAGAGATTCGGGCTGGCCCATCCACGAGGTCAGCTGAGGCAGTGGCCTTAGGCAAGAGATTGTGTTTGTAGTAGAAGGTGCCCATCTTCCTCTGCCCAAGCCTCCCCTGGTCCTCCTCTCACTCCCGGGATGGAAAAGGAAGAGGGGGGTGGGGTGGAGCGGAAGCGAGTGTGAAGGAGAGGAGAGCGGTGGGCTACAGCTGGGAGTGGGAGGAGGCAAGCTCACCCTTGAATAACAATGGGACATTTCTGAGCCGACGACGTGACGTGCAGGGGTCTGTGCTGTGCGGCTCATTTTACCCCATCCTTCCTTTGACGCTGCTTTTCCACCTCCTTTGCCTCCCTTCATCCATCCTCAGTAGGATTTTCTCCATCTCTCCTTGGCCTAACTAGCGGGAGGAGGAGGAAAGGACACTTCGTGGATCCTCCGTGGTTTGAAAACCAAGCCCATTCCTGTCTTTCTTTAAGGAAGGAAATCAGGACACTCTCAGTTTACAAAAAATACCATCCAACTCTTCCAGGCATTTAGGGTTGGAAGCAGGGCCGGCGTGACCCGTCAGCGCAACTCCGCGGAAGGCGAGAGATGTTTCCTCCTCCCCTCCGCAGCCTAGCTAAACCTAAACAAGTTGACTAAACAGGTTCCCTTAACCATAGCGCCGTGTTCCTTGGCAGCGAAGTCCCATCGGCTTGAGCGGGGCGCCCTCCCCAAGGTCGTGCGTGGACAAGGAGAGCGTTAGAGACTGGAAGCTTCGGGCTTCAGGCCACTGCGCTGGTGGGGTGGGGTGGAGGGGGGGTGGCGGCCGGTCAGCCTGTGATCGCCACCCCCCTCCTCTACCCCACCCTTCACAGCGCAAGGAGGTGCGGAGGGCCCGGGTGTGTGGGACGGACGGGGACTGGGGAACGTGTGTCATCATGGCCTCCAAGCCTGCTTGCCTCAAGCCCGAAAGTGTCGAAAACGCTTCGATTTTGCGTCTCATGATAAGTTCGCGCGGAGATCCGGCACAAACGGATCTCGTGCAGTGTCCCTCTTCCTGGCCGCTGTCCCACCTCACTGCTTTCATTACTGGAGTTCCTCCCCTCCTTCCCCAGTCACCAAAGAGCAGGCAGACCCCAAGGGATGGCAAAAATCAGTCCATCGTTTTGCACAGAGACCAAGCTGAGAGTGAAGAAGCAGACCCCTCTCCGCTGACTGGGGCTTCGGTCCCGATTCTGCTCTGAAGCCTCAACTCAGTTTCTGAGTGAGCAGTGTAATAAGTTGACCATCTTTTGACAAATCCCTTTGAGGGACTTACTGTTGAGTAAGAGAGAGACCCTCCAGTAGCCCCTCCTGCTTCTCCTCCTCTAGCTGCCAAAGACAAGCAGGAGACCTCTTCACTCTGATCCAGCCACTTTTGTATCTGTGGTGGAGCGGAAGCTTGACTTGCAATCGGTGGGGGTTGGGATGCAAGCCTACTCCACAAGAATTTCTCTCCAAGTTAGGCTCTGGACACACCGGCTTACCCACTGAAATCACTGGGGTTTATTTCTAGGCACTGCAGCCTTCCCACCCACACCAGTTACAAACCAGATGGGAGGTGTGCCATTTCGGGAGGGGGGCAGAGCACTGAACCTCCTCCAGGAGTTCAAAGACATGTATGATGATTCCTCAGGAGCTCCGGTAATGTGCTGGTTCATTACTGTGTGTAACAATGAAATGGGCCTAAGTACTAGGATGTATGCAGAGACACAACACCAGACCTTCTGAGAGGAATTTTATCAGGGGGTACAAAGTTTCCTTAGGGCCCCTTTTCAAAGGGGGAGGGGGCAAAACGAGATGGAGGGAAGACAGCAATGGCCGGAAAAGTCTCTGGAGTCCAGGTCTACCAGGCTTCCTGATGCGGTGCCTAGGTCTACATCGTGCAGTGTCACTAGGGTGTGCGTCACCCGGGGTGGAGGATGCGCATCCCCCCGCTGCTGCCACATCAACCCCCGCTTCCGCCGCGTCATCCACCGGTACGAACCGGCCAAGGAGAGGGTGACAACGCATCCTCTTCGGCCACTTATGACTAGGCCAAAAGCGGCGTTCTTCACGCATGCACATAACGCCGCTTGAAGCCTCTTGCCCTCAGCAGCGTTGTGCGCATGTACGAAAATGCCGCTTTTGACCTAGTCAGAAGCAGCTGAGCTGCCAGCCGAAGAAGACGCATCGTCACCCTCTCTCGGAGCGTACTGGGTGGCAGCAGCAGGGGGTGACGCAGCGGCAGCGGGGGTGACGGCGAGCAGGTCTTATACTTGCACATGTGCATGCATGCACATCCACACCCATACACACACTTCTAAGCTGGTTTCTTTTCGTTTTTTAAGTTTGAGTGGGAACTGACCAGAGGCTTGTGATTATTTTGCAAAGTCAGACCTATCATAAGTTCCATTTTTGTTTTGCATGTGTTGTTGTTGTTCAGTCGTTAAGTTGTGTCTGACCCTTCGTGATCCCATGAACCATATCCCGCCAGGCCTTCCTGTCCTCCACTCTCTTCCTGAGTTCGCTCATTTTCATGTTCGTTGCATCGGTGATGCTGTCTAACCATCTCATCCTTTGCCTTCCCCTTCTCCTTTTGCCTTCAATCTTTCCCAGCATCAGAGTCTTCTCCAGAGAGTCCTCTCTTCGCATTAGGTGGCCAAAATATTTGAGCTTCAGCCTTAGTACCTGTCCTTCCAGGGAACAGTCAGGGTTGATTTCATTTAGGATTGACTGATTTGATCTCCTAGCAGTCCAAGGGACTCTCGGGAGTTTTCTCCAGCACCACAGTTAGGAGTCAGCTAGAGAGAGAACATCTAAGACAACCGTCAGAGGGTGAACTACAGTGAACTGTGAAGCTTAGAAGTGCAAAGCACAAGCCAGAAGGAGGGCTGCACTCGGAAGGGAAAACATCTCGAGCATGGAAGGTTCTATATAGGACTAGAACAATATTGTAAAGACCCTTATCAGGTCTAAAGATAGCCTGCCTATGTAAACCGCCTTGAATAAATCTGATGAGAAATCTGATGATGAGAAAGGCGGTATATAAATACAGAAAATAAATAAAAATAAAATAAACAGTTCGAAAGCATCTATTCTTCGGCGCTCAGCCTTCCTTATGGTCCAACTCTCGCAACCATACATTGCTACTGGGAACACCAGTTTTGCATGTAGGGCTGGCAAATTCCCATCCCTTGCTGCACTGGACTCCCTGTAATATTTGTGCGACAAAAGGTGTGTACTTGAATTATGCAACTTTTGCAACAGTGATATTTTAAATGCAGGGAGGCCTGCAGACCTCCTCCGCGGGCCTCCTCTGCAGCAATTTACAACCCTCCGGAACGCTCCAAGACCCACGGTAAGTGTAAAATGTGCAGTTTTACAATTTTTTTCATGGCGGCAATCCACGGGATCGCCACTACCGCCATGCTGTCCCCGTCCCTTAAGGTGGCAGAGGACAGCATCCGGTTC
Source organism: Plestiodon gilberti rubricaudatus (assembly GCA_026170595.1). Taxonomy (NCBI): domain Eukaryota; kingdom Metazoa; phylum Chordata; class Lepidosauria; order Squamata; family Scincidae; genus Plestiodon; species Plestiodon gilberti. The sequence continues at coordinate 160,540,704 of JANXHW010000001.1, read as the reverse complement.
CAGTGGTGGGTCGTGACCCATCACTTTGAGAACCGATGCTCTAGTGCATGTCCTCCGCCTGTCTCAACCCTATACTGTTAGCGAAGTCTGCTGTGAAACAAGAAAGCTAGGGCTGTAGGACTCTTCCTCTTCCAGTGTCCCCCCCTCAATACCTATCATAGTTTCCAGTTCTCATCCCCCCCCCCTTGCACTGCAAGGCTGAGGCTGGGGCTAGACACTTCATTGAAGGCAGTCTTCTTTGGGCCTCAGTATCTGCCTCCCTTGGTGGACTCTAACACAAATACATACATATTTGCAATCCAGCTGTAAGCATACAATTGGAAACAAACCACAGATGTCCTCTTCTTTCCTCCTTCAACTCCATCATATGGGGGAGCCCAGCTGAACCGCAGGGGTGACAGCAATTTTTACACTCCTGGTGCTTCTTCTAGCAGAGTACTATTTCGTGGCTGTTGTCGGCTGTGGAAACAGAACATAGCCAGGATGGTGTAGTGGTTTGGGAGTCGGACTTAGACCTGGAAGATCCAGGTTCAAATCCCCACTCAGCCATGAAGCTTCCTGGGTGACCTTGGGCCAGTCACTATCTCTCAGCCCCACCTACCTCACAGGATTGTTGTGAGGACAAAAGGAGGAGAGGAAATATGTACACCACTCTGAGCTCCTTGGAGGAAGGGCGGTATAAAATGTGAAAAATAAATAAATAAATAGTACGAGAGCTACTTGGAGTCACTCTCAAACATGGCATAGCCCTCTGTTTGGGTCATTTGGGGAGGGGGCTTTCCATCATTTCCCTCCTTTCTCTGACCCCTTGCTTTCTGCACACAGCGACTGTATTAAAAACAAAAAGAAAGCAACAAAAAATAGTTTAGGAAATGGCATTTTTGAGGTTGGAAAGGGGAGCGGAAAAGAACTGGACCCATCATTTTGTCAATTTCCAGGTTGATTATACGGTCCTGCTTTTATGAGTTGCCCTATAGTAGGCCTGCGCACACACATCCCTATTTACAGTGCTTTAGAAACGTTCAGACAGTAAAATTTCCATGAACTTCCAAACCCTGTTCACTCCCATAAAGTAAACACAACGAGCAGTTGCTCCTGTTTGAAATAATGCTATTTTCAGAGCAATCAGACACAACAGAGACCAGAAACCTAACATCCCTGGGGGGGGGGGGGACACACCAAGCACTATTGTCCCCTTCTAAACCAATGACTGGGGTGGTTGTGATGCAGCAAAGAAAACGGTTGAAGTATTGTAATAATTCACCCACCAGCCTTTTTCTTCCCCTTTCTCCTCCCATTATTATACAAAGCATCCATTGCTTTTATGATGGCCTTGGATGCTTTTTTCAGTTTGGGAGGGGGGGGAGGAAGAAAGGAAAGGAAAGGAAGTCTGAGGTCTATTTTTGTTCATATATTTTCAATTAAGACAATTAAGGAACCCACACAATGTGGCAGCTACTCCCTTCTAACAGTTTCCTTATTTCTTGCAAAGACAGTTTACTTACTGTGGCTACAACAGGCTTCCGGATCCCTTTAAAAGAAATTAGAAACAACAGCTAATAAAGAAACGAAATACGCAGCAGGGGGAAATAATGCATGGAAAGTCACCATGCAAATGCCAGAGCCCTGGCTGGCTTTCCTTTTAGTTATGAGCAAGGAATATGACAGCAAGAATTTTCTCTCCAATCCTAGTCTTTAAATTGGGGGGGGGATGGGTTATTTACTGAACGGAGAGACTTTAATTGGCTAGGCAGAGACCACAGACTTCCCGTGGGTGACCTTGTGGGTCTTCTTGCAGGAGATGGAGGATTGCACTGCTGCAAACAACTTTTCCTCAATTATGCATCGACAGCTGGGGGCTCCTTGGGCCAAATCCAGCCCCCTGAGAGGGGTTGCGTGTTTCTCCCCTTTTTCCTCTCCCATGTTTCTTGAAATGGTGGGGGGGGGGGACTGGGAGAGACAAAGAAAAATGGCCAAGAGAAGGAGGAATAGGCCCCTCTTCTCCTTGATTGTGCATGTCCCTTTCCGGGCAAGTCTATATCTATGGACTGAAACTGCTGTTCGCCACATCTTAGTGCCCATAAAGGTATGATGACCCACTGTGGCTTTTGGATTTGTGCTGGTGGAAGAAACTGGCCAACACAACTACTGTAGCTTTGGGTAGTTTAATAATCGTTCCCTCTTCTCTGGGAAGTATAGTTCTGTGAACAGGGGCTCAGGATGTCTATGAGATCATCCTCAACACCCTCACCCAACTACAGTTCCCAGGATTCTTGCAGGGAAGCCATAGCAGTTAAACGGGTATATGCACATTTGTAATGTAGTTTTTGTCTCCTTCCCTCTTGGCTATTGAGGTATTTCAGAAAGTGCAGACAGAAGGTTTTTTAGAGAGAAAAAGATGGAGTGTGAATGGAATAGGAGAAGTAGTTAGGATTGTCACATTTTTCCTGGCAATGGTCTTGTGCTTCTCATAGCTGTTGAACAATGGGTGTTTTGTTTCTGGTTAAAGCTATATGGTGATGACCAATGGCCATAAACAATAAAGGACTAAATAAAACAAGCAGAAATTCAACAGAGGCACTTTCCCCTGTCACTGTTGGAAAAAGCTGTGCTGAGTGATTTTCTGTCTATTAAAGGCACAAGACAAGAGCCTTGCCCAAAGAAGAGGTAGCAATCCTCAGGGTGGGCAGAAATTAGAAAGGAATTGTCTCCTTTCAGGCTTATTGTATGAAATAGCAGCCTGAAGCCCCTCTCTGATTCTCTGCTGACCTTTCCATTGCAAATGCACAAACAGCAGCACTAACGGTGAAATCCAGACTAACTGTCCAGCACCAGAGCAAGCGCTCCAGTGCCGGAAGGCGTCGCAAACATGCAGTAAAGCACATTTGCGCTAACTCGGGAGTAAGGGAGGCCAGCGCAAGGCTGGCCTCCCTCACTCCATCGCCGGACTGAGCATGCGGCCGCCGGAGGCAGGTAAGTCTCCCACCGGTGGCCGCATGGGTGGTCCGGCCGGTGAGGGCCATTGGCTGAGCTGGCCCAGGAGGGGGTGGGGATGGTGTTGGCCATATCTCCATCCCCGCCGGGCCGGCTCGGCTGTTACATGGCCTCCTCCTATTTCTGAGGGCAATATCTGAGGAGGGCAATAGGACTGGCCCCTGTTTACACCCGGGGAAGGGGACAAACATCCCCTTCCCCAAGTAGACCTTTGGCCTGCCGCATGGCGGTCCGGATGGCCAAATCCTGTGTAAGGATCTTGCGGCGAATCCTTACACAGGATTTGGCAGTAAAACGAATGAGAGACAAGGGGGGAAATCAGGGACACATTGAAATGAAACCAAAAGAAATGGAGCTCTGGGGAGGGAACACAACATTCCTTATAATGATGTCTGGATAGACATGGGGAGGGATCCAAGGATCTCAGGTGTACCCAAAGACTTCCAAATGGACGAAATACGAAAGCTATAAAGGATGAAATAGCTCAGATGAATGAAATAGGAAAGACCAGCATCCTATATCACAAACTGCTTTTGGATGTTTGGTTTAATCCAGCAAGGAAATCCTACTTTTTCAAAAGCATGGAATTACCTGAGACTAACTACCAATGTAACTAATTCAGATCATGTCCTGATCCCCTATAAGTAGGGGCAGGAGAAAATGGTGATAACAAAATAAAAACACATAACACCGCTTTCTTCTCAAAAAAATATGTGGGGAAAAAATAAACCATGTAATTTTGCATCATTCTTCATCTGCTGAGAACTGTACAACCTATACCACCTACCTAGTACACTTTTAAAGCAGGTACAATGGATAAAAATGGGAAAAATTGGAATAAAAGTACATAACACTGCTTTCAGCAATGTCATTTTGGTTAAACACCAAAATCTGCGAAAAAATAAAACCATTTGCTCTCATCTCTACCTATAAGACTGGGGTAAATGCAAGGCCATATTTTTCCCATTAATGATCATACAACGTCCCCAACAACGGAACCCACAAGAACCTAAAAGCAACCCTGCTGGATCAGACGGGGAGTCCAGCATGTCCAGTAATCACTTTATTTATTTATTTATTTATTTATCAATCACATTTTTATACCGCCCTTCCTCCAAGGAGCTCAGAGTGGTGTACATATTTCCTCCCTTCCTTTTGTCCTCACAACAACCCTGTGAGGTAGGTGGGGCTGAGAGATAGTGACTGGCCCAAGGTCACCCAGGAAGCTTCGTGGCTGAGCAGGGATTTGAACCTGGATCTTCCAGGTCTACGTCCGACTCCCAAACCACTACACCATCTGTCTAGCCATGTGACACCATGTGGCTAGCCAGACATCTGTCTCTGAGAAGTGAGGGATATAGGCAAATACACTCCCCTGTTAAACCTAGGGGTATACCGCCTTTGATGACGTTTCCATCTTGCTGTCATAGTTAAAGCCGTTGATAGATCTACCCTCCATAAGTTTGTCTAGCCCTTCTTAAAGCTCGTGCTCATCACCACATCTTCAAGCTGGGGTCAGTGAATTCCGTAAAGAAATTACGTGTCACGTGAAACAGTATGTCCTTTTGTTTGTCCTGAACCTACTGCCAGTCAATTTCACTTGGTCATCCTGAATTCTAGTCATCTCCACTTTTCCCTTGCCTTTCATGGAATCCTTTTTGTTGTTTTCTTTCTCCGTAAAGTAGTCCACACGCTTGGGCCTTTCTTTGGAGATGAGCTACTCCCCGCTCCCTTGAGAATTTTCATTGCCAATCATTGCCCTTTTCAGTATGTTTTCCAGCTGAGATGGGGACAATTTCCTGTATTTCTGGCTGTGTACCCGGGCACCACAATCAGGACAGCAGCCAGCTGTTAGTAGACAACATGCTGTTCGTGGCATGCACTTGCCAAAGAGGATGCTGTGTACGCACTGGTCTTCCATGTGTGTTAAAAAGATTGGTGTTCCAGCCATTATGGTCTCGTTGGTCATCCTAAGACATTGTATCAGGTTGTCCTACACTTCCTCACTGTCCAATTCCTACTGTGCCCTGTCCTTTTTATATGCTCATGTGTCAGGAAAAGTGAGTGGCGTAGTTGTCTGGTGGTGCATTTCAGTGTGCTTTCTTGTTACTTTGTAGAGAGATTTTTAAACAGGCTTCATTTTTTAAGAGAGAGAGAGAGAGAGAGAGAGAGAGAGAGAGAGAGAGATATTTTCCTCTCCTCCAACCAGGGCCGGTGCAATCATTAGGCCAACTAGGCAGCTGCCTAGGGTGCATACCTCAGAGGGGTGCAGTACTGACGTTTGAGGGGAACAGTTTATGCAGATTAGATTTTTTAACCCATGTAAAAATGCAACTGACAATTTATATATTTTTATTTTAAGATAAATGCAACAGTGCTATGGAATATAATTAAAGGTCTTGTGAATTTTTTTTGAGGGGGTGTGCAAGTAGTTACCCTTGCCCTGACACCATCCCTGCCTTCACCACTCACTAAAAGACAAGAGCCAGGAAAGCAATTCTTGGGGGGAGGGACGGAGCTCAGTGGGAAAGGCAAATGTCTTGAGAAGAGCTTTGCATTTCAAAGACTCTCTCTGTTTACAGCTGACTGACAAGATGCCTCTCAGATATTCTCTGAGAGGTAATTACATTAGTCAGTGGGCAGAAGTACATTTCCATACTGTTACTGCCCTGGGTGTATACAGGACATCCACTTGTCTCTCCCTAGTTCCAATCTCCAGGGGGTTATTCTCCTGGCTTTGAAGCAATCTCCTTCTTGCAATCTTCTCCGATAAATTCTTGCAATCTCCTTTTAAAAAAATAATTCCCTGTTCATTCATTTTCTTGCTTTTTTGATTGCAAAGAAAAGGAACTAAACTTTCCTTTATGGCATACAGGCTGTCCTTCCCAGCTCCAGGTAGGTTAATATATAATAATCCAAACTGGGTAAAAGGAATTAGGAGAGGGGAAGGGGGGGGGAGGAAACAGTTGAGCTGAGACAACAAAACAGGAAATAAAAGAAAAGAAAAAAGAGAACAGGACGGATAGGTAAGAAATTACCGTTCTATAGCCAGGTACTCAGATACTTTTTCAAGCTACAGATCACTATCATAATTTTCATCGAAAGCCTCAAAAAATGTTGATCAAACGTTTCATGTTTTTCCAGGTGTTCCTGCGGAACATGTCACATTCCAATATGTGCCAATCATCTAGTGTAGGTGAACCCAGAGCTTTCCTGGCCCATAGTACAGTATTTAGCTCTTAGTTACCAAAAATCCCCTATGGAGCCATTGTTGTACATATTTGTCAGGGATCCAAGTCGATGGCATATAGCTAAGAACTGCTGTCGAAGCAGATTTTCAGTCGTTCTTGACACAAAAGTCAATACTGTAATTCTTTCCACTTTTTGACAGAATGAGAATATTACCAAACATGGGCTAGGTTTGTTCCAGGAGTCTTGCATCTCCAGAACGTGTGTGCATGTGCGCGTGCTCTCTCTTTCCAGTGCCCATATACAACCAGGAGCATTTTTTGATAATAAGAGTGAGTGGCAGGTGTTAGATCTGAGAACATGTTTCTACGGTGAGACTGAAGTCGCCGTATCAGTTCCATGTTCTATCTTACGGTAGTCTCTTATCTGTGCTGAATCAGGTTTTAGTACACGATGGAACGGTTTGTAGTCATTAGGTGTAGATCTCTGTAAGGTGCTGACATTTTGTAAAGGAGTTATAGGTGGTGTCACAGGGACTACACATACTGTACTTCAGGTCCATATTTACATCACCGGAGGGGACATAATTGAATATGATGCCATTAGGTAAACTGGTAACTTATATGTGAGGCATAGCAGTTCAAATGTTAGGAAATCCCCATGTTCCCCTCCCTTTTCCCCAGGGCTTCCACATGATTGCTGCTGATTCTGTCTTCAGTCTTGGGTTGCAGTATAGAATTGCCATTTAAATAATGGAAACAGATATTGGTTTTAATGGCAGTTTCCCTCCTGGCAAAGGACAGCCATGGAGCCTCTCAAACTGGATTGAGATTATCGCAGGGGCAAAGGATTAACCCCCCTCTCCTCATGGCATGATCCTGATTCAGACTAGGAAGTCCCCACAACTACTATTTATAAAAAAGAAAACACAGGGCCAAATAATACAGTATGTTTAAAGTCCTGTCTAGTTTGGCCCTCAGGGAAGAGGATTTAAGGGCACAACCACAGACAGGAATCATGTCTACAGTGGCCCTGTGACAAAGATGATCTTGAAGGATTATGAGATGCTTACGGCTTTAATTAAGCACAATGCTCTAGTTATGCATATACAGTATGTATATATTTACAAATGAGAACAATCATGCTAGTCTGCAGCAATTTTTGTCATGCTTTTGAGCTTCACGGGAGGTAACACTACTGCAGCCATCCTTAAAAGCACAGTTTTGTGCTCCTTTCCCCCCCAAGTGGTAGGAAGTTCAGGGCAGCCTTTTCAGGATAAGTTTCCTTTGGATGAGACACCCCAGGAGACCTGTGGTGCCTTGTAACAACCTGTTTATAAATGTACAGATTGAGAAAAGACTAGAGTGTATGCATGCAGAAGCAAGCACAGAGGCCGCACCAGATTCACAACAATATTTATCTCATTCTCCCCCAACATAAATTAATTCTTGGCCAGCCACATCCCCAAATTGCTGCTGAGCTGCCATTGCGCACACTTGGGGTAGGTCAAACTCAGACCCCTATCAGCCTGCTAGTAGGTGTAAACTTCATGCTCATTCCAAGCTTGAGAAGAAAAGCAACCAAATGGACTATAAGCAAGCACTTTAGTGATCAATAACAGACTGTACAAAAGTAGAGAGAACTATGTTTGTATACAACTATCTTTTCAGTTTGCCCAACTAAACAATATAGTCATAAAAATGTGTATAAGGTGGCATTTCCCCCGTATACATGACATAGAAGTAACTTTTATCATAGATCCTTGTCTCACATACAGCCCTGGTTTCTGCTCAACATCTCAGAAGTTCTCAGGGCCAAAGCAGTGCATGTAAATGTCGGTTTTAAAGGGAGGAAAACAAGCAAACAAAAATACCTGTCTTCCCTTGCAATGTCTCTTTTCGCTCAGTGTACTCTTGGGAATATGCTGCCTGCAGGTCTCATGTGGGCTCCGGGCCATTTGAATGGGTCCAACAGATGCTCGCCAGGAAGATGAGTTCCATCGTATGTGTTAAAAGGGAAGGTTCTAGCATCCATGCTCACAGAAATGGAAATGTTTTTAAAGTTCAGAAACTTGGAGGCAAGGAAAAGAAAGGCCCATTCAAATTCAGAATTCTTCCGGTCTCATGATATAAAGCCATCTTATGATTGGTTGAGGTTCTTCACATATTTGAGGTTTGCAGTGATGATAGAAGGCCAAGGCTATTGCATAATGCCCTGGGCCTTAGGTTTGGCATCCAGAATCATGATGCAAATAACAGGCAAATGATACTATTTATGCCCAACAGCCCAGCAATATGCAAACTAACAGCGGCTTTCCAGTTCATAACATGTTTCCAGAGTGTGTCAACATGTTACATATCTCAGCAGAAGGAAAAGAGGATCCAAACTCCAATAAAGTGCAAAATGATATGTGAAATTTAATAAGGAAAAGTAATTTACATGTCCAATGAATTTCAATGAAAGGTCTTCTTCAGGATCACAAGAATACAGAGATGAGCTGGAAAGTAGACATAATCACTCCTAAACATCCTTGTTCTTCTTGGAGAGCCTAATCTGCCCTATTGAAATAAGAAGGATGACGGCTAGAGCACAGTTGGAAGAAAATTTGTGATGAACCCAACACAGTTTAGAGTATCTTTGTGCCTACTCTGTGGTGAAATGTGGTTTTTTTTTCTACCACCATTGCATCAGCCCAATGCCATCCAATGGAGCTGTTTCAAGTGGTGGTGGGCCTTCTACCCCTTGACCTCCAAGGCAGGGGAGCGGATTATTATTATTATTATTATTATTATTATTATTATTATTATTATTAAACCAGTATTTATATACTGTCTTTTCTTTGGTCATCAGATTTCTCCTCTGACTTTAATCAAAGGTGGTTTACATGGGCAGGCTTTCTAAACCCCAAGGGGTTTTTACAATACAACAGTAACATTCTAATCTTTTGTAGATGGATCCCTTCATTCTAGATGGTTTCTTTCACAGTTCAACTCTCTCGCTCTCTCGCCTCACCACACTTCAGCTGACAGGCAACCTTGACTCTCACTCAAGTGCAGCTGCACTCAGATAGAGCCCTGGACAGGCCATGTGATGTGATCAATTTGCTGGGCACTTGATAAAATCTTTCACATCTGTTCCAGCTTATAATTCAGTGATACAGTGAATCACTGTATTCAGTAATTTACAGTGTACAGTGATACCCTTGAGGGCTTCAAGAGCACCCGCTTGTCGCTGTAGACAGGAAACTTGTATCTGTCATCTGTGCAACCAACCAACTACCTGTGTGCTCACAATCGTGGGTGCTCCTTGAGCCAGATCTTCTCCGGGAGGCCCAATTGCCCACTGTGAGGAGGATGGCCTATCAGCTGACTTGGCAGTGGTGGCCTTTCCTGGTGAGTTATCTATACTCTGATCACCTCCCGGTTGCAATGTCCTCTATGTAGGCCTGCCCATGAAAAGCATTTATAAACTTCAATGGGTACAAAATGCAGCCGCCAGGTTGTTAACTATTACAGCTCGGTGAGATCACATTATCCCAATTCTTCATGAATTGCATTCTTTGTCAATTTGTTTTCAGGCTCAGTTCAAGGTGCTGGTTATGACCTTTAAAGCCCTAAATGGATTTGGGACCAGGATATATATGAAGGGCTGTCTCCTTACATATGTGCTGTCTCAAACATTTTAATCATAAAAATCAGGCCTTCCAGGTGCCCTTCCCCTTGGAGGCATGGTGGGCATGCACTGGGCACTAGGCCTTTTCAGTGATGGCACTGAAAAGCGATGGGATGCCCTCTCTGCTGAGGTTCGATTGGCCCCTACCCTGCACTCCTTCAGGAGTTTAATTAAAACCTGATTATTATTTTTTGGTTCTACTTTTGGGGAGCAGGAGTGAGGGTTGTGGTATTATTTTTGTGATGGTCTTTAGCTGGATTTATTTTATTTTATTTGGTCTTCATATTGTATAATTTTTTTCTCACTTAATTTGATTGCTGTTTTATTTTGTTGTGTATGCTGCAAAATGGCATCATTGCCCACAAAATGGGCTAATAAATGCATACATTCCATGTATCATTTTGCACCTTCTTGGAGTTCACTTCCTCTTTTCCTTCTGTTGCTGTTTTGGTGCTGCCCATTTTCCCTTGCATATCTCAGCCTTAGGGAATTCTCAAACAGCCCTGACCCCCAAATTAGGCAGCCAGTGTATCAAAACTGACCTTGGTGGGAGAGGGGTGCGTGCCTTCAACTTCTATTTGCAGGCTCCCCAGAGGCAACTGGTGAGCCACTGTGGGAACAGTACACTGAACTAGATGGGCCTTTGGCCTGATCCATCAGTGATATTCCCATGTTCTTGGCTTCTGGGCCTGAGAGGGTGAGTGGTAGGTGCTCAGTTCCATACAGCACCTATCGGCACAATTGTTGCTGGATGACCTTTTCATTTCCTTTATTTTGAATGTGTGAAGCTTGAGGACACATGTAGTATATACATGTATGCAAGGTGCTGGATGCTTGCCAAGATAGCACAACCCAGGCCTGTAATGTGACTTTAGGAGCAGGATTGTCGGCAAGAGGCTTCAGATCCCACAGGCCCAGAGGCAGGCCACACTTTTAATTGTCAGAGCAATCACCCCCTCCCCCCACTCTAGTAAGAAGTCATTGGAGTCCAGTGCCTGGCCTTAAAAAGGCTACAATGATAACAAAAAAACAGGGCCACATTGGAAAAAAATAATGGGTTGATGAGCGGGAAGAGACAACACGTGTGAATTCTTCAGAGTTGAAGGAAAGGAGTCCAAACTCTGCCTCTGAACCTACTGGTGCCAACCACACAGGAAGAAGGGAAACCATTCTTAGCCTCACCTTGGCGTTTGTTCTCTCTATGTTGACGGCCTTTTTAACTGTTCACGGTGAGTCACTGTGTGCAAACAGCCGCAAAAAGGAACAAAGCTGGCCAATGCAAGGGAGACACTACGATGATTGAGGGTGCCAGGTCAGTGATGAAAAATGTCTGACACATGACGCTCACGCACACTGTTGTGGAGCATCAGAGGACAAACCGCCTTGACGTGGCAAGCTGGCACGGTTCCACATGTAGAGCCAACTTTGCCCGGAATCATCAGCAGCACAATCAATTAAACAAAATAATAATAATAATCACCTTTTCAGAGTTAAAAACAAGCATCGTCCCGGGAAACTCCATCGTATATTACACTTTTATTTCAAAATATAAAGATGTTAAAAAAAATTATGTTTCACCTCAAACACTTGAGGCATCCTCAGAAGTAACAGAAGCACTAGCAGCCAGCTACTACTATATTAGGCCTCTAGTAGACTCAGGTGTTTACATTCACTCAACCAACACCGGCCCCTTAGTTAATGACTTAATTGAAATAAGCCTAGAAGCAACCTGACAATCCCCCCAGGAATTCTACACCAACTTAAAGTGGTACTGTCACAAAACAGATTCTACCCAGCCTAAAGTAATACTGTCAGAAAACAGTATCAAAAATTGTCAAAATGATACTGTCCCATAACCAGAGATACTACATTAGTTTAAAATGATACTGTCACTTAAACACAGACTGTTACATTAACACCTCACACATCAACAGAACTCATTCCAATAAAACATCACAATTGTCTGTGTCTATAGCGCTCCGTGTTCCAGCTGCATGCTACGCGGTGCGGCAAGGAGAGTCATGCCGGCCACATGACCACGGAGGTGTCTTCGGACAACGCTGGCTCTTCGGCTTTGAAATGGAGATGAGCACCACACCCTAGAGTCGGACACGACTGGACTTAATTGTCAGGGGTCACCTTTACCTTTTTATCTATTCTAACAGTATCCAATAATATATCAGATAGCCCACCTCTATCACAACCCCAATGAGCAAACAGCCCACCCCACTCACAAACCCACATATTACATCTGTAGTTCGTCCCCCCATTAAGACCTTCAGGGGGGGGGACTGGGGGGGAAACAGGGGGGGAATACAGTGTCTCTTTCCAAGTGGTGAAACACTGTGCATGCCATATGCATTCATGTGTCTGCACAGGATCCTAAAGAAGAGTAGTGCCTGGCAGCAGTGCATGACCACCACTAGGAAGAGCAGTGAATGTGGTCGCTGTCTTTTGTTCCGGCAGGGGCTCTGTGCATCACACAACAGTCCAGAAGTTCAGCTTCTGGAAGCATTTGGTCTGCCACTACTAGAAACAGAATGCTGGACTAGATGAACATTTGGTCTGGCATTTGCCCAAGGGTACCACTTACTGATGCTGGCCCTGTGTATTTTGGTAGACTAAAAGGAAACATTCCCCACCATTTCAACTCCATGGTAGGAAAAAGGCATGGAGTGTGTGTGTGTGTGTGTGTGTGTGTGTGTGTGTGTGTGTGTGTGTGTGTGTGTGTGAGAGAGAGTGAGTGAGTGAGTGAGTGAATAGAATAGAATAGAATAACCTTTATTGGCATAATCAATACACAACTACATAAACTCCATTCAATCCCACAAATACCCCCCATATACAGAATCACTGATATTCACTTGCCCAGCTCTTAACAATCTCACATAGAAAGTGTGGGTTTTTTTAATCTGCCAAGCAGTTGCTAAAAGTAGAGGACCACTACTAGAAAAAAGGTGGCAACCCAAACGGACAAGCTGCAGAGAGACGGTGGGCCTTCCTTGGAAAAGATAGGTTGACAATGTTGGCAGACCTGTAAGCTGTCTCTTCATAGCCTTCTCATCCTCTCTCTTCTGCCAGGGATCCTGTGTTTTTAACCACAGCATGAGAAGCAGAGATTCAAAAGGTGAATCTTTCCCTGTCGCTGTACATTTGTGAAAAAGCTTTGCTTGTTTCTTGCCATTGCAGCTGTTGAGGACTCACCTGTTGAGGACCAGCAACATGAAATATGAATGTTAAACAGCTCTCAATAAAGCAGCTTGAGGATGATGTCAACTTCTCTACATCTCCACGCGTCCTCACCCTCCCTCCAAACTCTATTTTTATCTTCAGGCTGAGAAAAAAAAATCAATACAAATACAGCCTACATTTAAATTGATTGAACATTTTATTGCCTCTTTTAAGTCTATTAAAGTATATCCTTATTTCCCAGTTCACAGTTAGTACCGTATTTTGTCTTGTAATCCACAGTGCATGTGAGGCAGAGTTAATACTTCAGGTTTCATCCGGCTTGCTTTGGAAACTGCAGTGATGACCTCTAATGAGCAAACAAGCTGCTCTGCTCTTTCATGGAAATGGAGTGGCACCCACTAGTGCTACTTTCGGAAATAGCAGGCTCACTGAAAGAGGACACTTACTGAATAAAGAATCTTTACTAAAGACACGGTTATTACAACAGCACAAGCCTAGGCATGCCTGCTCCAAAGTAAGTCCCATTGTTTTCAATGGGGCTAACTCCCAGGAAAGTGTGTTTAGGATTGCAGCCTCTTATTATCAGGCGACCAAGAATATTAAGGCCACAATTATGAGACTTAAAATAGACAACTGGAGAAATGTTAGCATTCATTCCAAAACTCTCTGCCTTACACAGTGATTGTTCTGTGTTGACTGTTATTGATAAAGATGGCAAATAGATGTTGTCCTTCCTAACTAAAACATATTGAAGCATTAGGGCTACAAGCTTTAATCCATGCAATAGTAGATCAATCAACGAAGGGGGCAATTCTATGCACACTGACCTGGGAGTAAGCCCTGATGAATAGCATGAGACTTACTTCTGCATATGCATGCATAGGGTTGTGCTGTAAATATTTAATCACACCTTAAAACTTGTCCCCAAGTAATCAGTGGGTCAGAGGCTGAACGACTTTCTTCCATGAGCAAAGTGTGATGAAAAAGAAATTTGAACATGGGCTTTTCTCTCAGCTTGCATCCCAAACTGGCACATATACAGTATTTTGCATTTCAGATTGGAGTCATCAATGGCTCTTCTTCTACAAAAAAGAACCATAGGGAACCAAAGCCAACAATACTTAACTGTCATCATTGTCAATACTGTCTTTTAAATGTTCATCTTCAAGCATAGAGATGGGGTTTTAAACTATTTAATATTGGTTCTACTGTAGGAATGTTTTTTATGGTAGATTCACAAGCTGATATAAAAGAAAATAGTAAAGATTCTTTTTTCCTTCTAACAGTGAGTGGTAGCCTTTAGTTCTTTTAACTGTTTCATGCTTTTCTTTTGATATCTCTCCTGCCCCACCTCCAGTACCTATGGTTGAGGTTTTGGTAATATTCATTTTAACAAATTAATTAATTGCATAATTAATTAAGAGTCAGATGTTTAATCTACCAAAACATTTGATAGATACAATTGTAGATTTTCACGACGTGACCATATTTTCGAGTTAGAAACCCACATACTTCCGGGTAAGACTACGTTGTTTCCAAATACTTTATTACAAAAACCAGATGTTACAAGTAACTTTACGTTTCACCCCTAACATTACGGGGCATCATCAGAAGTTATGATGATGCCCCTAATGTTAGGGGTGAAACGTAAAGTTACTTGTAACATCTGGTTTTTGTAATAAAGTATTTGGAAACGACATAGTCTTACCCGGAAGCATGTGGGTTTCTAACTCGAAAATTTGATAGCTAGTCTTAGGTAAACCATTGTGATTGCAGTTTGCAACATATGGGGCAAATCCACAGGAGGATCAAGTTGAAGGTGGATTTAGATGCAAGTGACAGTCTGAGCTGAGACGTTTATCTGAAGGGGGGTTTGGAAGAATAATGCAGATACACAGGCAGTAGAGTAGGCAAGTGGATGGGGGGGGCTGACAGGGGAGCAGGCAGTGGGCAGAGGAGATATCAATAGGACGAGGCACCTGTGGCACACTGGGGAACCATGTAAGCAAGGTCAATATTTCGCCACAGTTGCTGTGACCGAGGCCTAACCTGGAAGCATTTATACCTAGGCCAGATCAGTAGAAGTCATCCATACCGTACGCTACTGGAGAAGCTGAGGCCTGGAGAGCAATTCTTGCCCCACTTCCTCAATGCTGTGGTCTTCAGTCCCACATTGCAAAGGGACATCCTTACACAAACCAGGAGGCTCCTAGTTTGAGTCCTGACAAGTACTCAGGTGAGAGGATTTTTTAGTAAGTGCCTGTGATCCCTGTCTTTTAACTAGAGCTAACAATCAATGCAATATTTTTAACTGATTCACAGCGCAATCCTATCTAACTTACACCACCGGTGTAACCAGCAGTGCAGCGAGAACGGGAGGCCGCAGAATGGAAAGGGGATTCAGGGGGATTTGAATCCCCTTTCCGTTCTGGGGCCTCCCGTTCTTGCTGCACTGCTGGTTACACCAGTGGTGTAAGTTGGATAGGATTGCGCTGTAGTTTTATTAAAATATATGGACTCCAAAACAGGGTATTAAAGAGAGAGAGATTTAGCTGGAAAGCTCACCAAGTGCTTCTTTGGACGCTGCAGTGATAGGGAGGTGCTTGGATGCTGAGCACCTCCCAGCCTCCCCTTTGCTCTCCTTAACAGTGTATGTTTAACTCCTCAATCCTTCCACCTGCAGTAAAATCGTAATAGCCCTGCATTTATGACACCTGTCAACACAAGATCAAGCTGAAATTGAAGATGGGCTGGGAGCGAACAAGCCCTTTGTTTAAACACCAGTAGCTTGGGAAAATTAGAAATCATGAGGTGGAAAATTGTGAAAAACTATACAAAAGGTAAATGACGAGCCAGAGATGAAATCATTCACACCTCTGTGGCCTACTAGAGCAGGATGAATTGTCTCCATTGTGTTAGCCAATTTGGAGGCTGGGTCAGAATCTCCAGAACCCAAAAACAGAAAAGCAAAAATACCCTTATAGGAATCTGGTGGTGACCTGAAAGATACACTCTGGAGTCTGGTGTACATTAAAATTGCACTTTGTACACTGAAGTTCTATATTAATGGCAACAGCAACTTACTGTGGCTTCAGTACTTACCAGGAAGTGAGTTCTATTGAGCCCAGTGAGATGACTTCCGAGTAAACATTGTTTGGCTTGAGCAGGCTGTGTTTTCCCTCCATTAGAGGGTGTAATCAAGGGCAAGTCAGGTGTATTCAACTTTGATTGACATAAAAAGGATCTCAGCATTTACTGTGCCCTTCTGTGATTATTGATTTGCAGAGGGACTTCAGCACACCACAGTTTCCCTTCCTTGTGTTCATTACTGCAGTCTTGCTTTTTAAGGTCAAACTACATGTTACACACAGGTGTGTGTTTCCTTCTGCTGTATTTTTTTAAATATTGAAAACTAGCCACAGAAGTGGCAACCATCATGAGTAGAAAAGGGGGGGGGGAGAGAGAGAGAGACTGCTTGGCCTTTTCCCACCACGATTGTTTGCCTGAAGGGTACAGACAGGCATCATCTGAGAGGCAAGCCCACTGTGGATCTGTATGCAGGATACAGATCCACAGTGGGCTTGCCTCAGTCTCAGATTTAGGGGCCAGGTTGCCTCAGAAACAGCTCCAGGCAGGCCAATCAGTTCTTGCCTCAGAAAATGAGGCTCCTGGCCAACCAGTTCTTCCTTTTTCCAGCAGAAGTAGGCTCAGGAGAGAGCCACACAGGGCAAGAGCAGCAAGGGAAGAAAGTGAGCAAAATGTAAGCTTTTTCAAACATCCAGCTGGGGTTAGCTGTTAATCCTGTTTTGTCTTTGTTCTTAATATATGGCCAAGGGCCAAATGACATGTTAGGTTAAACGAGTCATTTGGCCCTTTGAAAATAGCAGCTGTGACAGCTCTGATCAGGACTGGGACCATAACAAGGGGGTAGGGGTAGTTAACCTTGTAACCCCACATTAGAGTCCTAACAAAAATACCCTCCCCCCCCCCCAAGATGTAGGGAGGGAAGCTGCTACTGTTGCTTGTTTCTGTTTCTCTCTCAAGGCAAAGAGCAGCTTTGAGGGGATTTTCATTGTGATCATGGAATGAGATGAAAGGGTTAAAAAATCTACCTCTTCCTCCCATGGTCCCAACCCCCCCCCCATGCTATTTACAAAGAGAAAACATGCACATAGGATCAAACTACACATTTAATGCAACACGTAGATTGGCCCTGAGAATATCCAAGACCTACAACATTTGAGCCCAATCCTAATGGTCCTCTGCTCCTCTGGAACTCGTGTTCTGGTGCAGCAGTGTGCTTTATGGCTGTCGCAAAATGTGACATGTCATACAGTGCAGCCTGGCTGCCACCACAAGCAGCAAGCGGCCAGAGCCACACATCAGCAACCCACCACCAAGTCCTGGTGATGGTAAGTCAGTGCAGGGGGTGGGGGGGGGGTGTAACAGGGCAGGAAGGGGGAGAAACAGGGAGGAGACTGGGGCGGGGAGGGGGAGGCTTGAGTTTGAAAAGGGGGTGGTATCAGCGGCGGCAGCACCACCAATATCCTAGCCCCCTTCCTTGCCTCAATCCACTTACTTGGGTCTACTCAGACTTGTGCCAGCAAAGTAGCTGGCACAGGTCCGAGTAGAACCATCAGGGCAGTGGAGACTTGCCCTGGGGCAAGGGAGCAAATGTTCCCTTACCTCAAGGAGGTCTCTGGGACCCAAAACCAGGGGCGGAACCACGGTGGAGCGTGTGGAGCAGGAGTTCCAGGTGCTCGATCGCCGGCAGGGTGCTCGATCGCCGGCGGGGAACTCACCGTCTCCCGAAGCGTGGGTCCTCCCTCCCTCCCTGGAGACGGTTTGGCTCCAAAATGCAAGCATACTGGGCGGGGGGCGCGTCTACATGACGCGAGGGCGCGCCAACGTGACGCGATGCTGGCCCCGCCCCCACGCACCCGGGCGCCCTCCCCAAAACAGCCCCATGGGATGCAGCGTGCACTCTGTTGGTGCAGCTGCATCAGCGCAGGGGGAGTTATGTAGGACTCGGCTGTTAGTCTTGACTCTATATATCCGAGGGCTGTCATATTTAAGTGTCTCTGCCAGTCCCCAGTCCCACCTGACAATTCATTCTGGAGGAATATGCTTTTGTGATGGCATGTGTGACACATTATGCATCACAATAGAAATTGTGGACTTTTTAAAAAATGTCTTTTCAAAATGAGATTCTTATTGACCTTATCCTGAGTGTAGCAGAGCAAGCAATTGCCCTGAAGGGATTTTCTCATTGCTCATAAAAAATGTCACAGCACAGTCTTGTCCCATCTGTATGACACTCTCTCAGGACAACATTTGTGCAAGACTGTTGGAGAACGCTATACCGTGAGTAATGCTACTTGAAACCTTGCATGAAGAAATAACAAGGATTTCTTTCTTTTTAATTTCAAAGGTTGGAATTATCAGCTTAAAATATGCCACCACTTTGTGGGATTTTGGGCAGAAACGTTGCTATGCCTCAGAAGCATAACACAGGAAGTTTCTTCAGACTCTGCCTTCAAAGAAGGCATATCATCCAGATTTCATTTAAAAAAATCAACTTGCTAGCTTTCAACATGAGACTTGAAAACATGCTCTGAATGTAACCTAGAGATTCAGACTGTAGGAAACCCACACGCGGTGCCATAACGTCCAGACAGTAGCCCAAAAACCAGGATGACCGAGTTCATCTTTGCCCAAGCAGAGTCCCACAATCCCAAAATGAGGAATTATTTTATTTTTAATTTTAATCCCAAAATAAGGAATTATTTTATTTTATATTTTTAGATTGTGACCCCTTTTGGGACAGGGAGCCATTTAATCATTTGATTTTGTCTGTAAACCGCTTTGTGAACTTTTTGTTGAAAAGCGGTATATAAATACTGTTGTTAATAATAATAATAATAATAATAATAATAATAATAATAATAATATTTGTTGGCATATTATTTGTATTTATGTGCAGCTGATCAATGTGAACCACATTCACATTTTAAATCAGAATATGGCAGTGAATACGAGTAGATATGTGGAGCCATTTTACACGAATGTAAACACACACAACACAGCCTCCGCCGAGCCCACCCACCCCCTCCTGGGCCAGATCTACCCTCTCCCTGCCCTGAAACGCCTCCTCCCTGCCTCCCTATGGCACGTTTGCGACAGCACGGAGCCCAGTACTGCTGGCAGAGGCCGACATAGGATTGTGCTGCCAGTCACTGACATAGTGGGTTGGTAGGTGTGAGCAACCCCATACAAGCTCTGGGCTTGAGCCTGCCTGAGAAAGAGCATATGAGAAAGCAACACTCATAAGACCTGGGAACAACCTTTTCCACATGAGGTCACATTCATTTATTCATTCATTCACTTACAGCGCAATCCGGCTTAACTTTTGAGCCGGTGTAACCAGCGGCCCAGCGAGAACGGGAGGCCCCAGAATGGAAAAGGGATTCAAATCCCCTCCAAAAGAGGAACTCAAAGGGGATTTGAATCCCTTTTCCGTTCTGGGGCCTCCTGTTCTTGCTGGGCCGCTGGTTACACTGGCACAAAAGTTAAGTCGGATTGCGCTGTTACTTACTTACTTACTTACTTACTTACTTACTTACTTACTTACTTACTTACAGTATTTTTACCCTGCCTTTCTCCCTGAAGGGACCCAAGGGACTTACAAAGAACAAAGTTACAAGACACATGCCCCTGTGTAAACCCATGTTTGCTTCTGATTCAGCTGCCACCAGGGGCCTAATGCAGAGGCGTCGCTGTGGCGTGGCGGGGTGTGTAGGGGGGGCCCAGGTGACACGCGCGCGTGCACGCGCAGAAAGGTGACGCGCGCATCGCGCATCACCTGGGGGCCTCCCGCCCGCCTCGCCAGGCTGGCTCTGGGAGCCCCTCAATCAGGAGAGCCAGCTCGGGGACGTCCTCCCCGGCCGGCTGCCCGGGGCCTTCTGAGGCCCGCTGCGAGAATGATATTTATACCGTTCTTTTTGCGCATGCTCAGACTGTTACTGAGGGAAAAGGACGTCCCCGAGCTGGCTCTCCCGATTGAGGGGGCGCCTGTCGGGCGCCCGGAGAGGCGACCCGTCGGGCGCCTCCCCCCCAAAACGAGGGGGGTGTCGGAGGAGTCACTAGGTAACGCGCGCGCCCCGCTCTGGGGCAGCTGGCCTAATGCAAAAGTGGAACAAGTCATAAAGCCCCACATGGCTCATGTTGGAATTGCAATGTAGGCTAACCATTTGATGTTGCTTAGGAAAGCCTGGTGGATTTGAGACTGATGTGGAGGTGAAGATCTGAGGAGGAAACGATCAAGAACAAGCTGGAAATGTGTAGTGTGCCCGGGATCTTGAACTAGGGACTCTGACTGCAAGTCTCAGCTGTCACAGAGGCAGCTCCCAGCAGAGGGAGTTTTTGGCTTGCTCTCTACTGCCCTGCAGCACTACCCATATAATGGCCACAGATGGTACTGCTACTGCTGCTCTTCAGCCCAGGTGACCTGAGGAACCAGTAGGGGTTTGGCTGGTTCTACATAACAGGTTGCTCCAGGCTTGGTTGCTCAGTCTGAGCAACTTGCCCCATTGAGTAGCAACACAGCCTTGCCTCTGCAACCCCACCCTGATTTGCATGGTCTGCCTGGTACCCAGAGGCGTTCTAATATGGGGGGAGCAGGTGTGCTCCACCCCAGGCGCTGAGTGGGCGCGGGGGCGCGGCAGCCAGGCTCAGGGCTGCGCAGAGCGGCGCGGCACCGGAGCCCAGCTGGCGCGCCCCTCTGAAGCAGCGTGTCCACTCGGCGCTTCCCCAGCCTCCGGAGGCGCCGCTCCGGAGACCGGGGAGAAGCCCTCCTCAAAGCGACCGCCTAGTTCGGCGGTCGAGGGCTTTCTGAGAGGGCCGAACGCGTAGCGGCCCTCTCAGAAAGCCCTCGACCGCCGAACTAGGCGGTCGCTTTGAGGAGGGCTTCTCCCCGGTCTCCGGAGCGGCGCCTCCGGAGGCCGGGGAAGCGCCGAGTGGGCGCTCAGCCCCGAGTCCGGCTGCTTGGGGGGGCGCACCAACCCCGCCCCCCAGGCGCTGGGAGGGCTGGGAATGCCACTGCTGGTACCTGACCATTAGCCTATCCTAGACCTTTGACCTTTTTGTTCTTCATCCACCTGAACTGGTAACTGATCCCAGCCTGTCTCTACCACATCAACTACTACTGTTGCCCTTTGATCCTTGTCTGCCTATTCTGGAATTGCACTGCCAGCGTCAGCCTATTTCAGAGCTCAGTGAAGGCCTAACACTAACAAGATTTTAGAATTCAAAACATACATTCTGCCGGGAAACTCTGTCGTATCATATAATTTTATTATTATAATTAGATGGTTAAAACTTTACGTTTCACCTCCAGCATTGAAGGCATCCTCAGAAGTATTGTGGCTACCACTGCAACTGCCAATAAATATATCCTTCTACTAACCCGGATGTTTGTATTACAATTAACTCTCACACACCTGATCTGCTATTGACACTTGCCATGTTCCTACTTACAACTCTCAGTAGGTTAATTCACCTACTAACAATACTTCTGAGGATGCCTTCAATGCTGGAGGCAAAACCATCTAATTATAATAATAAAATTATATTATACAACGGAGTTTCCCGGCAGAATGTTTGTTTTGAATTCTAAGATCTGGACACATCGTGAGAATCTAAGAATGTACTAACAAGATTGTACTGAATTGATCCTGGTAGAAGAGGTCCATCAAATGATGACTGCAAGAGCCCTTTGGCTCAATGGAAGAACACATCATGCTCAGCTTTGCAACATATAGCATTCAAATCCCTCCCCCAGTTAATAGCTCTTGAGCATTCTATAGGCCCAGATGGAAGGAACTGGATATTCTTGCGTAGGACATCCAGTCCTACAAATCAGACCCATCTGGAGAGAGACCATTTCATCCCCAGGTTGAACAAATCTACCATGTTACTTCAACTGATGTGCACGGAAGCATTGTGACTATGATCAGCGTTTGGATGTACAAAGTCACGAGGTTTTGGATAGAGAACTTTGTTTTGATCATTAACCAAATGTGAAATCAAGATTCAGGCTAATGACAACGCCATTTTGTGTGTGACGTTTTCTATAGGCTAACATCTGTATTCATCTCCTGTATTCATCTTCCACAGAGCAGAATGGCTCTCTGTGTTGTAATAGAAAATAGACAGAAGCTGGAAATAATGGGCACAGGCAATCAAACTATCATTATAGGTACATTATGTACAAGGTGCTAAATTGGCAGGAGCCCTTTATTGTTAACTTCTCTTCGGCATTATTAAATGAGCTCAGAAACCAGGGGAAATTTACAAGTGACAAAGGGTAATTATATACTTTAGAAGAAGGTATTTTTCATCATGGGGATAGAACAGCACCAAGATAACAGCCCATTCAAAGGACAGCCAAAAGAGAATCTACATATTTCAGTAGAATTGCATTGCCGTCCTTGGCTAGTCTTCTTCACATTTCAAGAAAGAAAATACTTTTACTCCAGCTTGGTGGTCAGCTTAAATTTAGGTGCATTATACACTATGCAGAGCTTTCTGCTGCAATATTAACAGTTATTAGCGCTTTACAGCGCAGAGACGTCGTCAAGGGGGGGTGGGGGGCCCAGGGCCCCAGGGCAGGGCGCAGAGGCTTGGCTGGGGGGCGCAGAGGTTTGGTGGTTTCGTTATGCCTCCGCTGCTTGCCGCCGGAATTCGGCAGCAAGCCGAACTTGCTGAAGGGAAAAAAATGGCCCTCGCGGGTTGCCGCCGAAAAGTTAAAATGACAGCGCGGCGCTGCAAAACGGAGCGGTCCAGCGTACTTTGGGGCGCTCAGCTGCCTGCCTTTATGGGGAGCTTCCAGTGCTTGCCTGGGTGGCGCTGACCGACCTTAGGGGCGACGGCGGGGTGGGGGTGCCTCGGCACTTGTCCATTTGCTTCACCATTGCCTGCTTGAGCCCGTAAACCTCCGAACCCCCCCCCCGTAAAAAAGCCCGTAAACCTCCGAAAACCCCCCCAGGGGGGTATTTAATTTTATTTTATTTTTTGTTTGTTTTTTATTGGGGGGCGGCAAAAATTTGCCCCCCGCAGGGGGGCGCAGGATCGTCTCTGTTACAGCGCAATCCTGTGTAAGGATCCAGCCGGCGGCCCATGGCCGCCCACCGGATCCTGAGCCCCGGCGGCCGTTCTGTCGCCAGGCCAGAGATCTCCTCGTCCCTTTCCCCGAGTGTAACTTCAAGCCGGCCCGATCGGCCTCCTCAGATTTCCGCCATCTAAATAGCTGGCGGAAGTCGGAGGAGGCCGTGTAATGGCAGCCAGCCCAGCGAGGACGTGGATATGGCCAAGGCCATGCCCTGCCCCCTCCCAGGCCAACTAGGCCAATGGCCCCCCTCCTTTGCCCACCAAACCGCCCCGCACCCGCCAGATCCTTACCTGCCTTCTCCAGAGGACGCACAGGTGCTCCGGCAACAGAGTAAGGGAGGCCGGCCTCTGCGCTGGCCTCCCTTGCTCCAGAATAGTTGCGAACGTGCTTTACGGCACGTTCATGACTGCTTCCAGTGACGGAACGCTCGTTCTGTCGCCGTCGCAATCCTCAGGATTGCGCTGTTAGTGAAAGATAACTGCTACGGGGCCAGTTGACTATTTTGCAAAAATGTTCTGTTGTTCTAAGCTATACCAGTTTGCAACCATGTCCACCATTTTCTCACAAATGGGCCCATGAATTCCTCTCCAGGAATTTGCAGTCTCGGCAACAGATTGTGCTGAAGGGTTTGTGGCGTATGCATACTTAACATTGTTCAGAGTATTCTTTACTTTGCAGTATTATTTTCAATTGTTTTATTGTGTATGTGGGTTATTTGTAAAATAAAATGTTGTTGAAATGTTCAGAGTGGTGAACAGCAAGCAGCAGGAACGTTTGTTGGGACTTGACAAGTTCAGGTATGAAAGTTCAAGTATAGACTCCACATCAGATTTCTCTTGTAGCAATACTCCAGAGAATATTCACAATCCCACTTTAAATATATAATCTCACCATAAATGCAGCTGCTATGCACCCTCCTAACTAGAAGAAGAAACGTCTACCCGTCTTCTGCAAGAGGGCTTCAGTGCAAATTTTTATATCTCACCATGCTAAATCACATGCCCAGTTCAGATCAACAGACAAATACAGTACTTGTGTGGAACAGAGAACATCAGATTAGGGGCGTCTATATAATTGAAAAGAAGTGACTGTTGGTAGGCACTTACTTGGTGAATTATCTTTTCCATTATGGGCTCCGCCACTCTAAAGTGTCGTGAATGCACCATAAAGCATGTTTGCGATGACTCCGGTGTAAGGTCTGCTGGCGCAGAGGCCGGTAACCCTCACTCCCCCAGTGGACTGTCCCTGCGCCCGCCAATACAGGTAAGCCCTGCACCGGCCGGTGCTGGGGAGGACGGACCAGGCAGCGAAGGAGAGGAGCCATTGGCCGAACCGGGCAGGGAGAGGACAGGGATATCGGCAGCGATTTCCGCCGATATCCCGGCCCTTTCCTGGCCTGGTTCAGCTTTAACCTGCCGCCTCGGATGTATGTAACGTCAGCTTCAGAGCTGGCGTACATCTGAGGAGGCCCATAGGCCCCGGGCAGCCCTACACTTGGGGAAGGGGATGAACGTTCCCTTCTCCCGAGGTGTCCCTGGGCTGCGCTGGTGTGGCCCGGGAATGAGCTCAGGATTTCGTGGCTGGCCCTTTAGGCCAGCTGCGGAAAGTTGCGCAGGATTGCGCTATAAAATGAGCCGAATTATATCAATAACATTGCATTTTGTAGAAAAATAAGTCCCTTTCTTCCAAGGGCCTTGACTAACTTAGCAGCCATCAATAGGTCTTCCTTCTGAGTCACAGATTGTTTCCTGGTATTAACCAGATTAAGAAGACAACAGTGATGAATTCTAAAGGGATTTGGCAGCCCACTATCTGACGTATGCCTTTGACAATCTCCTCAACGTTCAAAACTTTGAAGCATGACTACCACATCTGGTAAAATGTGCCCTGTTCTCCATATTTTCTCCAGCAGTTACTCATCTTATTCCTACTTACGTAGTGCAGGCTTACTGAGATTATTGTTCTTTTCAGATGTTCTTTTAAATGATATTTTTACACTGCTTTTTTGAGTATTGTTCATTGAGTTCTGCCCATGCATTTATGCATCAGTGCAGTGGTGGTAGTAGCAGGACTACTTGGTTGTCAATTTTTCAGGTGCTACTGCCATGCCTATAGGCCAGGGCCTGTGGTGGCTGAATATGGCATTTGTTTTTCTGAACCGACCATGGACTCCAGGAGGCTATCAGACAACTTTGTAGACTGCCCATGTCTTAGCCTCAGCCCAGATCAAAATGAAAATATGACATCTGACAAATATTTCGGTTTGAATTTTAAAATTTCAAGATGTTTCAAACTTGACTTTTGAAATTTTACTGGGGGGAGGATACTTGAAACAGAAGCATACGTCTTGTTGACTAGTTTCAGGTCATGAGTGTTAAATATCACAATCGCTTGCCAAATCCAAGACTTCAACAGCAATTTTTTTATAAGACTCTGTAATGACATCATTGATTGTGAATAATGAAAATGCAGTAAAATAATATAAAATCAAAGGTTTGCAAATCAGGAGAATTGGCTTGATAATTCCTCCCCCTCTCAGTTCACTTCAGTTCAGCTTCACTTGTCAAGACTCCACACAGGGTATCTGAAGAGCAAGTTTGGACAAAGTCAGGACGACTGGCTCTTAGCGCAGAACAAGGCCTCAGTACGGAAGCAGGGCAAAGCATGAAGAAACCATAGCAACGAAGCAACCATCAAAGTAGTTCTAGGGCTGTACAAGCAATCTGCCAGTGTGACTTAGGAAGTATTGAAATGGGGAGGAACCACAGCCAGCCAGTCAGAAGAGGGGTGTGTGGAATCCCTTGTAGTCCAAAAACTGCAGGCCAGAATAGACCAGAATGAGGGCTCTGTTCACGCAACCATTTGAGCCTGTAGTAGCAGATGTAGTTTTTCAGTCAGCCCTGTTAACCTTGCCAAGGGCCTGGCAGTTCATTCAGTGGCTACCCACTGCCACCTACAGTGTGCTGAGCTAAATTGGATTGTATTTTAGCACACCATTCACAGTTTTTGAGGGGTTGCCAATGTGGGATCACCAAAACCCAAACAGGAGCCACGTTCAGTGTGTGGCGGGTGAGAGTGGTTGTCAGTCACAGGACCAGCTCAGTCTGTGTTTGCCATACAGCCAACTCAGTCCATGGCAGCACTAGGTGAATGCCTGCATGGGAGGACTAAAAGTCACAGCGCCTCTCCAGGCTCCAATGATTTTGTTTGTCTGGCTAAATGAGAAGCAATGCAGCCTCTGGTCAGGTCAGGTCAGGTCAGGTCTTCAAGAGCCTTGATGCACCCCTGTTTTGATTGCCTGACTGGCTTGCTCCCTCATTTGCTAAGGGCTCTTTCAACACTTCTGAAGTCACCCAGGCAACCCGTGTGTGTAGACAAGCAGATCTTTTGATGGTTGCTTCTTAAACTCTCTTCCTGACCTCATCAGGTGTCTTCCCATCATTCCTGCCAGCAGACAACAGCTCAAAGCCCAGCATCCCTGCTAAAACACATTCAGACCATGCAATTAGTCCAACAAGGCAGAGCCCCATGTTTGGTCCCATGAACTTTGTGATGGCCTAAGGGACAAATGGTTCAGACCCAGGACTTTTATCTCAAGACCTTTGTGTCAACAGTTAAAGACATCCATGCTCCAGAATCTCTTTGCCGTGTGTCATTCTCATATATAAAAACTGACTTTCAAACTTAGATTATTTGGAGAGTTTAAGTGCTTGTGTTATTGCAAATTAAACTAATTAGTATCATTTCCTGACAGCTGCAGTGAGCGACTGCAATTCCATGATCTCTCTCCCCCCCCTCTTCTTTATCCGCTTATATGGGATGAAGGGAAGAGTGGAGACAGCTTTGTGGTTTAATAGAATAGGCTCCGTTTATCATTGTAAGGGCACGTCATTCCATTTGGAGCACCACACTGCTGCCTCCCCCATTCTCTTCCAGTTCATCAGCTATTATTGCTCTATTAACTTATTACACAGGAAGCCAAGCGGAGACAGATGGGAGGTGGCGGTGACTTTGCAAATCGCCAGGGAAGAAATCAGGCTGGAATTTATTATTTCTTTCTGGGTTTGGAGATGCTTTACATTATTCTCTCCCATGCCTTAAAAAAAAACCCAACAACTCAAATTGTAGACAATCCACTGATAGAATACCCCAGGAGTTGATTTCCATCCCACAAATGGTTTAATCATTGCAAATTCTGCAAACTTCCTCTGATTGAAAATCTCCAATTTCTGTGAATATCTGCAGAAAGTGAAACATTACAGTAGGCAATCCTCAGGCATTTAGCAAATTGCTCTCATTTATCGAGTGCAGGAAAAAAAACTGCGTCCCTTTTAAGTGAATAAAACCAATCGACTTACTTCTGCCTGAGATTTCCATAATGTTGAATAGTGGACAACAAAGGGGAGACAGTCCCAACATATTGTAATGCCCGTGCTAGAGTAATCTGGGGCCATTGCCTTACACTTGGAAGATGTGGTGTTCAGTGGAAGTCAATTACTGTTGGGACTGAGAATAGTTCACGGAAAGTAAGTGGCCACTTGACTGAAGCAAAGCTGCTAGGATGAGAGGTGCAGAGTTTCCTAAAAATCTAAAACAGGACCTGCGTTATCCTAGATAGATATGATAGATAGACGTAGCCTTGACATGGTTGTTTTGGATGTGAGAAGCGAAGGCTTGGTAGCAGTAGACTGAACAAGAGCGAGTTAGAGTGACTATTGATACCTCTAGCTCAGTACTGTCAAGTACTACACCAACCGGTAGAAGTTCTCCAGGCTGTTAGATGCAGGTTTTTCTCAGGCCTCCTGGAGATGCCAGAAAGTAAACTTGGACCCTGCTTCATGTAAGGCAGTGCTTCTCAATTTTTTTCTCTCATGCCCCCCCTATGAAGAAGAAAAAATTTCGCGCCCCCCCTAATATAACTAATGCAATGTAACTAATGTAAAGGGGGGCTCGTTGCAATAGTTAGTGTGTATGCTTTGCGCCACTTATCTTGATTGTAGGAGCCTCCAGCGACGATCTAGTTCACCGACGATCTCTTCCGGGGAGCAGATCGTTCCTCTGCTCCCCGGCGCGAACTCTGTAACGCGCCTAGGAGCGCTTTGCAGAGTTCACGCATGCGCAAGACGACGATGTTGCCAATCGTCGTCTTGCGCATGCGTGATTCACAGCATGAACTCTGCAGAGCGCTCCTAGGCGCGTTACAGAGTTCGCGCCAGGGAGCAGAGGAACGATCTGCTCCCCGGAAGAGATCGTCGGTGAACTAGATCGTCGCTGGAGGCTCCTACAATCAAGATAAGTGGCGCAAAGCATACACACTAACTATTGCAACGAGCCCCCCTTTACGGAGCCTCGTGCCCCCCCTGGGGGGCGCGCCCCACTATTTGAGAACCGCTGATGTAAGGTAACATGAAGGTTCAGTCTTCTCTCCAGTTTGGTGTGCTTGTACCCTGGACTCAGAGCCGGCCTTAGGAGCTGCGGAGCCCAATTGGAAATGTGTAGATTACCTTTTGAAAAGTAAATAGTTACAGAAGCACTTGTTTTAGTGACTGTGGAGTGATTTAGTAAAAATATGTGTTGATCTGTGTATTTGACAAGATTAGAGTAGATTACCCTAGTGTGGGGTCCCCTTTGGTACAGGGCCCAATTAGGAGCAAATGGTCCAATTGGCTTAAAGCCAGCTTTGCCTGGACTTGTTGGATGTTGGGACCTTCTCTTATTCTGCCTTGGGTCAAACACCATCGATGCTCCCTCCCTCCTTTTGTTCCCAACCTGTACATTTGCCACTGAACAGCCTTTCACTAGCAGATCCTGAAGATTCCAATGCTCTGTAACTCACTCCAAAACTCTGCTTTTCTTTATCTCAGAGTTGTGGCATGCAGTGACTTATTTAATGGTTAAGCTTCATGGCAACAAAACCTGCACGTCTCTTGGTGTAAGCAACTCAGAGGAACCCATTAG
Source organism: Plestiodon gilberti rubricaudatus (assembly GCA_026170595.1). NCBI lineage: Eukaryota > Metazoa > Chordata > Lepidosauria > Squamata > Scincidae > Plestiodon > Plestiodon gilberti. The sequence goes on along the minus strand of JANXHW010000001.1, from coordinate 160,511,531 downwards.
TGATAAATGACTGTCTTCCTTAAATGTCTACCTCCTATACCAGTGTTTCCAAAACTTTTCTGACCTGCGGCTCGCTTGACCACATTGGCGACCACTAGCCGTGGCTCCCCATTACATTATGTTGATGCCTGCCAATTGGTATTGCACTGTTTTCTGAGAGGATTCTGTGGCACTCTGCGGCTCCCCTGGCTGGTTTCCACGGCTCCTCTGGGAACCACTCCTCCCAGTTTGGGAACTACTGTCCTATACTGAGCTAAGCAAACAAGTGCATTCAGATCCAGAACATGCACTTGTATCTGCTAGGATCCTAAGAGACATAAATTTCATGAGTTGAACAAATGGATGCCCATGCAAAATGAGGAAAAATATGCAGGGTCAACCCCATGGTCTGTGAAGTGCAATGGTGTGCCTCAGACTATCACTGACACCCCGATTTTTTTTAACACAAATGCCTGTCTCAAAATCTCCTAGTTAGATATCAGCTTTCAATGGGGCTTTCACCACGGCCACTCGCTTAGCTGGCTTTTTCAAAGGATTAAGACAAATCCAGGCTCTCCGAGTTAAAAATTGACTTTGCTTTGTGTGCTGGCTCCAGTTACTCTGCCCAGGCTGCTGAGCACTGTAATTAGCATTGCCAACACAGACCTCTTCTAGGGGTTTATCCACGTGGCAGTCGTCCACTCTTCCTTTTTGACTGCTGTAACAAACAATCAGATGCACAGAAAATTCTCATGGAAAAAGCATGTGTCTCAGCAATAAAGATTGCCACGCACAGCCCCTGTTGGCCATGTGGTTCAGGCTGGCAGGTCTCCACCACAGACCGAATGAAGTACCGTACTACAATAGGCTTCTGATAATCCGGCACCCAATCGTACAGCAATCAAAATGGCGCCTGGTCACCATGAGGCTGCGGAGGCACTGGATGCGCTTGGGGTTGGAGGCGGCCTAGCTGGCTCAGCTCTGGACGTGTGTTCTGGAGGAGTGGCTGCTGCAGGCGTCAGGTCCTCACAGGTGTCCAGACCATGGAGCAGGCCTCACTGGAAGCTCTCAGTAAGGCAGTGGGGTGTGCTTTGAATACAGCACCAGCAGTGGGTCAAAGTGCAGTGAGCACGTGTCCAGGTGGCTGGGGGCTTGGCAATCGCTCCGAGCTGCTGCAGCCGCCTGAGTTATGTCAGCTGCACCTCGGCCCAACACAGGCCTGATAGTCTGGCATATTTGTAAGCTAGGATGGCCTAGGTCCCAAAAGTGCTGAATTATTGGAAGCCTACTGCATAAAGACTTAATGCACTTAGCCTACATACTAATGTATGTCTAGACATGTATGCCTTTAAATGACTCTGAAAACTGGGTGGACTTATACATGAGGCTTCTAAGAACAGCTGCTTGATGGGGGGACTGGGCTGAGAAACAGGATGCATGGGGTGGGTAAAAAATAGCTGGTTTTTTTACCTTGTTTTAAAGCAGCACAGAGCTATTCTCCAAACAGGAAGAAAGGTAAAGGAGCTTATGGGAGTTGTAATCTTTGTGTGAGCTGCTGCTATGGAAGTATAGTACTGTACTCCTCACAAAGCCTACAACTCCCCTAAGCTCCTTCATCTTTCTTTCTCCTGTTCCTTTCTGTTGCTGCCTCAGAACAATCAATTCAAAGAATTGATTTTCAATAAATAAATTGGTTTTCAAGAATTCAAAGAAATTCATACACCCTAAGTTTTACTATCGACTTATCCATGGGTCATAGCAAATTCGATGATTTTTGGCTTAAAATGTCATCGACATCCATGAGATCAACATATTCAAGTATATGCAGGGTAAATACTGTAGTTCTGCGAACAAGGGCCAGATTGCAAATGCGTGTCCATCTTGTAATCAGTGCAGCATCAAGTGGTGACCTGCATGTGTGAATGGATCATCACAGATCAATAGCCACGCATCATAGCACGTCAAATGTAACATTTTTCAATGGAATCTATTCCCCTGTTTCAGGTGTGAGTCATCAAACACCGAATAATCAAATCACATACTAGTACAGTATGTGTAAACAGGCCTTAAGAGTTGTTTGCCATGCCTTATGGCAGCTTGCTGACTACAATAGAAACAAATGACCTGGATGTGACTTCTTGGAACTTCAGTTTCAACCTGGGCTGACAGTGGAAACCCACTCCCCCTGTTTTATCATCAGTGGTACCACAGGATTCTAGAAGGTTTAGAAAAAGGATGCTTTAGTCCTCAGAACTATTTTCAGACAGTCATTCTGGCTGGGATGGTTGGTGGCTTGGCTATTGCCATCCCACTTCAGAAGATTTTTTTTACTGTGATTCAACAGAAAAAGGTTTAAACATTTCATATTCTGGGTGCCCAAATCCGGAGGAAACTGCCCACATGCTTGTATTTTTGAACAACCAAGTTAACTGGGAAGGCCTCACTGAACCCAGTGACAGATAGGACAAAGGCTTACTTAACTTAGCCACACCTTCCAGTCTTACAACTCACTCGGCCCAAAAGACACAGACATGGGGACGGATGAGCCCCTTGGGGGTCTGAAGTTCTTGAACACTGTTGGGTACAGATGGGGGTTTTCAGTTTATTTATTTAAAATATTTTTTACCCCACCTTTTTGATTTAAAATCCCTCAAGGCAGTGTACAACAGTAGTATAAAACAATAAAACAACAATAAAACATGACAATTAAAACAGCAATCAAACAAACGAGACAGCAGTTAAAAAGGAACAGTGGGGATTAAAAGAACAAAAACAAGCCAGCAGTAAAAATCATACGTTAAAAACTTGGTGAAACAAAAAAGTATTTACCATCTGTTAAAAGTTGTCAGGGAAGTCACACAATAAACATCCTCAAGGAAGGACTTTGAGAGATGTGGTGCCACTATGGAAAAGACCCTGTCACTGATACCCATCAATTGAACTTGTGTCAGTAGTGAGCCAAAGAGAAGATCTTCTGGCAGAGTGATCAAAGTAGTTTCCATCCTGCAGCCAGACTGTACAGAATTCAAATAACCGGTCTCATCCATGATCATGGAGCTGAGTTATCCCTACATGTTCTGTCTAGTGTTTAAGAAGGCACTAGACTGGATATTGGGTGGTGATTACTCACAGAGCCATCTTTTCCATTGGGCACACTGGGCCCCATGATCGCAGGGGGGCCCATCGCACCACCATCGTGGAAAAAAGTGTTTAAAAAGGTGCTTTTTTGCCCCACCACCGTGCTTTTTATTCACCTCCCTGAGAGGTATGCTGGACCCCCGGGGTGTGTGGGGAGCCTGCAAACCCCTCTTCAGGCCTTCCCGCACCTCAGAAAGGTCGTCCAACGCAATCGCAACCCACTTCCGGTTTCATCGGGAAACAGGAAGTGGGTCGCGATCGCATCGGTGAAGTTAAGACTGCTCTGATTACTCAGGGAGGGCAGGTCCAATAATTGGACAGTGTATTGATCCGTTGTAATTGATAAAAGGAATTCCCAGCCAATGCAGTTATCTCATCAGATGAAAATGACCTCGTCAATTACACGTAAAGTTCTTTCTCCTGGTACACCGTCTCCCCATTAGCATCACCACCCTTTGGGCTGTATTCAACTTTAGTTTGTTACAAGGCCACAGCCAGCTTTCCATGCTAGTTGGGGCACCCACACTTCTAGGTGGGATCACAGCCAGTTTGCAAATGAGGTGCAATAAGGTGACCACCTAAGGCAATGAATTGGTGGGAAGTGGCAGATTGGTGTGTGTGTGTGTGTGTGTGTGTGTGTGTGTGTGTGTGTGTGTGTGTGTGTGTGTGTGTGCTGTGCACTGCCTCTCTTTCAGCACCACCTTGCTTTAACCAGTCTGACCTGGTTTGGTCCTGGCTGCAACAACCACAGCCACAGCAGCCACACCTCCTCCTCCTGTTCCCACTGCCATGATTTTAAAAAGGGAACAAAAGAGGAAGTATGTGAATGAAATGAGAATGATGATCTAGAGGTCGAAGTTTCTCAACCCCTTCCCGGCCATGTACCACCTCCAGCTCCACTCGCCTGCTGTGTACCACCGGAAGTGACTGATGAATGCATCATCACCAGTTACTCCCGAGTTTTGGGAGGCCAGAAAACACAGGTAGGAGACTATGAGCGGGTGGGAGGGCCCCCCCTTCTCAGCGTTCCCAAGAGGCTCGGTCAAAGGCAGGAGCCTCTTGGGGGCGAAAATGCGCCACCAAAAGCACCATGGCGGGGAAGGGTTCCGGTGGTCCGGCGGTCTGAGTACCACCAGCAGTCGGCTGAAGTGTTATGGGTGGTACTGGTACCACTGGTTGAGAACCCCTGATCTAGAGCATCTTCTGGGATCCTTATTCAGGATCACTTAAGCATATGCATCAAGGGGATTGTAATCATGTACAAACCACTTTGAACCATGGGAGGCCTTGAATGAGCAGAGCCGCATAGTTCAGGTGGGTGGAACTGAAGCACTTCGGGGAAGCATCAGCTGCCGTAGGTTTCTTTTTTCATTTTTAATGACAGTTGTTCCTGTTATGAAAACCAGCTCTCGTTTTTAAATGGAGGAAGTATTGTCACAAATTAAAGATCCAATTTTCCCAGAAAATCCTAAGTGGAGTGAAGCGATGCTGTAGGTGGGGTGTTGCACCCACTTGTCCCACCCCACACAACCCTGGTTTGTTAATCCCCAACTCCAATTATGTGTGCAGGGAAGGGGCAATGAATCACAAAGAGATAAAGGGGTTTAATTGTTGTTGTTTTTATTTTACTGATTGGTGATGCTTCAATTTTTGTTTTATTTGTTAATATTTAATAAAATAATTTATTTTTTTAGTTTATTGACGCCTTGAGCATTGCTTTAATAAAGGAAAGGCAGGGACATACAGTACATGTTTTTTTTAAATAAAGAGCAGTACATTTTAAGTGTAATAGAATACTAGGAAGTTCCTTGAAGTAATATATTCATCATGTTGTTGATATTCATCCCTGAAAGCTGGACAATCTCTCCAGGATAAGGCATACTATAAGTATAGCCTCCACTAAATCCCTCCATAGATGGGCAGGTTCCTGAGAGTAGATACTCCTGCAGCTATCCTGATCGAAACAAACTAAGAGCCCAATCCTGTCCTTCTCTCCACCCTCCCAACACACACACTGGTGTTCTGTTAATGAGGGTGCTAGACCCTAGTGGCTGTTCCCTTATAACGCGACAAGAAAACAGTGGCCATATTCATACGTGAAGAAAAACATAGACTACTGTATTGGTAGATTGGCCAGTGGAAAGAATAGAGAAGTCTTCTTGTTCCAACAAGTCTTCTTGTTTCACAGAAACATTTATTCATTCATTGAGTTTATATCCCACTTTTTGTCTTACAGGTCAAAAAAATGGCTAACATAAATGAAGATATTAATTAACAATCAAATCCATTGCCAAATTGTCAAATCAAATAACTTACACACACACACACACACACACACACACACACACACACACACACACACACACACACACACACACACAGTATTTATATACTGTCTTTCTTGGTCATTGGATTTCTCCTCCGACTTTAATCCAAGGCGGTGTACATGGGCAGGCTGTCCTAACCTCCCTTGGGTTTTTTTACATATAAATGTCCAATCTTTCATGAACGGCTACTTTCCAGGTGGTATCCTGAAAGTAAATAGGAGATGACAATAAGTAGGAGATGACAATAGCCTTTATGCCAAGAACATGTCATTGTTCATTGTTCACTGAAGGTCATTGTCATATCTCAAGGTCCATTGGGAAAAGGTCTCTGGATTAATTTTGTTTCTTTCTTGACTGGAAAAAAATCTACAGAATTCAATTGCTTACCAGAAATACAACATTTTTCTTCTTTTAAAATCTGTTGCCGAAGCCACGAAACCCATCCGTTGATTTCTTAGGTTACCACAGAGGCCACAACAATGCACTGGAGCTCAAAGTCCGGTTCTATTCCAGGATTTTATGGCTAGTTCTGCCTGGAACAACACCCACAGCAAAACCATCCCACCCACAAATGGGACAGAATTACCCCACAGAGTGTGTGTATTTGGACATAATGTGCCACCAAAGTCTGCCAGTCTGAAAGAAATAGAATGTGATGCTGGTGATCCACCCTTTTCTGGTCTATCATTAATGGGAAAAGGGGACTCTGCAGTTACGGGTTACTGCTCATGTTATTGCATATCATGACAACTATGGATTTTGCATACACCTTAGATAATTTTTCAGTCATGGATTGAATGCACTCATTCAATACCACTTGACCCGTGCAAGCCGCATGCAATCTGTCCACTGGTTGTCCACCCATCTGCAATGGCAGATGTGGATGTAAGTGGAGCAACTGCCCGAATGATGCAAAGTATGAAGTTGGAGCATTCTCCTGTGGCAGGAGCAGCTTCTTCCATACTTCTGATTGGTGCTAGTAAACCGAAACAGAGGAAATCTACAAACAACGAGGGTATAACCTGATTTAGTACCAGAACAGCACTGCAGTATAGTGTATGTCAGAGGACTGGGAACAAATACACATATATCTTTCTACAGAATAAAAATAAATTAATGTATTTTGAACTGAATTTGAACCTAAGATCAGCATTAGCAAGGTGGCCAAAAAACCCAGCTGGTGGAAAATCTTATGCTGCTTCCATGCATGTCTTTGCGGAGTCTCTAGTGTATACACCTAGAAGCAACTGTTCTTAGGACAGAACTATATATTATATCTATCAACACATGTTTCCCAAAGATGTGACTGATGGTTAGTAAAAATGCAGTGGCATGGGGGAAAGACCATTTGCGCGCGGGGGGGGGGGGGTGTCCAATAGGTGGGAGAGTAATGCTGATTAACTCTTCCCAGACCTGCTAGTTCTCCATTGCAAATCCCTGTCCCCCAGATAATTTTCTCCACAGTCAGGTTCATTCCAGTTTTGGAGCCCAGATAAAGGGATAACATCCAGGGGAAATTTGCAGGGGAGAGTTAGCCAGTGTGGGAAGGGCTAACTACTCCCTCCCACTGATTCTTCCCTGTACATATCATTTCCAGCCTCATTAGACTTACAAGACAAACTGAGAACCCCATGTTTGCTTTGTAATCTGTAGCTCTTCCCCTCGGTTGGGCCAACTCTAGAGCAAACTCTCAGGTCAGTTCCAACATAACGTGCATATATGTTAACTTGTGCGCTCTGAATTATTCCAGAAGTCAGATGTGCATTAGATGTGGTAACAACACCTATAAATTACCCTATGCATGAATCCAGTTGTTGGTGTCACTGCAGTGTCAATGTTTGCATTTGGGCTAGGAACAGAGTGTGTTCTGAGTAGGCCTGCCATGGAATTTCACTTTAGGCAAATCTGGAGGGTCTTAGTCAGGCAAAGCATCTGTCAAAAGAATCAGCGAGGGAGGCTTCTCAGAAGGGTTTTACATCTCTCTAAACTATGGGTTGTCCATACCACATCATTCACCTTTGACTGATGCACCTTCCCAGAACAAATGATCTCAAAATGACATCCCATAAGAATCCCCAACTGCAGACACAGGCTACGATTCAGCACCAAGCTAAGCATGCTGAAGCGCATTGAGATCAATGAAATTCTGACTCTGTGCTAGATGGAGCTACAGCCTAGCATTTTTTTAGGAGTGGAAAAGAGTTTGTCCAGATCTCTGTTGTTTTTTATTCAAACATCTGGCTATTGGTGAACCACTTGTTTGTTCTTTTTGAAGGATTAATATACGTTCCATGTTGAGGATATTAAAGGAAGCGTGATTGTGAGGGTGGATGGAGGGCAAGACGGGCACAGCATCTAGCGGGTAGTGCTTGGCATCCACTCTCTCCTCCTCTTAACTTAACCCTTTTAACTGGGTAGATTGGGAATAAACTGGGAATAGATAGTTGTTGCTGTCCCCACCCAAAGCTATAGAGGCCAAATAGAAGAAGGTCACTGTCAGGATAAAAAAAAAGAAGACACTGATAGCCCAGCAGAAGGAGAAAAAAAAGGGGGGCAGTGTCTGGCAATGGACCATGGTTGGCAAGGATAATGTCTCTGGGATCTGTGGGGTTTCCTATATAACGTATTGGTCCATTCATAGCTGAACTGGTACCATGCCGCTCATAGTCATAGATATACCTTGATAGTCTGAAACTTAAGAAGCTGTAGTTACTAAGTGTGATCTTGAATCTGTCCAACCCAGGACTGTCTACTATGCTAGCTGCTCGCAGAGGCCTTTCCCGGCTTTGCAACCCAAGATCCTTTCAATGGGAGATGCTGAGGCTGCAACTGAACCTTCTACAAGCAAAACATGTGCTGTGAACTGAGTAAGTCCACCTGCCCTGCTTTGGGTCCTGCGAGCAGACTAGGCTTAGCAGAAACACCCTGGCTGAGCCTTTTCTTTGTGGCCTTCAGGGCCTGCCCAGATTCTGCCTTTGGACTGGCCTTGTCTGGGCCGCTTTTGACTCGCTATCAATTCCTTCTCAACTTGTAAGTGTGCAATTAAAGCAATTTGCACAAAGACACCATAAAAACTCCAGTGCTCCCCCCACCTTGGAAGGAAAATCGCTGCAGAAAGCCTTTCCCACACACCCCACTGCTTTGGGAAGAGGGAGGGATGCAGTATCATTTATTAACACCATGGGGTAGATAGCAGGCAGGGGCTTCTCAAATTGTCTCAAGTGCCTTTGAAGATCAAAATTAAGTGGGCCAGACCACAGTGGGGAAAAATTGAATTTACTTTTAAGTGTTAACTAAAGGATATAGCCTCTCTCTCTCTCGGCTGCCCTGTCTACCTCGCTAATGCTTGTGCAAAAGTCATGCTGTTAATGAAATAGCTGATTTAAACAAAGCCCGAGTATTTTTAGCACAATAACAAAACCATTCATGATCTCTAATTATGCAAACTGTGAGCAAGAAGATGCTAGTCTTGCATTAGCTGGGGGCTTGACTCCCATTCTCATTTGCTCCTTTTCTGCAGCAGAAAGCATTTCTTTTTGTAGTTTTATCGCTTTGGTCTGGCTCAGAGCCTTAGGCAAATAACAGTCCAGGTCACCGAGGAGTAGTTCTGCTGAGGCGGTACACTGCAGTTAGGTAGTGCAGTGGGATAATGCATTGTAATGTCAATTACTGTGATTTGCTGCTCTGTGATTCACAGATATGATTGCATCTAATTTCAGGAATAAGTGGAGCCGTCTGCTCTTTTGTATTCATTCAGAAGCCGTTTGCTGGCATTCAAATGACGGCTGCCTTTGCCACCTTAAAAAAATTCAAAAGAGCCACCCTGTGTCATAGCAGGAAATTTCTGCAGTGGGCCTCCTTTAGCACAAGCATCTTTCTAGTCCTTCTGGAGTCCACAGCAGCCCCTAACCCACCCATGGGGAAGCCACTGGTTGGCCGGCACATTGCATTGTTCTTAGCAAATTTGGCCATTCTCCGATTGGCAGCGCTGGGTTTGCGCTCCTTCTGGGGCCCATTTTCAAGCCCAGCTTTGGAAGCAATCACAAGCAGCCAGCTCAGAAAGCCCTCAAATGTGGCTGCTTTCACATGACACTAAAGAATACCTATGGTTTCCAACTTGCTGTTTTCTTTTGAGTTAATTTTTAATTTCTGAAAAACCAACTTTCTTTAAGACACTTTGCAACCTTTCCCACCCAAATCATCCAACAGGGCAGAATGACGGGCTGCTTCTGTCTCCACCCACAGTTTGTTTTGTGTTTCTATTTATGGATAAGGCCTGGGAGAACCTGGCACCTTTGGTCCAAAGTGAGGCCTGTCTGACAGTGGTTTGCTGTATCCTTGCCCCCCATAAATGAGAAAATATAGTCTCTCTTTCTCTCTCTTGTAAATGTAATGGCACGTTCACCTTCCTGCTACCTCAAGCTGCCCACTAGCCTGGACTCCATATCATGTACAAGCATAAAAATCCCATGTCCACACCACAGGGAAGGGTACACTTCAGCCAGCATCACCTGCAAGGTGCTTGCTTCCCAAGGTCTCCAATGCAGATCCAGGGAAGGGGGGTGTACAACAGAGGCGTCGCTCCGGTAGGGGCAGGGCTGTAAGTATCGCTCTGGTCATAGTCTCTTTACCGAGCGAGCAGGAGGCAGCCCCGCCCCCTCACTGTCCGAGCCAGTCCCCTGCGGAGAAAGCAGGGAAACTCCGCAGGGGACTGGCTCGGACAGTGAGGGGGCGGGGCTGCCTCCTGCTCGCTCGGTAAAGAGACTATGACCAGAGCGATACTTATAGCCCCACCCCTACCGGAGCAACGCTACTGGTGTACAACACCCTCCAGCCTTCTCCTGGCCTAGTGTAAGGCTGGGTCACAGGCAGGACAGCTGTCTGTACAGCTCAACTGCTTACCCTACCCTGAACTTCCTCATCAGCTGGAGAGGAGGTTATATACTGGAAGCCCCTCCCATGTCTCACCCCAGTGTTCCCAGTGCCTGATCCTGCAAGGAATCCTCTTGTCCTTTAACTCCTCCTCCCTCAGCCCTGATCCTGTGAGGCATCCGCTCAGCTCCAGCTGCCTTGCTTGAAGGCCCTGCAAGGCATTCCACAGGTCCATGCAGGCCGGTGGCCACTTTTTGGCAGGGTGAGGGTGTTGCTGCAGGCTAGCTAGGCCTCTCGCCATCTTGAACCATGGGCCATAAGAGTTTGTAAGTTTTCCACTCTCAGCCTTACCTCAACTCCCCCTCCCCTTTTCCTGTTATTTGGGAGACAAAGACCCCAGGAAGGAGTGGGCTATTGAGATAAGAAATCAGCTTGTCTCTCCTATGGGAAAAGCTGCTTCAGGAACATCACACAGAGCTACATGCAGGCCAAGAGGTTGTAAAGAGGCCCCTTTCCCACCGAAGGGAAGGAGCAGTTTGGCTTCCCTTCTTTCTCTCTTTGTTTCTGAAAGCACGTAGGCAACTTGTGCTGTAATTCCTGCTGAAATTTGACTTGTTTCCTGTCTCTTTGCATATGTATTGAATGAAGGTATAAGAAGGCTTGTAACGTTTTGTACTTGGTTCCAGCTTTGATTTGATTTGTATTGCTGGGACCCATGGCCATGTCAAATTTTCAAAATGGAATAAAGACTATGAAGATCTCTCTCTCTCTCTCTTAAGACTATGTTTTGTAATTCCTTTCGGGGCCTTTGGGCTAACTCACAGCCATCCTAAACTGTTTCACGGGAACAAGGGGAGGTGTTTTCATCAGGCGGGCCCTCATCGTGCCTGGCTGTTCCAGCCGCTCGTGCCATGCAGCATTGTGTCGGGAGGGACCTGCCTCACCCGGTGGTTCCATTTCTGTGCCAACCGCACCGAGTGTTGAATTCTGCCACCTTCCTGGTTCGTCTGGGGCCCTGTCCAGAAGAGCTGGCAGCTCGGGCCCCGGACAATGGCCTATCACTACATGCAGGATATTTGCATAGTTGTGGGGGAAGGCATCAGCTCCTGGGCCTATGGTTCTTCCAGGCAACTAGGCCTATCTTACAAGGATGGCCACTGAATCCTTAAGCAGTGGCATTGCTGGAGGTGGGGTGGAACGCTAAGTTCCACACCGCGCTGACCTCCGTTACTCACCGGCACGAGGCAGCCCCGCCCCCTCGTCTTTGGAGCCATTCAGTGGGGCGAAGGAAACATGCAGGGAGACTCCTGTGCGCGTTGCCTTTGCCCCACTGAATGGCTCCGAAGGCGAGGGGGCGGGGCTGCCTCGTGCCGGTGAGTTACGGAGGTCAGTGCGGTGTGGAACTTAGCGTTCCACCCCACCTCCAGCAATGCCACTGATCCTTAGCATCAAGCTTGGACTCTAAATTTCAGGTTTTCTTTACACTTAATGGCCAGGTATCCTGAGGTGAGCAAATGGCCCAAAGTGCAATTAAGCTTAAAAAAAGGGGATGGATTGACTGGATTACATCTTTCTGGGGCACCACAGCAAACCCCAGGATGGTTACTATTCCATTGGGATTGCTTGTCTGGACTTGAGGACTCTTTTGGATAGAGGGAGGAACAAAGGCTGGCACATCACTGGGTAAGGGGGGGCAGCATTTGGCAAGTCTCCTCAGGTGTCAAGAGGTCTTGGACTGGCCCTGCCTGCCAGCCAAGTGAGACAACTCCCTTTATGCCCCCAGGTTTACAGACTCCACAGGGAAGAATTTCAGTGGCGGAAGAGGTTCATCCTTCAGGCCAGCATTCTGGTTGTCTTGGCAATAGCGGGAAAATGGTCATTTTTTAATTATTATTATTTGCACAGAAATGTCTAGAAAGGTTCATGCTCAGGGTGAATTACCTTCTGTTGCTGTGGATACAGTGTGACAGATTCACTATTATACCAAATATATTGGAAACACATAGTTGACAGTTTGACTCGTGCGATATGGGAATAGATAACTGGTTATATGAACCATATCATGTTTTCCAATCCCTCCTTGGGCCAAATGACAGGACACAGATACAAGCAGTGATGATAATCACATAATGGGATGAATCATGGCAGAAACAAACCTCTATCTACAGGCTCTCATCATCATCATCATCAGGAGGTGTGGTCTAGTGGTTTAGCTTCCGCCTTGCTTGAAGAACAACTAGGACTGGATTGGTTCGAGACAACTGGAAGCGGCCGACAAGCTGTGATATCTCAGCTGACAAGCTGAGATAGCCTGCACTGACCCTCTGTGAGAGAGAGGAGCTGCTGTCGGAAAAGCTCGGAAGCTCAGAAGCCGTGTGCAGCCAGTAAGATACCACACCATTGAAAAGAAACAGCTGGAGACGATGGGTTCTATTCAAATTGAACATTATTGTAAAAATCCCTATGGGGGGTTAGAAAAGTCTGCCACTGTAAACTGCCTTGAATAAAGTCCAAGGAGAAATCTGATGACATAGAAAGGTTGTACATAAATACAGATACTATTTATTCATCATCATCATCATCATCATCATCCAGAATAACCCTCAAAGGCTGTAACAAAGATGCATGAGGTGCATACCGCCTAGTTCTGTCTCATATAGCACAGTTTACACTTCAGGCTTTAATTTCAAGAGCTCAACTCTAGAATGTGAAATCATGACAATGGGACTGTCTCTGACCATGTACAGAGTGACCCTCCTCACAACTCACCGAACTGGATTACTGTAACATACTCAACTTGAGAAGCATCTGAAAACTTCATCTGGTACAAAATGTTGCTACCAGGCTTTTGCCTGGGGTTAGCCAGATGGTGCACATTATTTCCATCCTGTATGATCTGTCTATTTGGTTGCCTGCTTGTTTCCAGGCTTAGTAAACTTTAAGGTGTGGATCTTCACCTTTCAAGCGCTAAAGAGTTTGCAACCTGGGTACTTGAAAGACTGCCTCCTTCCAGATATGCCTCCCAGCATACCTCCCAGTAATTTGATCAACACTAGAGATCTGTTCTGGAAGCACAGCGGATGGGCAAAAGAAGCAGGGCCTTTTCAGCTGTGGCCCTGACATAAAATGACTCCCATGGGAAACTCATCCATCCTCTTTTTTGTTTTCTTGTTGGCATCTTGTCAAAACTGGGTTTTTCTGGAAAGGCTTTAGGCAGAGGGGAAGCAAATGACTCAACGTTGTTGCCGTTTTGTTTTTGGGGTGCGTTGTTTCGGTGCTGCTGATTGCTTATTGTTGTTAGATGTGTGGCATCATATTACTGCTTGCCTTTTAACGTTGTTATTACTGATAATTGCTATTTTTATTGTAAACCACACTGGACTATTTTTAAGAGAAGTGAGATGTGGAAGAAAGAATGAATACTGAAGTCAATCCGCAAGCTCTGCCGCCTGAGGTCAAGAAGCTCAGGGTCTTGGTTTGAGGGCGCTACTTCCACAGAGGCTTGCTCCCCCCCCCCCAGTTTTCTTTTTAAAACATTTACTCTTCTCTCTAACTACAGGAGAGTAAGGTAACACAGCGCCGTTTCAGGCAATGTGTGCTTATTTCACAGACTCATCCTGTGACCTCTTTCCATGAAATCCAGCTGTTTGTATTCCCTATCACATTTGGTTTGAGTCTGATCCTTTGTTTAGTCAGAAGCAGGGCCCACTGAGTTCAATGGGGCTTATTTCCTAGTAAGTGTGCTTAGGAGGATTGCAGCAGAGAATGAAAAATCATCTGCTTTCTTATCATAGAGGAAGTAATGTTTTCCTCTGCACTTCAATAAAAGTCTTCCATGATAGGAAATCTAATTATTCTTGCCCAAGACTTTCAAAAAGAAAAAGCCCATCATCAAAAAGCTTCAAATATTTGGGTCTCACTTGTCAAACAAGTTTAGTTTTGACACAAACTACTCTCACACTTCTGCTGACTTGGCTGCCCACAGTCATTTCTCACAAGCTTCTTCATATCCTTAAGACTTTGCAGCTGAACGGTAAGAAAGGATTTGCTGTGGTGCTGGACTGGGGGCGGGTGGGAGGGGGCTGGGAATAGAGCACCAGTCTAATTCAGCTCACACAACTGTCTAAGGGTAGAACAGAAATAAGAAAGGCATTTTAAGCGGAAACCTCTGCATGCATGTCTCTCCTCCTGAAAGCCTCTTTGTATCAAATAGCAATGAATCAAACAGTTTGTCTATGCATTGACTCCCCGCCTCCAATGGGCTTGCAATATGGCAGTGAAATCGTGTTTAATAACTTGTGGTTAGCTGTCACGAACATTTAATTTGACGCTAAACATGCTTCCTGGAAAGTAAAGGAAAAGATGTTTTCTAGGTGTTGCAGTGTGTGTGTGTGTGTGTGTGCATGCGTGCACATGTGTGTGTGTGTGTGTGTGTGTGTGTGTGCATGCGTGCACATGTGTGTGTGCATGCGTGCACATGTGTGTGTGTGTGTGTGCAGCATGTATACAGTATATATATTCCATCATTCCATTCTTCGATCCCTAAAAATAAAAAAAATTACTCTCGCAGCAGTGTAGACATAGGTTCAAGTTTTTGTTCCATTTCCCACGATTACTGAACTTAGTGGTTCCAAATTGATTCTCTAGTTATAACAGAGGCAGATTAAAGGCGGGATGACTCTATGTTTCCCCCCCACCATTCTCTTAGAAGTGCAGGCAGGGCCGCTGAAATGATCTGAAATCTTTTCTGAATTCCACCCCCTCCCAAATCCCTGTTGCTTTCTTTTCACTGCCTGGAACTCCCTCTTGTGTCAGTTCCAAAACATTTCTGTCCTGTGCCCCTGTGGGGAATTCAGCGAAAGCCATAACTTCACATGCTTGCCATGTGTGCTGGCGGCAGTGGTCTCTACCCGATTCAGACATTTTAATTTGTCACTCATGCAGCACATGTGTTAAAGCAGGGCGGGGGACAAACATTAGGAGGTGACCACACCACACTATTTTTCTCTGACAGGGACAGGAGCTGGGGAGCTGGAGCAGGAGGAAGCTGGCAAGCATCTTCCTTTTGAGCAATGGAGAACCAGGCCTCACTCTGGAATGTTGTGGGCCACAGGAAATGAGCCTTTGGCTCTTCTAGAATGAGTTGATTTCTGCTCCATCTTGGCTCCACCACACCAACTCACAGTTGACCTTCATGGAAAGAAGATTCCAGCTCCTAACTCAAACGTCCCATTTCACTGAGGGATAGGACATTTCGGAAGGACATTTCCTTCACAGAGTCAGTTTCCTTGGATGAAGGAAGTACAGGGGTGGTGGCCAAACTTGCTTAACGTAAGAGCCACATATGATAAACTTCAGGTGTTTGAGAACCGCAAGAGAGATGTTTGAGAGCCACAATATTTAAGAAACATTTCAATTCTTAAATATATTTACTCACCTTGAACATTAAACATATGTCTGAATCCAGTGGACTCTCAGTTTGTACCCAGTAAATCATTATAAAGCTTTATTTTATTTTTTTTAGTTACCTGTTATGTTAATTGTGATGCAAAAAGGAGCTAAGATGCTGTAACATATTTCTGAGAGCCGCACATTATATGTCAGTGTGGCTTGCAAGCCATGGTTTGGCCACCCTGGTACTAGACAGTTATAAGGGGTACAAGTTGAGCACGGGGGAGCTGGCAAACAGTGCTAGCACCAGATTGCTGGGGACCCTGGGGTGTTCACTGCCCACCCAATGATGACACATTGGGCACTACCACTGGTCTCAGAAGGAACTGAGGTTCAAGGATTGGCCTGGCCAGGTGGACCCTTAAATAATGTGGAGCTTGGCCAGGTCCAACATGTCCTCTGATGCCACCCTGAAGGCAAGAAGCTTCCAGGCTGATACAACTCCTCTTTATAGCACTATCAGCTCTCCGGAAAGCAGCTGCATATCCTTGTAAGCCCAGGCTGCAAAACCTCTGACTTCTTTCTCCATCACTGGCAAAATTCAAAGCAGCACGTGACGGTTTCCTTCAGGGCCCCCACTCCAAGCAGGCAGGTTGTGGGTGTCCATCGCTACCAATAACTGCACTGTCTCTTGGTCTTTGCCTTGCCAGGGGAGAATTAATTCTCTGTAAGGGGAATCCACCTAATGTTGATCTGCAAGAATACTCCTGGAATGGTTATGGATCTAGATTGGCTCCGTCTTCCACACCTGGCAGAAAATGTAGACACATGATATTTATATCTAAATACATATCTGAGTTTACTGTTCTTCTTCCCCCTATTTTGCTTTAGTCTTCAAGCTCCACGCTTGAAGGGGCCAGTTTTTTAGTGCCTGGAAACTATATTTTATATGCAACCACCAAACACAATGAACTCACTACTTTGGGTTTGATCCAGTCCACCAGGGTGCAGCTCCTTCATGGAGAGCAACCCCCCATCATAAGAACATAAGAAGAGCCTTGCTGGATCAGGCAGTGGCATCACTGGTGCATGGCTGGGGGGGACGACGCTGGGGGTGACACACCGGGAGGGGGTGACGCGTCAGGCGGGTGATGCATTAGGAGTCTCGGTGTGTCACCCTTCCAGCGTGTCATCCCCGGGAGAGCGGCAGGCCGAGCACCGTCTTCTTCGGCGGCTCAGCCACTTCTAAATAGGCCTGGCAAGCCTTCAAGCGGCATGCGCACAATGCTGCTTGAAGCTTTGCCCTCAGAAGGGCCAAACGAAGACGCAATCGTGTCTTCATTCAGCCCTTCTGAGGTCAAAGCTTCAAGCGATGTTGTGCACATGCACCGCTTGAAGTCTTGCCGGGCCTCCTTAGAAGAGTCCGAGCCGCCAAAGAAGACGGTGCTCGGCCTGCCGACGCGTCACCCTCTCCCGGCATGTGGGGTGAGCACCGGGGTGGGTGGGTGACATGGCTGTGGGGGATGGGGTGACACGGCTGTGGGGGGGTGATGCGCTGAGCCGACCCCTCACTGGGGAGATGCGCCGGCTCGTGACGCTGCTGGGATCAGGCCAAAGGCCCATTTAGTCCAGCTTCCTGAATCTCACAGTGGCCCTACCAGGTGCCTCAGGGAGCACAGAAGACAAGATACATGTATCCTGTTGCCAGTCCCCTGTACCTGGCATTCAGAGAAAACCTACTTCTAAAACCAGAAGGTTATTATGGCTTGTAACATGTGATGGACTTTTCCTCCATGGGGAAAATTTTCCATGAGGAAACATATTCTCCATCACAGAGCATAATAGCAGAACCCTGTTTTCTCATCCTCCCCATCCCCCTATGATGCATCGGCACTCACTGCACTAGGCCATTATGAGGCCTGAGAGGTTCTTCATGCCTCCCATCTTCTTCAGCCTGCTCCCTCTGCTCGGTTAAGTAACATGAGCTCTAAAGTTGCATTCTTTGACGAAGTAGAAGGAGGAGGCCTAGAGGAGGATATGAGAGGTGCACACAGGACTTCCATTTCCTGTGATGTCTGGATGTGCTGAGTGACCATGTGTGTGTGTGCCAAGGGGGAGAAAAAGAGGACTCTGCTGTGGGAATCCTGCCACATTGTGCTTTCAGCAGGCTGAAATGTGAAGAGTGGGGTAAATTCCCCTAAGAACCAGCTCTTTTGGTAACAGAAACAACGCTCAGGTCAATAGAATTCCAAATGGTTTATGACTTCTTGTTGTTGTTGTTGTTAAATCACATCCATGTTGAAGTCAACAGCGAAATCAAACAAACAAAATAAAATAGGTTATGAAATTACTTGCACAGATACTGTAACATGAATAGGACTATTTTTTCTGTATAAAGTCATACATCCGTTGAAGATCCGAAGCGTATTGTTGGTAAGAAATTACTGCCAGGGACAAACTGGGACATGATGAATGGATTTTGTTGGAATAGGGCTGGTGGAAATCAGGTCTCGGGTGGAATCTGGTTCAGAAAAGAGTCAAACAGCGCAATCCTTTGGACATGAATAATCCCACTTTCAGCGCAGTCCTGTGTAACTCTTGCACCGGTGTAACAGTAGATCCACCAGTGTAAGTGCACTTATGCCAGGGTAACTTGCCGTACGTCTCTGAATGCAGGACAGACACCAGCGTAACCCCTCTCGGACGCAGTTCAGACGCAGGACAGGCACCAGCACAACTCTGCCGGTGCAGGGGACATTCTGGGGGTGTTCGGACACCCCTGGAATGCCCCCTGCACCGACGGAGTTGTGCTGGTGTCCGTCCTGCATCCGAACTGCACGTGCATGTCGTCCGAGAGGGGTTATGCTGGGGTCCGTTTTGCATGCATTGGCGTACGGCAAGTTACACTGGCATAAGTGCACTTACACCGGTGGATCTACTGTTATACCAGTGCAAGAGTTACACAGGATTGCGCTGAAAGTGGGATTATTCATGTCCAAAGGAAAAGAGGAACAGATCCAAAAACACTGAGGCAAATAAGCAGGAGATAATGAGGAAATAGGCAAGGCAGGGAACGGAACTGTGGAAACCAGCGTTAGGGTCAGGGAAGGGCCCACAGAGTATGAGCAAAGAGGCATCCACAAGTGGGTACTGTACTGAGTAGGGTGATCTAATTACTCTGAGAAAGTCCTGTCAGTCAGCCTGCCACCTGCCTCTTCCTGCTTATTTTCCAGGGCTCCACAGTGAACTGCAGCCAATGAGGCTGAGGCAACTGGAATTACTCTCTGGCTGTATTACATGAACGCAAGCAAACAGCCTTACATACTGTACTTATTCATATGATTATGTCTGTACTCGTCAAACATGAGTTAAGAATAGGAATTCTTAACTCTATATACCCTCTTACCCAAAGGCAGACAGTGTCACCCAAAGGCAGACAGTGAAGCCACCTCAGGGTATCCTACGGTTGTTCTTGACCGGGCTTCCTTCCTACAGCGCAAGTAGCCATTCTCGGTGATGGAAAAAGGCACCATGGAAAGGGGAACAGACACCCCACCCCTGCAAGACCCACGTGAAGAAACTTCCACAGCAGAGGGGAGCCCACACACCTCACAATTGCATCATCTGAATGCCTCCCCCTTCTGCATAAATAGTGTTGCGGAAGGGCTTAAAGATTGTTTGTTAAATTGAAGTCACTGTGGTGTGAAGTAAACACAGAGTAACTGTCTGTGTGAACAAGTGGTGCCTTCATCACAGATACAGAAGAGGCAGGGTGAGCAGCTGAGTCCTGAATTTCCTCTCTGTGATTAGACTGGCTGAAAAAGAGTGAGTGACATATGTGGCGCTTAAGCTTTGCCCCTGTCGCAAATGGCCTGACGAGACTGTTATTGGGACTGGTAGCAGTAACACATGTCTTAGGAGTCAAAGGACCTGCTCTCCAATTGTGTGTCAGGAAACAGAGGAAATGTTTCAGCGAGGTTTATAACCAGTAGCAGAGCAGCCTGGAATGCCGCCTGATGCCACCTTGGGTTCACCATCTCAATTACACACACACACACACACACACACACACACACCAGCAGCCGCTTTTGCTGTACTCCTTGCGCAGTTTCTTCAGTTGCAGAAGTGCAAGGTTTCTGGTTTAATTTAAAGGGACTGCGCGAACGAAGGAACTCCTTTGTTAGCATGGTCCCTGAAGAGCAAACCAAATCGGAAGTCTTGCATGTTTGAAGGAACTGCACGAAGCACAAGGTAAGGAGGCAGGTGAACCACTTTCCACTCACTTTTAGTGGGCGGAAAGTGGATTGATGGGGGTTGCATCCGCAGCAGGCTGGAGGGAGGCTCAGGGTGAAGCGCACCCCCAATCTATCACCCTCTCGCCCCCCTGAAATCTGCCACTGACGCAACCTGCATCACCTCACCTACTACGTAGATGGGCCACTCCTATTTATAATTAAAATATGTACAACTGCTGCACGGCAAAATCAGTCTGTCAAGGTTCAGGCAGTTCTCACTTCCCACTCTTTGGCTTCCTCTGTCCTACATCACCCAACAAGCAATGCTGCCAGAAATGTTGGCAATGTTGGATCTAAGAATGCCACACCAATGTGGATTTTCCAGCTTGCATATCAAAGGGCTGGACGTACAGTCACTGGGTTGTACCCTAAGTTATCCTGCCACTTATGTAAGGGGCTTGCGTACATGGAAGCGGTCGCGCAATGTTCTTGTACACAGAAATGCAAATTGTTTGCAAAACATTGCATAACACATTTTGCAACACATTGCACAAGATGTCGCACATAAAATTGTCACACTTTTTTTTTCACATACACTTGCACACTGAACACTGCAAAACACCACCTTATTTCCACGGGTGCTTCCAAGGATACAACCTATAGTTTTCCTTCCTCACTGGTGGCAACAAGAAGACAGGCAAGGAGTCTGCTAGATGTGCAGAAGAGATGTATCTCATATAGTGAAGCAATAACATAACAGTTCCTTCTAATTTAAGCTTTGAACCCTAGTCCACACCATCTGGAACCACTAAGTGTGTGTTTACATAATGCTAGGAACACTCATGATTTACTCTCTGAAACCTTTCTAATTAATGTGTATTTTCTTTGAGAAGCTGAACTGATTATGGGGTGGGTGTGTTTGCTGGCCCCAGCATTCAAGAGAGACCACCTGATTGCTTGGTATTTGCTACTGTACTGTGTGGTGCAGGCTAGACTCCTAAAAGAAGACATTGAATTTCTAGCAAACTCTTGAACCTACTTCCAGCTATCCTGAATACCCAACTCCCATGAAAAATAACCAAGGGTCCACAAATACCAGTGGTGACCATATCTTTGAGCCAGTCCTCAACACAAAGCAAGAAATGGATTGGAGCTTGTCTCTGATCTCATGGTGGGCTTTAATCCCACATCAGAGATGAGAGTTCTTCTTTTTCCTCAGTTCAAAGAAGAGTGGAGTCATTTCTTGGACCTTGCATTGGGCTCCAGGGACACTCAGAAGCAGTGAGAAGACTTGCTGACTTTGAATGCCACTGAAGCTCTCTGTTCATGTTATGGACATGACCCTCCTTCTTCCAAGCCTCTCCAAAACTCAACGTGACATCAGAGAGAAGACGCTGTCCACTCCAAAGGCCTCCGTGTGAGTGATGAGCATGGTCCTCTGTGACCACAAATAAGGCTACTAGTTCCAGCAAAAATGCGTGGACCTCTTAAAACAGCACTTCTCAAAATGTGGGTTGTGACCCACTTGGTGGGTCGTGGCCCGATGGCAAGTTGGGTCACCAAGTTGGGTCCACCCGCCCTTGCCTCCATTTGGCTTCAAATTGGAGCCAAGCGGATGTAACTGAAGGCCACTTCTAGATTGCTACTCACCTCTGAATGGTGCTCCCACGTTGCACCAAGCCCAGGATGACCTCTGGAGGCCTCCGCGGGCCTCAGAACTGCCCTGGAAGTGACCTCTGGGTCACTTCCATTTCTGCAAACATGACTTCCTGCCATGTCCAGAGGCCTTTAGAGGCCGACTTGGGCCCAGTGCAACATGGGAGCACCATCCAGAGGCAAGTTGCAACCTACCACCAGAGGACAAGGTGGGTCATGGCTTGGGTAAATTTGAAAATCGCTGTCTTAGAATAATGCTAATTGTGGAAGTAAGAAGACTGACCATTTTCCAGCTCAGCATACATGAGAGTAGTAACCCTCATTTTCTGTACAAGCACGCAACATGATCCTTTGAAACACCAGAACATAAGAATTGCCTAGCACAGCCAGACCAAAGGTCTATGAGTCCTTCAGCATTCTGTTTCTAATCACACTGGAAGAAAACATCAATTCTCAAAAACCTGGGTTTCAAAAGCTATTGAAACAGAGAAGGAAAGAACAAATCTTGGGCAAGATCACAGGCACTATTGCAGGCTTTGAAAACAGCATTGTTCTAGTTCACATTCAATAGGGATATCATAGATGATCAGATCATATGATATCATAGATTTTAAATTACAACTCATGTTTCACAGACATGAGCAGAGGTACAGTAAAGCCATGGTGTAATTTGAATTTTATATACTTTAGATTTAGTGGGTATGTAAGCTGCTGTGTACATGGATAGTGCTACATAAGCAGTTGTAGGATTGTGGTTTTATTGTTCAGTTTTGAATGTCACTCAGATGCTGAGTGTGGCAGAGAATTTGACCTACAGGAGCTTGGAAATAAATGAATAAATAAATAAATCTTATTCCATTGCATCAATCATCTGGCATTTTATCACTTTGTAATGTTGATTGAGCTAAGATTTTGCAGTTTTAACAGCGCAATCCTATCCAACTTACACCACCGGAGGAGGGCAGGGTGGGAGGCTCTGGAGGGGAGGGGAGATTTAAATCCCCTTTGAATCCCCCTTTGGAGGGGATTTGAATCCCCTTTCCGCTCTGGGGCTTCCCGTTCTCGCTGCACTGCTGGTTACACCGGTGGAGTAAGTTGGATAGGATTGTGCTGTAAATCTTACAAATCAAAGTGGACAACTCAGCCAAAAATTCAATACTTTGACAACCCATGGATTTCAGTCAAGAAATTTAAGCACATGCGTAACTTTCCTGTTGAAATGAATGGCACTTACTTCACTTTAACTGGATTCCACCCTTGGGCTTTCAGATTTATGATTACATGTTTTTACGATTCAAACCAACCAGCCAACCAACACTCACACAGCACATAAATAAAAGACACCTGCTTGCAATGGGGACTGTCATATATGTTTGCTATCTCAATGTACACCTACTTTTGGTTCTTTTCCACAATATGTCCAGAAATTACCATGGAAAAATGAATAATACCAGATCAACTACTGCCACTCCCAATCTCTGCTTCACCATTAGCCCAACTCTTCCCCAGCTACAACACTGCGGCTTAAAACCATCCCTTCTCATTTCCAAGTGATCTTGGAACACAGGCATTTACATCTGATTTCAATGAAACTTGAAATGTTGTTTTCAGCCTCCCAGTGAAGCAGCGGAACCTTCCCAGGACTCGGCCCATACATTTATTTATTTGTTTGTTTGTTCATGCATTTATTTATTTATTAAGGGGTGCTGGTTACTTAATAAATAGGTTGATGCGAACCTATTTACAAGACGCCAAATTCATCCTCCACCACATGTACATCAATGCAGCCCAAAGGCATAAATCTAGGAGGGGAACGAAGTCTGCTGAAACCCAACTCTACTTCACACTAAGGGCTTTGCGCGGTGAAACTTGGCTCAACCGGCTGCTTACATGTAACATTATGTTAACAGGAAAAGCCACTTGAAAGTCTGTTTGGCTCATGAAAGCCTCAAGCACACAGAGTTTAATCACATTTAGAGCATTGGTTTTTAAACTCTCTCTCTCTCTCTCTCTCTCTCTCTCTCTCTCTCTCTCTCTCTCTCTCCCTCTCTCTCTCTCTCTCTCTTTTAAAAACCCTGCAAGGCGAAGAGCAGATCAACATGCGCTGGCGAAGGTTCCTTCATTTCTTCCTTTAACATCTCAAAGTTTATATTTGTATATGTTTTCCCAAGGCATTCTGGCAAGCCCAGTTTTGCAAGATGGGAAGGTCATTTCCATTGGCTGGATTGTTGGCAGGCAGGCAGGCCTGTGGGAAACAGCACACGTTATTTGTTTGAAAGCATACACCTAAAATGTTTTAAGTGTGTACCTAGAAGTACGAAGTGTGAATGAGGCACATACATGTTTGAAAATAATGTGCATGGATATACACATCAGAGAGCCAGGATTGAATGCAGCTTCCTGTGGAGCTGAGTGGAAAATCCTAAACGGTGCAATGGCAAAACTGGGAGGAGCTCACGATCAATTGGAGTCCTCAAAGACGAGTTGTGGAGTCCTTGAAGAGGGGAAAAAACATGCAGTCCTACAAGGGAAAAAGAAGTACACGGCCAGGCAAGAGAAGATCATCCAATTGCCATTGCTCAGCTGCTCACCTGAGGCTCACCTGAGGCTGCTGCTCCCAGCTGCTCCCCCTGTACTCTTGACTGGTGAAAAGACCCACAGCCCTGGGTGGAAAGGAGCAAGGAACATCAATGGAACCCGCTCCGACTGCCAGAGATCAGAGGATTGTGGTGGAATGAAAGTCAATGGAATCAGCTACAGTAACTTTATGAGAATTTGATCCTTGGTAGGATGATATGCAACCTATACTGTATGTAGGAGTGGGTTGAAGCAGCCCTAGTGTAGTAGTGTTTTATTGCTTGCTGTAAAGCCACTGTGGTAGGGTTCCCATACCCAAAAAGGGACAGGGTGCCTATACCTTTAACCGCTGGAATTTGGGCAGGTGCAGCTCATCATGGAAGGGTGCAACAAGCTACACCTGCCCAAATTCCCTCTTCTTACAATGTTTAAAGGTATAGGCACCCTGTCCCTTTTTGGAGATGGGAACCCTACACTGTGGGGATTCTTCTGGTTTGAAAGGAGGAGCTAGGCAGGGCTGGCCCAACCAGGTCTGCTGCTGACTGATGTTGCCACCTTTGCGGCGGGGGGGGGGCATGTGTACACTCCCTCTCCCCAACGCTCATTACCTCCTCACTATGCTTCAACTTTGCACAGGGATCAAAGTTTAAAGTTAAGCCTGCCGTGACGCTGCCCCCTTTGAGCAATAGACGTCTGAGCACAACAGCAGCCATTTCCAGGGCTGGAGGATAAACACTATGCCTGACATAGCCATCTCAGCAGGCAATAGAAGCAGCCCATGGCAACTGGGAGAAGAGCAGGCAGGGATATGGATCAAGTCTCTGACTCCAAGTCAAGTTCCAAGTCTTTGCCCCCAACTCCCGAGTCTTTGGTTGCGAGTTGCGAGTCCCTATCTATTTAATGGGGAAAATGGGGGTTTAAACCTGAATAAAATTGGACTTGTCGTAAAAGGCTCCAAGTCTCGAGTCGAGTCTTTCAAGTCTTTTACAATTGCCAAGTCAAGTCCGAGTTAAGTCATTGACGTGACTTGAGCCCAACTCGAGTCCAAGTCAATAGACTCAAGTAGTTGATGACATCACTGAGAGCCAGAGAGACGTTTTGCCATCCAGGTGCTGCTCCTCTATGGCAAGGCAAGGAAGGTCAACCAGGAGTCAGAGGATGACAGAACAGCCTGCGGTTTTCATTGCAGATTTTCTTATAAAACTGTATTTTGCCTCTAACCGAATGCAGCAGCCTCTGTGGAAAGGCAGGGTTTTAAATCCCCTAATAAAAATAAAGTAGAAGAAATTACATCTCTCTCATTGAAATCAGTAGGGCTAAAAAGTGCCAAGTTTTGATTGGAAGGTGTCCCAAGAGTGTGAGAGATGAGTCAAGAAGCCGGTTTCTCCTCAACCATGAAGTTATCAGGTGGCTTTAGACAAGGCCCTCTCTCTGCCAGCCCCCCCCCCCGCATGGCAATATGAGTACAATAACACTAGCCTAACTGACATGGCGTCCTGAGACAATGCGTAGAAAGTACTGTACTCTGAATTCTCAAAATGCCCTATAATGCTAAATCAAATCCGATACAAAATACTGACCCTGAGTTCAGGTATCAAAAATTCAGCAAATATTGGACAGTGGAATTTGTAGAGCAGAATTTATGGGCAGAAAATATGTTTCAGCTCGAACCTGTCCTCAGTGTTGACCCCTTGCTATCAGTATGCGCACTTTTGCAATGTAAACAAACTCTGGATATCTTGAGGATTGACTTTGACACTCGTGTGTGTGTGTGTGTGTGTGTGTTTGTGTGTGTGTTTGTGTGTGTGTGTGTGTGTGTGAGCATGGTCCAAGCTTCCTTTGTTGTTGTTCAGTCGTTAAGTTGTGTCCGACCCTTCGTGATCCCATGAACCATATCCCGCCAGGCCTTCCTGTCCTCCACTATCTTCCTGAGTTCGCTCATTTTCATGTTCGTTGCATCGGTGATGCAATCCTTAAAATGAAACAAGACATTCCACTTTCCATCAAGTAGAATAAGGGAATAATTAATCAGCTCTGAATCACCAAAGGAATACTATCCCCACACACTCAAAAAAATTGTCTCTCAGAGGGTGCTGTGAATGATTTTACTTCAAAAGAATTTACCATTCACCAAACGTTTTTGTAATAGTTGTGGGTGGTTTTTCCCTTCAAGTACTCTAGGCTGACCTGATTCATCCTAAGGTAATGTAGCATTTGGTTACGTTCGCAGGGCTGTCACTCTTCATCTCTCTAGAACA
The DNA here is from genome assembly GCA_026170595.1 of Plestiodon gilberti rubricaudatus. Lineage (NCBI taxonomy): Eukaryota > Metazoa > Chordata > Lepidosauria > Squamata > Scincidae > Plestiodon > Plestiodon gilberti. The sequence continues at coordinate 160,485,098 of JANXHW010000001.1, read as the reverse complement.
TTGGAATATTCTCCACATGTTTGTTGAACTGCTGCGGAAATCATGGCTTCATGTCAGAAAGGACCACACACATTTGTAGACCTGTTACCACATCAGCATGACTTCAAAACACTAAGGTTGCAACCTTATCATATATAATATTTCATAATAATATATTGTTGATATATGTCTATACTATGCATAATATTATACATATTATATATGTATACTATATAATAACATTAATAATAATTTTATTTATCAATTTTATTATTGAAAGACATCAATAATAAAATTGATTAAAAAAAACACCTGGAAATGACTGCAAAATGGACACTTGAAGAAAGAAACGGAAGGTCTCATCCTAACTGCACAGGAAGAGGCACTTGCAACAAATAATATCAAAGCAAAGATTCAGAAGACTAGTGACAACAGCAAATGTCGACTTTGTAAGATGATGAAACAGTTGACCATCTGGTCAGCGCCTATAGTAAGATTGCCCAAAAGCACGTCATGATAGAGTTGCAGCTATGGTTCACTGGAATCTTTGCAAACAATACAATTTAACCTTCACACCAAAATTCCTGGGATCATAAACCTGATAAAATCACTGAGAACAACCAAGCACAGATTCTTTGGGACTTCAGATTACAGACAGATAAACATCAGGAACACAATATGCCAGATATAACAGTAGTTGACAAAAAGAAAAATCAAGTTTGGATCATTGACATTGCAATCCCAGGAGACAGTAGAATTGAAGATAAAGGACATGAGGAAATCAAGATATCAAGACCTGCTAGAAGAACTTGGGCGTTTCTGGGAGAATGTCAATATTGTGCCAATTGTCACCTCTACATTCTTTGCCTTAACAAATTGTACCAGCTCAGCTCCAGAAAACAACATTGCTTTGAACAGCAAAAATCCTACAATGATATCTCTGTGATTCACAGGATCTTGGCTGGATCCCGAATTGCAGAATATAACCAGCCCAGCGTAGGCTGTGATGAAGTATAATACTAATAACAACTTCAGAAAATACCTGCACACCTTAGGTATAAATGAAATTACCACATACGAGCTGCAAAAAGGTCTATTTGGAACCGCACAAACGTTACATACGTAAAGGTAAAGGCTCAAAAGTCAGTTGTGTCCAACTCTAGGGTGCGGTGCTCATCTCCATTTCTAAGGCTGTAGAGCCAGCGCTGTCCGAAGACGCTTCTGTGGTCATGTGGCCGGCATGACTAACGGAACGCTGTTATCTTCCCGCCGCAGCGGTGCCTTTTTATCTACTTGCAATTTCTTGCTTTCGAACTGCTGGGTTGGCAGGAGCTGGGACAGGAGACAGGAGCTCACTCTGTCACACAGCACGGGTCTCGAACTGCTGTCCTACCAACCTTCTGTTCTGCAGTTCAGTGTCTTAAACACTAAGCCACCGCGGCCCCCGTATGTTACATAAATATCTCTAAATATCCCAGGTCCTTGAGAAGGACTTCATATTTAGAAAACGCCAGCCACCGTTAGGTTGGCTGTGACTAACCAAAATAAAATAAAATAAAATAATAATACAAGCATGCTGTATCCAGTGAGGGGGGATTGGGACCACCAACGGATTGGGACTGTTTTCACACCACCAGTAACAAATAGAATAGAAAGTAATTTTCGTGGTCTGCCCCCTCCCCCACCCAGTGATTCCTGTGTACAGCAGAGATCATCATAGGGACGCCATACAGTGAATCTTTTCCGTCTGCGGATTCGGGACCCGTGGATTTGTCTCACCATGGGTCCCAGACCCACGGGGGTCCGCTGTAAAAGGAAAAAAACGTGTTTTTTTTTAACCACAGCAGCAAACTGTGCTGTTTTGAAGCCTCCACGGGGCTTCTGGAAACTCGAAGGCTCTTCTGGCGACCTAGAAGTGGGTCGGTAAGCTCCCAGAAACCCCGTGGAGGCTTCAAAATGGTGTGGTTTGCTGCTGAAAGGTTAAAAAATTCACACATTTTCCCTTCCCCCCCCCTTTTTAGAGCATTTTATATTGGACCCCGGTATCCGCAGATCCTCACTATCCGCAGCGGTGTGTATGTCCGGAACAGGTTTGACTGTATATTTATTCCCCTCCCCTCCAATGCAGAGAGCTCTGAAAAGCAGAGGAATCCTCAGTAGCATAACTCAGCCACACACACTAATTAACAGCAGACCAGGAAATTCATCCAGCACTAATGCTGCGCTCCATGTAAGTGATGGGTCTTTTTTTAAGCATGCAGAATTATCACATTATATAAAATTACATGCACAGAAAACTGTGTTAGGTAACTCCAGAGAAACCAGACGAAGCTGTTCAGAGTGAGAATATGGTAACAAAGCTGTATTTTTTTTTAGAGTTAATTAAAATCATTCAGCCTCGTGCAAACCTAAAACACAAAAGACCTCTCAACATAAATGCTTTAAGTCCTTTCACATCCAATATTTCTTCACATCTCAGTTCTTCTGGGCCTATGTTGCTAAAGATGCCTTGAGCCATTACAGCTCTAAACTTATGTGTGGATGGTTTTTTACCTATCACCTGATGGCTGGGGCAGCCCAGCCATGAGGTTGGCTGTACTCCTAGCTTCAGATGGCGGACTGGGGGAAGTAGCAAACTGGTGGGAGTTGCCCTGCCTCCCACACCCACCCACTGTGTCGCTAGGTCTGCCATCTCCCCTGGCCCGCCACCTGCCTGGCCAATCCACCCAAATGCCCCATCCTCGTCTGTCTCACACACTCCTAGAGGATGTGGAGAACTTACCTCTTCCTGCTCCGGCTCTGCCACCTCTTCTTGTAAAGTGGCTAGCGGAGAGAATGCTGGGAATAGAGAGGTTCCATTTCCAGAATTCCCTGGACGAGCTACTTTACAAAATGCGGTGGTGGAGTGGGAGCAGAAGGACAGACAAAGATGGCCTGGAATTTGGGGTGAGTGGGCAGCAGAATTTGGGAGGGGTTCAGTGTGCTAATTGAGCTGCTCCTGCCTGATAAAGCCATCACTCCAGGGTGGGATTTTTTTTCAGAGTCTTTTAGGTTCAAACTAGACATTTACCTACGGTACTTGCATTGTTAAGTGGTGTGCTTACAAGCTACTGGGGGGGGGGGGAGGTCCTGATTGAGGATGCGATGCAGGGGAATCTTTTTCCCATCATGTCATTTTCCTCCTGAAAATTCCTCTCTCCTCATCTTGCAATTTGCTCCAAAAAGCCACTGGGGCAAATACCAGCTTGGGATAGGGCAAATGCCATCCAGAAAAAAACAGGAGGGGACCAAATTAGCCCTCCCTCTCTGTGTGCTGCAGTTCCTGTCAAGATTGGGCCCCTGAAGCTGGTTTTGGTGGAAAAAAAGGAGGTGCTTCTGCTTGTAAGCACACCTCTCAACAACATGATAAGGTGGTGGACACCTTGTTTGACCTTCAGTCTTCTTCTGACCTGAACTGACGCACGAAGATGTGAAGAAAGCAGGCTTATTTATGCCTGCTGTACTTGCCATGTCACAATTTTGTTGTTTATTTATTCAGTCACTTCCAACTCTTCGTGACTTCATGGATCAGCCCACGCCAGAGCTTCCTGTCAGCCGTCGCTCCCCCCAGCTCCCCAAGGTCGAGTCACCTCCAGAATAACATCCATCCATCTTGCCCTTGGTCGGCCCCTCTTCCTTTTGCCTTCCACTTTCCTTAGCACATCATATGTCACAATACTGTAGGTAGGGGATAAAAATGAAGATAGTGGAACCAATCAACAAGCTCCATCACACCCTTCTGATGCTGACACTACTGGTCCATAATTGCTTATTCATCTTTGCTTATTCATCTTAGTTTTGTTTTCTTTCTCTGCCTCTTACCTTCCTGCATTCATTCCTGCATTCCATTAAGCCTTGGGGGAATTCCTTGTCTGCCACCCCGACCCCATGTCAGCACAGCAGTCAGGTTTTCCTCTCAGCAGTCTAAAGGCAGCAGGCACAGGGCTAGGGTGGGCAAACTGCTGACTCAGGGTGGGCAATGTCCCCTCTGGCCGGCTCTAGCTACGACCCTGGTTGTAATGGTACGGTAGCAGCAGAATACTGAACTGCTGTCAGACAAGGATGCAGCAAATGGTCCCTCCTCCTCATGTACATTCCACAGAAAGAGGGTAGCCTTTCTTTTGTTTTATCAAGTATTCTGACAAATGGCAAACTCTGGCACCATCATCATCAGTAGGAATTACCTATTTTGAGCCTCTTGTACTTCGGAAGCCACACAGCAATTCTACTGTGGGACAAGCCACCACATTTTTTGACTTGGCACAGAAACTCAGTTTAAAATGTAGACGTTCTTGATAAGTTTAAAAAAGAAATGCTTTTCAAAGGCTAGTGATTATCCTTCTAAAGAAACCATCCCAAATGAGCACGCACACAAGATGCCCTCATATAAAACTAGCGAGTAACACACCCAGGCCGAAAACAATTCCTGGCGTTCTGCTGACTTCTTAAAAGCTGAGGAAGTGGTTCAATCAGTTGGTGGGTGTTCTGTCTGAGGAAGGTCAGGGCTGGTCTTTTCTTTTCTTTTCTTTTGCCATGCGGATTCTACAGCTTCTGAGGATCCTGACTAATAGGTGGTTCTGCCAAAATAGCTCAAATCACTGTTCTAATTGGAGATGTAACCAAACACAATTTCTAGATTAAATATTAACATAAAGACTACAGTGCATCCTTGTGTCCTGCCATGAGGGAAAACGACCATTGTTGAAAATTTCACATTTTGGATCTGACAAACAAATTAAGGGTCGCGACATGTTGTCTGCACTGAGGCATCCATTTTGGGCTCCAAAAGAGCCTCGTTGACTCCGCTCGAAAGGGTTTCGCAGCTCATTGTTTAGAATGTTTTCATTTCAATGCTATCGAGTTGCGCAGATAGAAGTCAACATAAAGTGCTGCCATCTTGCTCATTGCTGTTGTGACTGCAGTAGTGTAGCTAAGCCAGGGCCAGGGGGGGGATACAGGACCTTGGGTGCCTGCTACGGTCTCCTCATGAGGAGTGGCCGCGGCTGAATTCGCAGCCCCAATGAGCTTCAAATGGAGCCTTTCCAGGAGCAACGGAGCAACGTGGGGGGCAGGACAATGACGCAAAACGCATCATCACCCCGCCCACACACACCTCTCAGCAACGCCACTGTGTGACTGTGCATAAAGTGCCTGAAAATCTTTTAGGGCTTCCCTGGGTTTTATTGATAGGCTTGGCCACATAAGAGGACAGAGTCATTCAAAATCATAACTACTGAGCAGCATATCATCCCCATAGGGCTTATTCACAAGGGAAACCACAGGGTCTTGTGAACACTAAGGGTTCCAGGGCCACCTCCAGGTTTCAGAGTCTTCAGCAAACTGCATACCTTGCCCCCCGCTACCTGGATGGATCCCCCCAAGGCTCATGATGGGGTTTACCTTGGCAAATGAGACAGGAGAGAAGGTGATGACAGAGCAATTCTCTAAGCCAGAAGGGTTGCTCTGCCACTGCTGCATAAGGGAAATGAGGTGGCCTGAGGGATTGGCAGAAAGCCCTTAGGGGTCTGGGCCCTCCATATCTCCCCAACAGTGGTGCTGATTCCAATGCTAGTCCTGACTGGTTCTCACAGACCTCCAGTATGTAGGCTACAGATGGATTGATGTGCACATGCTACTAGCATGTGGTGTGCACATGCAAGTGTTGGGTTCATAGTCACCCCCCCCCCACTATACATAGAATGTCATGTGGATGTCTGCATCTGTTCGTGTGATCTCGCCACTCCTTTTTTTGTGACATACAGATCACACACAAACGTTACATCACACCTTATTTTTCAGCTCCATGCAGAATGAATTGTGTGAACCAGCCCTTAGTATCACCTGTCGTGAAAATTCACACATTCCTTGTAGCTTTTTTACTAGTGCTCACTAAAAGCTGGTCTACATATTCAGGATAATTAACCTGGTACAACTCAGGTAGGACTGTATCATTCACACTGCAAGCAAGGAATTCCAGTTTTGAATGTTCCCCCATGCAATTTTTTTTTAAAAAAAACCCCACATTGGTCCCATCTGTAAGGGAAGACAGGGGGCAGGTGGGTGCAGTGCCTAGCGGTTAGCAACTGGCATCCCACTTTCTGCTCTCTGCTTCACATTCTTTTACTGGGGAAACTGGGAATGAACAGGGAGAAGGTAATCTGCTGCCACTACCCAAAGATAGGAACCTCGGGCAGCAGGAGGCTGTCTTGGGAAAGCCTCTCTTCCACGATTACAGAAAGTCACAAAGTTCAGCTGAGGGGGGTGGGGTAAAAACAGCCAATAAAGTGGTGGGTCTGGTAGGTGTGAAAATCTGTTCCCTCCCAAGTGAACTGAGACAAGACAGGCAAACTATAAAGTAAAAAACAATGGAGGGGAAATACAAACAAATACAAAGCAAGGAATACAAACAGACACTGCTCAACCAGGAAAAGGAGGAGGGGGTGCAAATAATGGCAACAATAGTGAAAGGCAAGTAGCATATAAAACAAAAGCACTGCCTCAACTAACTGGGTAAGATCCCTCCCCTACTTACACACACTGCTCCAGGATCAAGGATCTGCACATCCAGGTTTGTAAAAACTGCTCAATGGACCACAGTAAGGGGCTGTTTTTTGAGCATGTTGCAGCAGAGGCATAAGTGCTGGATCTGAAGTCAGGGCCACTCAGAGGAATTTTACCAGGGGGTACAAAGTTTCTTTTGGGCCCCTTCCCTTCATGTGCATTTGGCTCCTGGGCCCCACTTCTTTGTTCCAGGGCCCCCTTTTTGACCCAATTTTGGTCCTGGGCCTGGGTACGATTGTACCCCCTTAACCCCCTTCTCAGAGGCCCTGCCTGAGGTAGCATTAGTTAGCCCCAATTGCACCACCACCCCTGCTTCCTGGTCCAACTCAAAATGCTGCCTTTAACTTAAGGGCTTTAAAGGTTTGGGTCCGGGATACCTGAATGACACCTGCTCATCTGCAGACCTGCCTGCTGCGCCTGAAGGTCTACTAGAGAGGCTTCCCTGTGTATCCTGCCAACATCCAAGGTTCACTTGGCTGGAATGTGGGAGAGAGAGGCCCTTCTCGATGGCCACACCCAAACTGTGGAATTCCCTCCCAAAGGAGGGTTCACTCACTGTGCATCTTTACTCCTCCTCTGGTGACTTTAACAGGGGAATAGTCCTATTAAGGAGACATACTGGGTAGACAGGGGGATGCAGCTACTCGGTTAACAAACAAGTAGAGTGATACAATGTTGTGCAGTAAGAGGATGACAATGACGATGAAGCATTTCTAAGGGCCTCTTTTAATGTGTCGTCAGAGATCCGTGAATAGGTTTTTAAAGTATGAATAGCAGCCGTGAGCAATTAGGAGCAAGACTACAGCGTTGGCAGTTTCATCTTTTTTCCTCTATGCTTCGTTCCCAAATGAAAATGTCCCATATAATACTTTTATGTTCTACCCACAGGAAAATGGCAGCTTGGGCGGGGGGGGGGGCTATTTTGTTTGGGGAAATGGCATGAAGGAAAGGGTTAAATTTCCCTCCCTCCCTCAACATGATCTGGATTTGAAGCAGGTCCCTCACAGCTGCTATTTTAAAAACAACAACAACTGGTAAATCCTATTCAAATCACATATCTCTCTTATCCTGTCCAGCTTGGTTCCAGTTTTGGGTAACTTTTTTTCAGAATAAAAATCCTTACCTTTAGAGCAGTGGTTCCCAAACTGGGAGATGCAGCTCCCAGGGGAGCCGCGGAAACCAGCCAGGGGAGCCGCGGAGTGCCATGGAATCTTCTCGAAATACAGTGCAATGCCAACTGGCAGACATCAACATAACGTAATGGGGAGCCACGGCCAATGGTCACTAATAGTCAAGGGAGCCGTAAGTCGAAAACGTTTGGGAAACACTGCTTAGGGTATCTGTTGCTTATTACTTGTAAAATATATATCTGAATGAATGCTCAGCATATTTCCTAGCTGGTAAACTTCAGGGTGTATCATTCCAAAAACCACCCCACATTTCATTGGGGACACAAGTTTTCCATTGATGAAATCCTCAATTTCAGGGAGTCAGTTTGGGTCAGGGATCATTCTCTGGCTGGCAGCTGATAGTGGGTGCTGCTGTGCTCTTTCCGAAAAGCACAGTGGGTGTTTGACTTCCCAGTGTCGTGGTCTGAGGAACGCAGTGTTGCAGCACGATCACTTGGGGTTAACGTCTGATATTTGCAACATCTGAAAACTGTTATTTTTTTTCCTTTCTAGCTGAGGTTTATCCTGCAGCTTCGTAAACTTTCCATTTCAAATTATAGAGCTTCCTTTTAAAACTATAATAAACTTTTATCTTGAAAAATGGTGTGTGCCTTTTAATCATTTCAACATATTTACTTTAATTGGGTTTTTAAAACCTTACAGAAGACGGCCCTGTTCTTAATTTGGGCTGTGAGGGTTCTTCTGTGCTCAGCTAACAGCAGCCCTTAACAGAAGCCCTTAATACCCTTCTGGTGATCCCTAGTTTGCTGGGCAACAGCTCCTGCCATCTTTCTGTTCAGAAACACCAGTCCAAGAGCCAGCCTTCTGAACTGGTATGTGATATGCATGTGTATGTTGGATTCTTTTGCTTAATCCCGTCTGTCGCACACAGGGAGCAAATGTGTGTATTGCCCGTGTTCCTTTCCTTCTGGGATCTCCAGTTTAAATGCTCATCAGTTTGTTACTAGGTAGAAATGTGGTTCCACAGTTCAGGTGGATGATATCATTCAGCTTTACCCAGCTTTAACTGGCTTAGAGACCTGGAGGCAGAGGGTAAGATGATGATGATGATGGATGAGGGAAGCTGCCGTCTACTGAGTCAGACCCTTGGTCCATCTCGGCATTGTCCTCTCTGGCTGGCAGCAGCTCTCCGGGAGTTCAAGCAGAGGTCTTTCCAAGCCTTACCTGGAAATGCCAGGGATTGAACCTGCGACCATCTGCATATGGCCACAGCCCCTCATGGGATCAAGCTCTACCCCCGATCATTGTGGTATCACTTGATGCCCATACATGTACAACTGTGTGTGCATGTAGGACTTTTTCCAAGCACATACAGGAATGCTGAAAAAGCAGGGGTCTCAATTGCACACACACAGAACCCTACACATTTACAGGTGTGGTCCCCAAATGTAGGCTCTATTTGGACCTTCAAAAGAGTGTGCAGAGGTCAGAGGTGGAGCCTACCACTGCAGTCCTGCTCCGCTCAGATGCATTGTCACTGAACACTGGATGTCATCTGAAAAGGGCGCTGGTAATTAGATTGGGAGCTGTGACTATATATCTGGATATCTGGATATAATATATCTGGATTTTCAGAAAGCATTTGACACGGTCTCTCATCAAGGCTCCTGAAAAAGCTTTGTAGTCAGGGAATAAGGGGGCAGGTCCTCCTATGGATTAGGAACTGGTTGAAGACTAGGAAACAGAGAGTGGGTGTCAATGGGCATTTTTCACAATGGAGAGAGGTGAAAAGCAGTGTGCCTCAAGGATCGGTCTTGACACCGGTGCTTTTCAACTTGTTCATATGACCTGGAGTTGGGGATAAGCAGCGAGGTGGCCAAGTTTGTGGATGACACTAAACTTTTCTGGGTGGTGAATACCAGAAGGGATTGTGAAGAGCTCCAGAAGGATCTCTCCAAACTGGGAGAATGGGCAGCAAAATGGCAGATGCGCTTCAAATGTAAGCTTCAATATGCACATTGGGGCAAGAAATCAAAACTTCACATACACACACTAGCTGTCTGTGACGGTTTAGGAGAGAGATCTTGGGGTACTGGTGGACAAGTCGATGAAAGTGAAGGTATGGTCTGGTGGTTGACCTGCCGTCTAACTGAAGATAGCTAAGACAAAACCAGCTCAGTCACTCATGCCCTGGATCGGAGATGACTGGAAGTTGCTGACAAGCTGAGATAACCTATGTTAACCCTCTGTGAGAGAGAGGAGAATAAATACGGGTTATTATTATCTTCACTTGTTGCAGCCCCAGAAGCTGTAGTGTGGAGCGTGAGACAGAGGTGTGCTTGACTTGCCTCCAAGGGGCAAGAACGAATTGTGCTGGGGTTGTTGATTGATTGCTTCCAGATACTCAAGAGTTCCCTTTCCTGATTTTGAATAGGAAGGTACCCTTGGGAAACTACCCAATCAGTCCCCCCAAAAAATAAACATTTATTGATTCTGGGGGAAAGTGCCTGCTTAAAAGCAGGAAGGGAGTCCATTTTTTCAAAAGGGGGTTCCCTTCAGGAGAACCCCACTTCCTTGGTTGAAGAGCAGAAAATGTGGGGCATAAGTCCCCTGTGAAAGTCAGGTACGGAATCATAATACAGTGGACCCTTACTTTACAATGGTAATCTGTTACGGAGACACAATTGCATCGTGAAAATATTGTAATGCGAACCCAACAATGCATTGTTTTTTCCAAGACTTTGTTCCAAGACCTCGGAGGCTGAAGTCTCCCCCACAAAACTAAGCTATTTCCCTCTCTAAACGGTGATTTTTTTTTACAATGGAAACATTAGTTTCATATAGAATACTAAACAAGAAAAATTAAAACATGATAAAACTTTTAAAAAGTAAAAAAAGATAAGAAATGCTGATGAAGTTACATGTTTACTATTTTTTTAACCAAAATGTTGTTTAAAATGTTAAGTGCAGGTTATAACCATTAAAAAAAAAACATATCAACATTTACTTTAGACTGGAAACGCTGTTTGCATTTACTATTCTGTACTGTACTTTGAGTCTTAAACACCTAGAATCTGAGAAACACCTAGAAGTTTGAAGAATACTTTAAACTTGAAAGCCTTCACCTCACTCCTTTCCTCAAGCACACAGACAGAGCCATTGTTATGTTAAATGCTTCTAGGAGCTGAGAGCTGCTTAAAAGGTTTGCTTGGGTTGTATTTACTGTACCTTCCCATCTTAAATAGCACTGCTAGAAGCTAAGAGCTTGTTGTTGTTCAGTCGTTAAGCCATGTCCGACCCTTCGTGATCCCATGAACCATATCCCGCCAGGCCTTCCTGTCCTCCACTCTCTTCCTCAGTTCACTCATTTTCATGTTCGTTGCATCGGTGATGCTGTCTAACCATCTCATCCTTTGCCTTCCCCTTCTCCTTTTGCCTTCAATCTTTCCCAGCATCAGAGTCTTCTCCAGAGAGTCCTCTCTTCACATTAGGTGACCAAAATATTTGAGTTTCAGCCTCAGTAGCTGTCCTTCCAGGGAACAGTCAGGGTTGATTTCATTTAGGATTGACTGATTTGACCTCCTAGCAGTCCAAGGGACTCTCAGGAGTCTTCTCCAGCACCACAGTTCGAAAGCATCTATTCTTCGGCGCTCAGCCTTCCTTATGGTCCAACTCTCGCAACCATACATTGCTACTGGGAACACCATGGCCCTGACTATACGCACTTTTGTTGGCATGGTGATATCTCTGGTTTTTATTATGCTGTCTAAGTTTGCCATAGCTTTCCTTCCAAGGAGTAAGCGTCTTTTAATTTCATGGCTGCTGTCTCCGTCTGCAGTGATCTTGGAACCCAAAAAAGTAAAATCTGTTACTGCTTCCATTTCTGCCCCTTCTATTTGCCAGGAATTGATGGGCCCAGATGCCATGATCTTAGTTTTATTAATGTTGAGTTTCAAGCCAACTTTTGCACTCTCCTCTTTCACCCTCATCAAGAGGCTCTTTAGTTCTTCTTCACTTTCTGCCATTAGGGTGGTATCGTCTGCATATCTGAGGTTGTTGATATTTCTCCCGGCAATCTTGATTCCGGCTTGCGATTCATTCAGCCCTGCATTTCTCATAATGTACTCTGCATATAAGTTAAATAAGCAGGGTGACAATATACAGCCTTGCTGTACTCCCTTCCCAATTTTGAACCAATCGGTTGTTCCATGGCCAGTCCGAACTGTTGCTTCTTGACCCGCATACCTTGATGTTGCTCCTTCCCTCAAACACACACGGCCATGATGTTAAACATGCTGCTATTGGCTGAGATGCTACCAAATGCCTGCATTCACATTGCCAATTGGCTTATCTATCACCCATGATATTCTGTTGGTGGCAATAAATAATCTGTCATATAGTGAGCCTTGTTTTGCCACAGAGAGTCCATCGGAAAATGATTTGATCGCATTGTGAGCCCATTGCAGGAACCTACTGTACAGTATATATGCCCAAACAAGGAAGCTTCTTGCCCTGATACAAAGGCAAAGCATCACAAATTCCAACCCGTTTTCAGTGGGCAAGAGTTGCTGGGATTTCTGCAGACCCAGGAAGTCCAGTGAGGGATGATCTGCAGTGCGGGAGGAGAGACCACAACTCGTGCCACGAAGAAAGCTCTGGATTGCAGTGAATGTGTGTTCACAAATCCCATGTGCGTTGAAACCCATGAACGTGACTCATGAATGTATTTTTCCATAGAATAAGTGCATTTTGAGGCCTTGTTACAAGTGAAGTTTCTTCCCTCACTCAAAGCACTAGTGTAACTTTCATCCTGTATGGGATAATTATCTGGTTGGCAATGAGGTTTGAATTTTACTTTTTTACGACTGAAAATGTATACAGTTTCTCTTTCATGTGGATTCTCTGATGTCTAATGAGGTGTGTTTGTGGAATGAAACTTCACCCACAATTGGCACATTTGTATGGGGTCTGTCCTGTGCAGATTCCCTTAGGTACAAGAGCTCGCCAAATCTCTGTTTTTTCTACTATGTGGGATCTCTGAAGATTTGATCTTGAATGGAACTTTTGTTACTATCTGCACCTGCACATTTAAACCATTTCTTATATGTGTGGATTCTCTCATATACAAAAAGTCTAGATCTCTGGCTGAAGCTTGTTTCACAGACTAAACAATGAAATGGTTTCTCCACAGTGTGAATCTTCTAATGCACAATAAGGTCTAAATCCAACCAAAGGTGCTCCTGCAGTACAATTATATGGTTTCGTTTCCATGTGAATTCTCTGGTGTCCCAGGTCAGAAAGTATGCTTTCCATGGGCGTCACTGGGGCGTGGCGGGGGGGGCGGGCCGCCAGGGGGTGACGCGCGCACCCCCTCGCGCGTCACCTCCGTGACGCGCGTCGCCCTCTGGACGCTCCGAGGCCGGCCCGGGAGCCGGCCTCGGAGCATCCGACCCCGTCGGCGCTCCAGGGCCTTCTGAACGAAGGCCCAGGCAGCGCGTCAATCCGGGTATTTCCCGGATTTTCGCGCATGCCCAGACCCGTTTTGAGGGCAAAAAGCCCTCAAAACGGGTCTGCGCATGCGCGAAAATCCGGAAAATACCCGGATTGACGCGCTGCCTGGGCCTTCGTTCAGAAGGCCCTGGAGCGTCGACGGGGTCGGACGCTCCGAGGCCGGCTCCCGGGCCGGCCTCGGAGCGTCCGGAGGGGGGCGACGCGATGCGGGGGGGGAGCCGGATGGCCCCCTCCCCCCGTGCCCATAACGTCGCGCCCCTGGGGGGGGTGACGCGCGTCCCCGCACCAGGGTGACGCGCGTCTAGTGACGCCACTGATGCTTTCAGACCAAAGTTTCTCCCACTATCAGAAGATTTGTATACTTTTTTTCCTATGTGTATTCTCTCATGTGCAACAGGGCCTGAAGCCTCCACTTTCTCTGCTATGTCAGTCCCTCTGACGAGCAAGAAGATTTGAAATGGCACATAGATCTTTTCTGTGGGAATTATTTCTCACAGTCAGAATACTGGAGTGCTTTCTCTTTTGTGTGGATCTTTTCATGTGCAGTCAGATTACAGTTGTAGTCAAAACCTATTTCACAAAAAGAGCATTAGTACTGTTTCTCCTCATTGTGGATTCTTCAGTGACTAATATCTGAATTTATGGTGACAGCTTTTCCTACAGATGGAATGTTTGTACAGTTTCTCTCTTGCTATCCATGATGAGGACTGAAGTCTGATTGACGTTTGCCCCACAATTCATGCATTTATAAGGATCACTCTCCTGCACATTGACCACATTGGGTTGGTTGGCATCACTGGCGTCGCTGGAGGTGGGGCGGAAAGCTAAGTTCTGCAGCTTTCCGCCCCACTGTTACTCTCCGGTACGAGGCGCCCCGCCCCATGGTCATAGGAGCCCGTCAGCGGAGAGAAAGCAACACGCAGGAGAGTCCCTGCACGTTGCTTTCTCTCCGCTGACGGGCTCCTACGACGAGGGGGCGGGGCGCCTCATACCGGAGAGTAACAGTGGGGCAGAAAGCTGCAGAACTTAGCTTTCCGCCCCACCTCCAGCGACGCCAGTGGTTGGCATGATACTCTGAACCACCCTGATAAACACATGGACTCTTCCGCTCTACCCCATCTTCCTTTTCCAGTCCAGGAAGTTGAAGAAGGAGGAGAAACAGTGGAGGCAAGTGGGCAGACAGAGGTGGACGACCCCCGTCAATCTGCAACCTGAAGCAACTGCCTCAGTTGGATTCATAGATGGGCCGGCACTGCCTATATTCCTAGGAACTCTCAGAGCCCACTTGGGCTGCCACAATTGCTGGTGTTGGCCCCAAATGCACCTATAATTCTAGAATAGTATCTGGTAGTATTACACCACATTATGCACTTTGCAAATTCATGCTGCACGGGATTTCTTTCAGCACCACCACTACATTTAAAAATGGAATTATTTGTGCACATTTATTTTTCATATTCACTTTCACCCACATAGTGGGAAAAAGAATATGAGTTTTCTCTTTTGCCTTTCATGTTTCGCAATAAGATTTGGCATTTAAAGGTCAGGAGACCTCTGAATTAGCACAAACAACTGGTGCAGTGAGAAGTCAGAAATGAAATACTATCACACTGGGATGAGCTCTTCAGTGCACTCAAGAAACCGCACTCAAGAAATTGGTTCTTTCCAGTGTTTAAGGAAAGAACCTGACATGTACAACAGCTTCATTACTTTTCCATTTTCCTTCATCTACAACTGCCTGGAGCATGTCTTTTAGAAGGCGCTGCCTGTAAGGCCTTTTCTTACAGAAAGGTAAAATCAAGTTAGATCCATCCACATATGACAGACTTGCAACTCAGAAATCTGTACATCCATTTGTATATGTACAGTATATGGAGTTTCAGAACTCTATTTCCTTCCTGCAAGACTTTGTGAAGGAAATTCTGTACATCGCAGCCACTTGGGAGGAGGAAAGAAATGGACATATGCTGACTAATCATTCAGTCATTTTCAAGTGCTATCAATTGGTGGACACCGACTTGGCAAGGAAATCATATGACTTCTTGAGACCAGCCACTCACCACAAATAACAAACATTTGTAGCAGTAGTCACAGGGAATTCTACATGAGCAACTCACAGCATGAAATTCGGCCTTATAAACAATTTGTCAAAGGGTTTTTGAGTCACAGGCTAATTAGTAACAACTGACGTCCACATATGGAGGATGGATAACCCATGAAGAGAAATCAGTTAGGAGCTTGCTGAATTAATTGCTTGCTGGGATAGATCAAATTGATTAGGGGAGAATTGTTTGCAGAATTCTCCAATGTATGTGACATGCTGAACCCTTTTGTAAGGGGCACCATCACGACGCAAAAAAATACCAGGAAAGGCAGATAGGATTAATGTTCCTTATTTATGATAAGGAACGTTTATCATAAACATTCTCAACGTTTTTCTTTTAAAAAAATTCTTCCTCAACGGATTTTTTTTAAATCAGAAGAAGCCATTCAATACAACTCATATGCTAAAAAACGATGGGCCCTTTCTCAAAGGGTGGGGGCAAAATGGGGCAGGGGGAAGACAGCAATGAGCATCTGGAGCCCAGGTCTACAAGGCTTCCTGATGTGGTGCCTAGGTCTACCCGCCTGGTGGACCTGGCCTCTGTCTTTCACTCTTCATGAGGCCAGCTGAGATCCCAGGAAAATTTCTGGGCCCCCTCCTTTGGCTCCTGGGCCCAGGTACAATTTACCTCCCCCACCCACCCCCACCCCCATGGCCTGCTCTGCCTGGGATCTACAGTGAAAGAACTGGGAGAGCCGTTCAATTTTCTAACAATTCTATCTAACATTGAGGGAAGGCATGGAGGGAGTCATCTTGGCCAGTTTCTGAAAAGATAAGCAAGGGGCTCGGAATGTCACCTGTATTAAGCAAGAATACACGATAGACAACCTGGATAGAATGAGGTAGTGACAGCTTCTGGACGACTGAGCTTCAGTCCGAATTATGCTTGGTCTAAAATTCTGTACAGCACAGATTAAAAAGACACACAGAGCAGCGCAGAACTGAACCATGACCGAAGCTCATATCCCAGCAGTTTTTGCAAGTAGCAAATGTGTTTGTTTCAGGACTGACTTCATAGCAGCCTTTAAAAAAAATCACTCACTCACTCACTCACACACACACACACACACACACACACACACACCCAAAGTTGTAGATAGGTGCCATTCTGTGACATTGCAACAAAGAACAATAAAAGCAATTTTGCATTTGATGGCCAAGTTCTAAGGCAGTCTATAGCCCACTGGGAAATTCTAAATGAAGCAATCCAAAGCAAGCATTGGTTCAAACAATGTTTAATATTTCATTTGCTGGAGTTCCAAACAGAGAGTCACTTGCAGCTGCGTAACTGAAACCCATATTTATATGCAGTTGTGCTTCACTTTTCATCTAATGGCCTCAGCGATATACAGAAACTCACTATTTGATCAGCAGATCTGACTCCAGGGGCTTCATGGCTTGCAAACCACAGCCAACTAATAACTACCCTGCAGCTTGTTTGTTAAAACAGATCTATGCTGGCAGAAAGTCAAAAACTCTTGCCTTTGAAAACTTAGAGCTCTTTAACTTGCCCAGCCTATTGTGTGGCAAGAAAGACAATAAAACCCTTCTGAAGACTCAGACAATTAGACATAAGCTAGTTATACAGCTGTGGTAAAAGAGATTGCTTATTTCAACCTGATAGATAATTTAATTTTTCTTTGGGTCATGTTTGCTAGAAACCAAAAGACCTCAAAGCACACTTGTGCGCATACAAATGGTGGCATTTCCCTTGGAAACAAAATGGTGGCCGTCTACAAGGAGAAATCCATCACCTGAGTGGCAGAAGGTTTTGGCTTCCATAATTGTAGCCGTAGAAGGCTTCTGTCTAAAGCTAGGCCTCTCTCGCCATCTTGACACAGAGCTTGACCCATGAACTATGGGCTATGGGATTTTGTAAGTTCCCACTCTCATCCTTTCTAGCTACCTCAGCACCTTCTTGACTCCCCTTTTCCTGTTGTTGAAAAGGACAAGGGAGAATGTAACATGCAGGAACCAAGATAAGGGGGCACGCTTTGGCTTTGCCTGAGAAATTCTGTTACAGGAACATCACACACAGACCCTTGTCCTGTTTGTTAGGGTTAGCTAAAGACAAAGGACGCACTCCAAGGGGAGGGGGGATTTTTGCTTGGGTTTTGTCTCTAATGGCACTAGGCAAGCTTGTGATGTAATTCCTGCTGAAATTTGACTTGTATCCTGTCTTTTTGCATATGCATTGAATGAAGGTATAAGGAGGCTTCTAACATTTTGTACGTTGTTCCAGCTCTGATCCGATTTGTATTGCTGGGACCCATGGCCATGCTAATATTTCAAAATGGAATAAAAGATTCTATGCAGTTCTCTCTTCTCTCTTAAGACTATGTTTTGTAATTCCTTTCGGGGCCTCTGAGCTAACTCACAGCCATCCAAAGCTGTTTTTCAGCAACATAATCACAAACAAAAGAGATACCAAAATTATAACACTATTCAGGTGGGCCTATCTTGTCTGTTTGGGGAAGATACTTTGTCATCTGTATGCTCCGTTTGATTACTGGAAAAAAAACCTAAAGTTTCCAGAGGTATCTTTAAGGAAAGCCATTTTACTTTAAAGTTGACATCACTATAAAACAGCTTGGTTTCTATGCAAATTGTTCCCTTTTAGTAGAAAAACCTGTACTATTAATTATGGGTGTGACTCAGAGCCTGAGGCCAACTGAGGCTGTCGTATCAGGCAGAAGGTTATTTTTCTTCTTCTCCTTTTCCTTATGAGTAAAGGTGTTTGTTTTTGTTGAATACGAGAGAATTACAGCCTAGCAGCGAAATCCTAACCAATTTTCCAGCGCCGGTCCAGCTGCAATGCAGCCCCGAGGTAACAGAACAAATGTTCCCTCACCTTGAAGAGGCCTCCATGACTGCCCCTGCACTGCAAAATGTAGTGTGCACCCTATTGGCACGGCTACAACAGAGCTGGAAAGTTGGTTAGGATTGCGCTGTAAGTCTTACTGAACATAATGGGCTTATTTCTGAGTACCATAAATAACGCCATTTTCAGACACCCCTACTTATGAGGAATCACTCGCATTAGGGGTTAACAAGAAGTGCTTGTACTGTTGTTAACTCCGAATGCTAGGCCTAGGGTGCCCATTTGACTGAAAAGTGGGGTATAGAATTAATTAATGCTGCAACCAATTCAAGGATGGATTCTGGTGTTAAATTAGTATTCCTAATAACATTTCATAGGCTTGTTGGAGTTCTGGGTAAGATGGGGAACTGAGAATTTCTGGATAAAAAAGCTAAAAATTTAAGCTGGTGTGTTCTTATTTTGGAGTTTTCACCATTTTTTTTCCTCCCGTCTGCACTGCTGGGCAACTCCTTTGGTTCATCTGATCCGTTCTAGCAGTGGAACAAGTATATACAATATGTGGAGCAGCTTTCATTTTCTCTCTGTGCTTTAAAGTAGTGATTCTATTTTTCCATATTCTGCTTTTCATATTGATAGTTTCAGACTCAAGGGAGGCCATTTTCATTTTGTTTGTGTGTGCTTGACACACTTTGGGGTGGGTTTTTCCTCGCTTGCACTGCTGGTAAGATCATGCACTTGTTTTCCTGTTCAGCAAAATTCCTTCCTTTTCACCCCTCCCCTAGCTGCACGGTTCAACGAGACTCAGCAGTACATGTGCAAAGCACCAAACTAATGTGAATGAAAATAATGGTCTTCATTTTGCAACCCTAGGGTGAGAAAGTAGTGAATGAATGAAAAGGACGCTGGAGGAGCATAGGGGACACACGTGGAATTCTTAGAGCTATGTTCAAAATGCATCAATTTTCTACAACTGAACTGCTCTGGCGCACCATACGAACAAGACTACGACTGCAATCCTATACATACTTACCTGGGAACTCACTAAACTCAATGGGACTTAATTCTGAGAGAATATGCATAGATATGAGAGCACGGGCGTCACTGGAGCGTGGCGGGGGGCGGGCCGCCTGGGGGTGACGTGCGCCATGGGGTGACGCGCGCACCCCCTCGCGTGTCACCTCTGTGACGCGCGACACCCTCCGGACGCTCCGAGGCCAGCCCGGGAGCCGGCCTCGGAGCGTCCGACCCCATCGGCGCTCCAGGGCCTTCTGAAAGAAGGCCCAGGCAGCGCGTCCATCCAGGTATTTCCCGGATTTTTGCGCATGCGCAGACCCGTTTTGAGGGCTTTTTTGCCCTCAAAACGGTCTGTGCATGCGCGAAAATCCAGAAAATACCCGGATGAACGCGCTGCGTGGGCCTTCTTTCAGAAGGCCCTGAGCGCCGACGGGGTCAGTTGTTCTGAAGCCGGCTCCCGGGCCGGCCTCGGAGCATCCGAAGGGCGACCCGGAGGGTGACGTGACGCGGGGGGGAGCTGGGTCGCCCCCACCCTCCCGCGCCGCGATGACAGAGCATCACTAGGGTGACGCGCGCCCCCCGCCCCAGGGTGACGCGCGTCCTAGTGATGCTACTGTATGAGAGTGATGTGGCCCTGGCAGCTGAAAGTTTGGGAATCCTGCTCTAGGAGGTTGATAAGCATACGTTCTGAAGGTAATAAAAGTACTTAAAGTCATCCATTACGTAAATACTGTACAAATCTCCATGGAAACAATATACAGTGGACCCTTTCCATCCGCTGATTTGGGACCTGTGGATTTGTCACACCGAAGGGCCCGGATCCACGCGTTCCACTGTAAAAAAGAAAAAAAGCGGGTTTTTAACCTTTAAGAAGCAAACCACTACGTGTTCTTGCTGAAAACAGCCTGAAATTGTGCTCTGGGAGCCTCTTCCGGGTTGTGCAACTCCCCCTTTCCCTCCCCCAAGGTCACCCCAGAATGCATTGCAATGCATTCTGGAACTATTTTGGTAGAGGAAGGGGGAGTCGCGCAACCCGGAAGACACTTCCGGAGCACGATTTCAGGTTGTTCTAAGCAAGAACACACAGCGGTTTGCTTCTTAAAGGTTAAAAAACTGCTCCCCCCCCCCGTTTTCCCCACTTTTTTTACTGATTTTAGCGTGGACCCACAGTATCCACGGATCTTCGCTATCCGTGAGGGGGGTTCAGAACAGATCCCCGCAGATAGCGAGGGCCAACTGTAGTTATACCACTTGCTGCAGTGCTTACCCCATAAGTTACTGGCTTAGAACCTTTGCAGATAATTATTTCTTATGCAAGGAATGCGTACTCTTTGTCCAGTTGTTATGGGATATACAAACATCTGTCCCCAACTAGCATATATGTTATGACGGAAATCACATTTTCCCAAGAATCAAACCAAGATATATTGCTACTGGGAACACACACACACACACACACACACACACACACACACACACACACACACACACAGATTTTGTGAAACTAGAGCTGCAGAAGGATAGGAGATGAGTTGAGAAGTCAAAAGTTCAGTATAACTGTGCATTGTCAAAGGTTTTTTGTTTTAATGACCTTGCTCCCAATTTCACCATCTTCATCATCCAGCTCAGCCAAAAGGATTTTAGTTGCCTGATGTGCACATAGGTTGCTACTGTTTGTTATAGGAAAGTGATTCCCAACATTTTTAGCAACTGGACCCTTTTTTGTAGAATGACAATCTGTCAGGACCCCCCTAAGGCCTAGTGATGTCATTACGCAAGAAGTGATGTCATTGTTTTTAATAAATCACACTTTTTAAAATAAATCACATTTTTAAAGTTGTACTCATAAGCAGCCCCCCCCATGGGGGGGGGGGTTGACCTAATATTAACAGAGATGCTAAAAGGCAGAAAGTAACACAAGGTGAGTAGACAAGCCCCAAGAGAGCATCAGACACTTCTTTCTCTGCAGTGTGTGTGGGGGGAGGAGTGAGCTGCCATCTTGGGTGTGGCCATCCAGCTGACATCCCGCAACCCCCCAGAAACCGTTTTGCGACCCCCAGGTTGGGAACCACTGTTATAGGATAACAAACAGATTCTTAAAAGATCTCCTTAAAAAATGAAAAACATTTAAGTACAGGTGGGCCCCCATATCCGCTGGGGATATGTTCCAGGCCCCTCCGTGGATACTTGAAACCGTGGATAAGAGCGAACACCCCCTCCATGGTTTCCTGAGGGCCCCCCCACCCTGCCTCCCCTGCAGGCAGGCATGCTTGCCCCCCCCCAGCTCTTATTTTTCTTTCAGCAAGCTTTGTTTCTTCCTTAAAACAAACAAAGAAGCAGCCTCCATTGCAGGCAAGTAGAACGAGACTAAGTCCTAGAGAGGCTCTGCAAGGTTTCTGTTAACCTTGCAGAGCCTCTCTAGTACTTAGTCTCGTTCTACTTGCCTGTAATAAGCAGCCAGAAGCTGCTTCTCCTGTTTCTTTAAGGAAGAAATGAAGCTTACTGGGGAAAAAGTAAAAGCCTGGGGGGGTCCCCACGATCCGTGGATAACTGAAACCGTGGATAGCGAATCAGTGGATATGGGGGCCCACCTGTACTAGGGATGTATATACATATACTCAAGACAACAGGCATTCAATCTTTACAAACAAACTTGTTTGTGAGTGCTTGCACAGGTGTGTCTGTTCAGAGGTGTCACTAGGGTGGGGGCGGTACTGTAAGTTCCGCGCCGTCCTAGTCCCCATTTACTCCCTGTTACGATGGGGGCCCCGCCTCGCCGGCAGAGCCATTCAGTGCGGCGAAGGCAACGGGCAGGAGGCTCCCTGCCCGTTGCCTTTGCCTCACTGAATGACTCTGATGGTGAGGGGGCGGGGCCACCTCGTAACAGGGAGTAAAACGGGGACTAGGACGGTGCGGAACTTACAGTACCACCCCCACCATAGTGATGCCTCTGTGTCTTTTTGCAGACTTACCTGGGGGCTGGAAAGGACTCACAATGAGGCCAGCAGCTGGGAAGCTCACGAACCTGAAGACAAGCTGAGCAGGCACTTGTGGGCTTGGGGGAAGGAGCTGAGGGAGGCCTGGCTCGCTAGGCACCCGCCACAACCTCCCTGGGAAGCCTCTTGAATCCCCAGGATGGAGAAGGAGACAGGGTGCCTCACCCCCCTTCCCACCCCAGCTCTGAGGCAGCACTAAGGGTTCTGTCTGCCCCACAGTAGTTTACCGCCCTCACAATGGCTCAGTCCTGAAGGGACGCACTCCTTTAGTGGCATGGACCTCTCGCTGTGGTACCTCGAAGCTGCAATACTCCTCGCAAGCAGCAAGGCAGCAGCAATGCACCCCTTATGAGGTGGTATGGGCTGCCTCTCTGTTACACTTCTATTGCAGGGGTAGCACATTTTGGCAAAACTCCAATTGCCATGCATTGTTGCTGGGCAAATGCAATATCCTTACCCCTTTGTTATTGTGTGATGGTACTGTCTTCCCTGATATGATCAAATGGGCAAAGGATGCAGTACGATGACACTGGAAAACACATCCAGGCTTCCTTCCTACACAATGGTAGCGTAAAAGATGAAGGTAAACGAGAACTTACAAAGACATTCGCTGGAACCCACACCTTTAACATGCTGCACTCTTTTTCATATCCAGACATCTCGCTGATATTTCCAATTGGCGGAGCTTTTACAGCATACAGGCAGTGAGCAGGAGAAGAGTAATCCATTACTTTATTGGAAAGCAAGAAGCACATAATGTTTATTAATAAAGAGCATGGTTTACATACATTTTACTATTATTGACCATAAACCGGTGTATATTACAAGCAAGGGTGAAATTACTGGCTAATTAGCCTGTGAAGATCATGTTTAATGGAATGTATAAATCTCACTTCTCTGCAACCATAAGGGTCTTATTCATTAAACGTGCACATAGGCAACCTTTATGCTGAAACAGGGCGTTTTGATACATAATTCAAGGGTAAATTATCCACCTTGAGATCTAAAAAAAATCAAAACAGCTTAATGCACCAGTTCCTTTGACTCTGAAAACAAGTCAGTGCAAAAAAAAAATGAGGGGCCTTTTTTACCTTATCTTGTCTTATTTTTTCAGAGGGGGGAGAATAACAAATTCACAATGTGCTTCAGAAATGCTTGCTGCAGAAGAGCAAACAAAACTGCATTCATCAAACTGCACAAAAGGTACTATCTAGGCAACGATAATCACTTTTTAGTGCACCGAGACTAATGGGAGTTCACCATGTGCTGAACCATCTCTAAAGTGGCTAGGCAATTGTTGGAGAACATCCTGATTTGATCTACTTTGCTGATCTACTTGGTTTGGGTATATCCCAGATACCCCCAAATGTGCATATATTGGATGTGTGGGAGTATTGGAAGGAGGTTGTAACCAGGTACAAAATTAACACAGAGACCATGATGCACGTCAGATCAAATGGGAGGTACACATAGTGGAGGGTCAGCCTCTATGCTAGTCCCCAGTAAATGGGCAGTGATGGGGGTTAGGAGGAGGGTGGATTGGGTCCGCAAAGGGGGCAGGTTCAGCAGCAGCGCCTGTCAAATCTGAACCCTTTATTTATTTTTATTTATTTTTCACATTTTTATACCGCCCTTCCTCCAAGGAGCTCAGAGTGGTGTACATATTTCCTCCCCTCCTTTTTGTCCTCACAACAACCCTGTGAGGTAGGTGGGGCTGAGAGATAGTGACCGGCCCAAGGTCACCCAGGAAGCTTCGTGGCTGAGCGGGGATTTGAACCTGGATCTTCCAGGTCTAAGTCTGACTCCCAAACCACTACACCATCCTGGCTCTTCCTGGGCCTGATCTGCCTGCATGGCTCAACATGGACTTGCGCCAGCTATCGAGCTGGCACAGGACCGAGTTGACCCATAGTGGCTGCTGGGGCTTACCTCGGGGCAAGGGAACAAATTGCCTTTACCCCGAGGAGGCCTCTAGAAGCCAAAACATCCCTGCCGGATATGGTGGTAGCCGCATAGGTACTACCACTGCATCGCTGCACGGGGAGTTAGGATTGGGCTGTTAATCAGTATTGCTATTCCCATAATGCAGATTGGGACTGAACGGGACAGGATGGGACAGGACAGGACGGGGTGAGGTGGTGGGGCTGAGACTGACTTGCTTAAGGCTACCTACCATGTTCGTGGCTGAGATGAGATTTCTACTGGGGACTCCTTCCTGGCTCTTAGCCTACTATCTTAGGCTGCAATCCTATACACACTTTCCTGGAAGTAAGCCCCACTGAACAAAATGAGACTTACTTTTGAGTAGACATGCATATGCTTTCACTGTTAACCCGCCTCTGTGTAATGCCTGTTTCTGCAAAGACCTACGATGTTGGTTGCAGAATGGGAGGGGCTTGGAGAGCAATGAGAGGAGGTGAAGAAAGAGGCAGCTGGAGTCAGTTGGAGGAAGAGATGCTGAAAGAAGAAAACAGAAGATGGGACAGATGAGGAACCAAGATAGATGAGTGGAGGCGAAGCACTGAAGAAGAGATCCCCAAGAGAGGGAACCGACAGCTGGAGACAGAGATGTGGAAAAGTGAACGAGAACAAACAACAAGGACATGATTGGCTGAGATGGATCAGAGACCCAAAGAGGATGATTCAGGACAGAAACGGAACTAAGTCAACCCCAGTGGCCAGCCAAGTTATTTTTTTATAAGCAACTATTGTTAGGGGGCAAGTTGTTTATGTTTAGCTATGTTGATTATGTTGGAAATTAATTAAGAACAGTCATTTGCTCAATATGGGAACTGTGCTTAAAGAGAGTACTCTTAAGCAACAGGATCCAGAGTGGTTGTTCATCTGCCCCTCCTTATCTTCATCCTCGTTATAGAACTGTGTGGTTACTACAACTGCGCTATGTTTGCTCTCCACATGCGCTGTATTCTCCCACCCACTGGTTATTTAAACAGCTTGGACTCAACACATCTAAAGCCAATCTACATGTGGCATGGAAAGCATTATTAGCCCTGATGGGCCGAGTTCTTTTTTAGTCAGTAGCAGTTGGATCAGGAGCCCCCACGTACTGAGACCACCACAGGCAGGGGAGGGGAGCTTTCACTTTACCCCCATGGTCCCAATCCGACTGCTGTTGACTCCAGGAAAAAGCTCCCATTGGCTTCAAGAGACTGCCTGCTCTCTGTGTACTCAGCCAAACATATTATCTTAAGGTTAACATCTGTGCACAAGACAGTCAGAGCACATAACGGGGCACATGAAATGACATGTTTTGGCACAAATTCAGGCATATTTTTGAACTGGGAACATTTTCAAATGCTGCTTTTGAAATTCAGTCTTGAGGGATACTTAAAACACACACAGAAAACTAAATCTTAAGGCTGGGTGATGCATATGAAGCCAGGAATGTGAAAATGCTGGATCTGCAAGGAGAAGCGTGGGGTATACATTTTAAAAATAAATAAGTGGCAACATGTCAAATGCAATATTCTTTCATTTTCCCCCTCTAAGGCTAAGATGGTATCCTGATCCTGTGGTGTCACTAGGGCTAGTGTCACCCGGTGCAGTAACTCATGGTGTCACCCCCCATTAACTTTATTTAGTTTAATATATAGCAGTACAGGTCACCCAACAAATCAGTAATCAACAAAAAAGCAATGGCCAACTTGATGACACACCTGAATAAGAGTTCTGGCATTAGCTCTGATATATAGAAATGAGAGCTGACTCACACTAACACCTAATTGGTTCCATGCTGTGTCATAACAACACCTCATTGGCTCTTGGAACAATCAATCTCATTGGTCAGTTTTGAGTTAAGGAAATCCACTTTTTGTTACATAAGGCAGTTGTGTTTTCTTTTTCCGGTTATTTGGTCATAACGTTTGATAGAATATAGATAATCCAACATGGTTTGTGTCATTACATTCTGCATTACATTACCTTTCCAATAATATATCAAGGTATGGTATTATTCATAGCCAGGCTTACCAGATCGTCGCCGGGACAGGAGCGGTCTACCCTTAAGGGGGCGGGGCGGGGCGTGGGGGGCCAGAACGCATCGCGTTCTGGCCCCCACGCCCCGCCCCCTTAAGGGTAGACCGCTCCTGTCCCGACAACGATCTGGTAAGCCTGTTCATAGCTATGAATTTTCCAAAAGGTTTCCACAATTTTGGCCACTGAGGGTGTCACCCGGTGCTGTCCGCATTCCCGTACGATCCTAGTGACGCCACTGTCCTGGTCATCAGCTCAAAGCCCTGACCACATTTCCCCTTTGGTTGGGATAGCAAATTAGGAAGAAGCCCCTTGTCAGTTTCACCTCAGCAGCCCTAAAGGCTCAACAGCAAGGGATGAGAACTGGCTGTTGGGGGTGGGGGTGGGGCAAAAATCACATTTTCCCAGCAATAATATTTTAATCTTTCTCCAGCAGCATTTTGAGATACAGCAGTGGGGGCACCTGTTAATACAAAGGAGGAATTCAAAATCCCACTAGACACCCCCATGCCATTGGACATACCAAAAGTAGATCTATGGACCCCAAACCTATTTGTTTACTCTATTGTTACTCTGTTTCAGAAAGTCAGGCTACAATTACAAAAGTCAAGCAATACTACATATCTTGGGCAGATTGTACATGCCACATGTAAAATCACTGCTTAGTGAACCCAGTTAAGAACTTAAGGGACACCAGCAGCACAATCCTATGCATATTTACTCAGAAGCAAGTCCCATTTATTTCAATGGAACTTACTCCCCGTAAGTGAGTGCAGGATTGCAGCCTAAGCGTCTATGTGCATGTGCTTGTGTGTAAGAGAGAAAGTCAGGCAGATATTCAGAAGCTAGAAACAGGGCCCAAACATGGGGTGGCAGTGGGAACAGGTGCACTGTACGGGGCCCAGGCTGCAAGCCCATTGCCATGAAGGAAAAACTGAGGCTAAATTGTAGATCATGTGTGTGTGACACGGTTTAAGCAAACTTCTTTCCCTGTATCTATATATGAGGTGTCTAGATCTGGTAAGCTCTTGTAAGCTTAGCTGGATACAGTCAGAAGCCACGTTAGAGCAGAACAAGCAACATTCGGAAAAGTGAGCAGCTGGAGAGAAAGAGAGAGAGAGAGAGAGAGAGAGAGAGAGAGAGAGAGAGAGAGAGAGAGAGCATACATGCACATATATGTGTATAGGAAACACTAGTACTTCTGTCAAGGCGAAAAGATGGATCTTCCCGGGCAGAAAATTCCACATCCTGGGTGCCACAGGGACCTCCCCCTTGTTCCCGCCATCTGTGCTACTTTTCGTAAAAACTGACAGCCCTTTTTTAGATTATTGAGATCGCACTAAAAGAACAAAGCAAAGTTCAGACTGTGCAGCAAATTCTACGGTTAATATAAATAAGATGAGGTGTCAGTTGGAATTTTGGACGTATGGTAAATAGAAACATGAGGTAAGAAGCAGATGTTGGAATGGGATATACATATACATTGTTTATTTGGTTTCTTTATTTTGAAAATCAATTTGAAAAATAAAGGAAATTCTAGGACTTGCATGTATGTAAATTGCTTAATTATTTACTGTATTTATGCCCAGCCTGTTTCTTCCCCATCGGGTTGCTGTAGCTGGCTTACAGTATGTTTCCTACATATTAGTAGAATATAAAAGTCAACTTAGGGGGGAGGCTGGATGCGTCTCTGGCTCCTCCTCCTCCTCCCAAGGCAGTTGGTCTTTCTCTGTGAGGGGAGAGGGGCACAGTTCATCTTAAAAAGGCAGTGAATGATTGTTGAATATGCACATTACAGTAATGGACTCAATTGAAAAAGTATTGCAAGTGAAGTGACATTAGGTGGTATGAATGTTTACTTCAAGTGTTAGACCTGTGACAGACCATTCACACATGCACGTCATCACTAGATAATACAGTATACATGTATGTGTGAACCAACTCTAAGAGAAGAGAAAGGCAAGGTATGGGTACTGGAGTGAATGGTCCAGATGTGCGGAATGAGGCAGGATGTGGGCTTTTATGGCTGTGGATCTCCTTTTAGCCTTTGCTTGCCTCCTTCTAGTCCTACATAAATGTTCTTCCAACCAAAGATTCCAAATTCAGTGATAAAGCAAGCTTTGCTATCAAAATTAAGGGGGGAGGGCGACCAAACATACAGACATTGATTCCTCTCTATGTAATTTGTTCTAAACACAAACTGTTGTAGTACTGAATTGCACAGCATAGTGAATGTGTGTGCTCCTCCACATCCATGCCCACAACATCACAATTCCACAGAAAGGTAGCCCTTACTTTGTACATTTTTGTCTGTTTGCCTCTTCTGCATAATTATTAATGATGCTTATGATAACCTCTGCTGAGTTTCTCCCTGTTATTACCAGATTTGTCTACAGGAGTGTAACTGATCATGTCAGAATCTTGAATTTGTCCAAAATCTCTATTTCTGTAAAAGTACACACTAAAATGGGGTGTGTGTGCACACACATGTGTGTGCGTGCATGTATGTGTGAGTAAGCGTGGGTGTAAATTTGCAGAGGCAGGGTTTATAACATTTTGTTTTTATTTTTAACCTTGTATAGGATGCAAAAAAAACTTTTAGTATATTTACTTTTATTTACAAAAAAGAAAACTTTAAAAAAAATCTAAAAAGTGTAAAGAAATGTTCCTGTGAGATGCCTAAATAAAAAAAATGAATATGATTTTTTTTAATTAAATAAATGTTCTGTTCAAGTATGGGGGTGAGGCGTCATGGGGTGGGGAGAGTTTTTATGTTGAGCAGAAGTGCTGTGTATAACTACAGGGAGGGGGAAAAAGTAAAACAATCTGCCAAATACAAGTACCAACTGCATTTTTTTTTGCGGGGGGGGGAGGGGAGAGGATTTTACTTTTCTGTCTTTATGTAGAGCATGACTGCTGGCATGTTCCTAAGTGATGAAAACAATTTAAAAAACATTGAAAATAATTTTAAAGTTAAAAAATTCACAGAAACAGATATTACATTGTGCAGGAGCACTCTGACAGGGAGGAAGCATTAAAATATAATAACAGACCTGTAGGCATGGAAACCTTTGTGTCTAATTATTTTTATTTTTTTAAACTTATTTATATTTCCTTTGTTTCCTTATTGCTTTTTATGTTCTGCAGTGGAACACCGGTGCACCCCTACAGAAAGGCAACGTGATTTTTCTTTCTTTCAAGGAAAGTGATTATTAACATTATATTTAATATTTATCAAATCTCAGTGAAAATTATTTTTTCTTGCACAAAATACCTTGTCTGTTTTTCAAAATTCTCCTTTCTTGCCCCGAAGCAGCTGGAACAGAACGCAAGGCATAAAGGGATAATAATGACGTGGATCTGCGCTCCTTGTATCCCTAGGAATGACTGGGCTTCTCCTAGTCATGTGGACTGGTTAAAGGAAGGTACATTTCCTTCTGTTGTTTTCACATTCATTCTAATCTCTTTCGTTGCTGCCCCTCTTTTGTTCCAGTGCTGACTTGCACATTTTGCAATACGCAAACACAGACTACACATTGGCTCACAAGGATCAGCTAGAGGAGCATCTCAGCTTATTTTCTAGCAGAGCTTCTGTGCCTTTCCATAGCTGTGTGACCGGCAGAAATTGAACAGGTGAAGCTTTTGCTGGAATGTGGGTGCTGTACCTTCATTGTGCTTCTCCTGCAGCTGTTAAGGGAAAAGGAGCCCTGTCAAAAAGAAAGTTGGCGGCTTTACAGCAGAGGAAAAATAAAGTTGGTGGCCTTACAGCAGAGGAAAAATGGGGGGGGGGGGCGGCGAACATGCCAGTTCAAGTGGCAGTTAGGAGGTGATAGTTACTCACAACTAAATTTTATTTGGAGTACGTTTTTCCTCCTTGCCGTTTGAAATCTCAGAGGCCAATCTTCCTCATTTTGAGGCCCATATATGAGTGTACTGAAGGAATATTATTCTCTGTTTTGACCAACAAATTTCCCAGAAGTGGAGCCTCATTTGGGGTTTCCACCCAGCATGAGGTGCAGACTACACCACATGTTCCCAATAGTTTTTAAAACATATATAGTTATAAAAGAATTTCTTTGCCACCTTTTCCCCCAAACCAGGAGACTCAAGAAGGCTTACAAGATTTACCTAAAGTAAAAAAGAAAAAACAAAACGTATCTACCAGAACAAAAAAAAAACCCAACACAGCAGGACAATTCAAGTTAAGCCACATGCTTGACAAGGCAAGGATATTTTCATCTTCCTGTGAAAAGCAAGTCGTGTGAGAGCCTCATGGATATCCTCCAGCAAGGAGTTCCATAAGGTAAGAGGCACTATGGAGAAAACTCTCCCACACATACAGTAATTACCAACCATGCTGTCATAAATGATGACAGCACATTTAAGAAAGCCTCCCCAGATTACCTCAGGGGATGGGCAGTTTCACATAGGGAAAGGGCATATGTTCCAAAACATACCCTGGTAAAATGACCAGTGCAAGCATACCCTGAGATTCCCCACAAGCACTGTGTCCTGGCTCACCTTATGATCCTAAGGACTAGAAACTTGCCTTTTTAAAAGCTGGAATCATCAGGATGTTGACTTCTGCCCAACATACCAAATCCTGTAATGATGGCGTTCAATTCTCATCAAACTGAAAAGCCATCTAACCCATTATATATAGCTTAACATCCCCAGTGGAGAGGGGAAAAAGAGTTACACAGCCTTTTGAATAAATCCTGCCTTTTGGCTCCATCTACATTTGCTAATCAAACCAATATGAGCCATGTCTGGGCCAATTCTGTGATATGCGAAGGTCCTTGATAAACACCACGTACAGGCAAACTTCCGTCAAGAGTGGGTGGTCATAGAAACCCAGAAAACGATTGGAACTGTTGCCGACACCTAATCAGACAGTCCTCCTGTTCTTATCAACAGGCAGCTCATTTCATGCCTCACAAACTGGCCCAGGCAGTGCCACACTGAGGAGAGTGTGGCCCTGCTGAAGCTCGGCCAAGTTGAATGGATGCGTTTCCACCCACTCGGAGTCCTTGCCACAAACTGTTTAGTGATTGAGCTTGTATTTTGGCTGACGAGTAACAACCATTTCCTCAGATGGCAGCCGGTTCGATCAGGTCTTTAGAGAAGGAAATTGGAATGTTGGCTAAGAAAAGTCGGATTTGGACCAAATTAATCTCCACCAGCTTTATCCCAATCTGATCTTCATTTGCATTTTAAATAAGTAACTGCCTCTAAACAAAACCCATGAATGTACAAGTTACCAAAATACTCAAGGCCCTAACACTACCACCGTAGCATACCTGAATCCTGGACCAATCAACGCAGCTTTGCTACACAAAGATAATATTATATGACACCATGAAAGCATTTGTAATTCCAGATTACGGATTTACTCTGTCAGAATTGAGGAGAGATTCTGGTTTTAACAGTCCAAACCGTAGGATCTGTGTTCAGGAAATGTTATTTAGCAAAGCTTTTGGAATCTTTCCCACCTAGATGGAAGTATGTGCCAGCCTTGAGATGTGGAGCTGTAATTTGAAGTTTAATGCTGCCCTCTACTGAACATAATCCATATTGCAGCCCCTTCCAGATGTTTAGGGATTGGCAAGAGTTGCAAAGATGAGATCACTGTGAAAGAGCAGAAAGTGGTCTGCCTAAAATTGCTTTTACTTTTCAGTTTTAAAAGAATCTGATTTTCCCCCCCCCTAAAAATGCAATAATTCCCCCAAAGGAAAGTGATTAACATCAAGTTTTTTGTCCCTTCCATCAACCCATTCAGTATTATTTATTTATTTCACATTTTTATTCCGCCCTTCTTCCAAGGAACTCAGGGTGGTGTACATAGTTGCTCCCCTCCTTTTGCCTTCACAACAACCCTGTGAGGTAGGTCAGGCTGAGAGAGAACAACTGGCCCAAGGTCACCCAGACTGAACAGGGATTTGAACCTGGATCTTCAGGGTCTAAATCCAACTCCCAAACCACTACACCATCCTGGCTCTTTTATATTACAACTCTCTTGGTGACAGAGGATATATTGGCAAGAACTATGGGCTATGCAGATATACTTCATACTGGGCATACAATTGTCATTTGGCTGAGAGGAACACATAGCACGCTGGCCATGCAGGACAATTCCATCGTTGTGCAAAATCAATTACAGTTCAACAAACACACAGTTGTAACTCGTTGCTTTGCAGAGTTTGGACATTTTCCCTTGTTGATACACTTCCACAAGGCTGGTGATGGGGGCACTGGGGACACTCTGTTAAAAACCTGGTGTTGGTCCTGCACTTGTTTTAGGACATGGCATTTCTCCAGTGCCAGAAGAAGCTCTCTTTTGTACTCTGAGGAAATGCCACTGCTTTGTGTAGCAAAGCTGCTTTGTGTAGCAAAGCTGCGTTGATTGGTCCAGGATTCAGGTATGCTACGGTGGTGTTAGGGCCTTGAGTATTTTGGTAACTTGTACATTCATGGGTTTTGTTTAGAGGCAGTTACTTATTTAAAATGCAAATGAAGATCAGATTGGGATAAAGCTGGTGGAGATTAATTTGGTCCAAATCCGACTTTTCTTAGCCAACATTCCAATTTCCTTCTCTAAAGACCTAATCGAACCGGCTGCCATCTGAGGAAATGGTTGTTACTGGATAGCATTTCAACTGCTACAAAGTGATTGTGATTGCCACAAAGAAGGTGCTTGCTTACACAAGAGAGGCCTACTGATTAGTGACTGCTCAATTTTAGTTTTAATTTACAGCGCAATCCTGTGTGCGATACGGCAGCCGGCCTAAAGGGCTGGCCGCTGCATCCTATCCAGGTCCCGGGCTGCACCAGGGCCACCCAGGTGCACCTCGAGGGAAGGGGATGATTGTCCCCTTCCCTGGGTGCAAGGCGGCCCAGGCCCAATAGGTCTACTCAGATGTACGCCAGCCCTGGAGCTGGTGTACATTCGAGGCCTCTGTGTATGGCTGGGCCAGGCCTGGAGAGAGCTTTGGATATTGGCGGATCTTGCCGCCGATATTCCCGCCCTCCCCCCGCCCCTGCACTGGCCGGTGCAGGACTTACCTTGCCCGGCGGGCACGGGGACGGTCCACCAGTGGAGAGAGGGCCGCCGGCCTCTGTGCCGCCAGCCCTTACTCTCCATGTTTACGACACCCAGTGGTGGGGGAGCATGCGCTGCCCAACTTCTCTCCACACACACACACAAAGTCCTCAGTAGGAGCAATGGGTAAACTCAATGCTGGAGCACTCAGATTTAAACAAAGAAATGAGCAAGCATGGAAAGAACCCTCTGTACTGCCCATTATTTCAGGAACTGTTTTCATTACTATTGCTTAGTTGAGTCCTCTCTGTAGTATAAACCAGCACTGGTGTATCCTGCTATTCACACACGCAAGGAGCAAAGGCAAGAGAGTATTGCATGCATGCCTGGCTCTGGGAGTTTGCTGAAACATCATGCAAAGTCTGAAATGGGGTTAGGATATATATTTATTGCCTTGCTATCCAGCTTTTCCGAAAACATAGCCCACGGCGGTAGACTACAATGAAAGACAATGCAAAACGTAGAATACAAAACAATAACAACAGGTTAAAAGCATATAAAACAGCAGCCTTCAAAGCAAACCTTTGCTGAACTGATTAAAAGAGTGCAAGGCTAAAAGCTTTGCGGAATAAAAATGGAGAGGTTGGAAGGGAAAATAATGTACCCTTTCCCCCACTCTCTCCGGGCTACCCCAACTGCAGTTGACAAAGTGGCTGATAAGGTTAATTCGTCCACATAGAGTGGTTTTAAGAATCTCCCTGTGTGCATTCTTAGTAGTCAGTGAATGAAAACCGATTTCACATCTCCTAGTTCTCGCAGGCAGGGCTGCTGAAGCACTCCGCTCTTTTCCAGGGTCAGATGCCTCTGCCCTCTGCTCGTCCCACATTGCAACGCTTCCTTGCCTTCCCAAAGAGAAGTCGAAGAGCCAGCACACTTACTGCTCACTATTCTAAAAATAAGCCTCCGCTGTTCATTCTGCTATTTATTTTTCTCTCATTAAAAATCACTTTAACATGCGGCATTATCTGCTTCCTCCCGGATGTAAATTAATCGTGTGTGTGTGTGTGTGTGTGTGTGTGTGTGTGTGTGTGTGTAGATAGATAGATAGATAGATAGATAGATAGATAGATAGATAGATAGATAGATAGATAGATAGATAGATAGATAGATAGATAGATAGATAGTACTGATTGATGCAACTTTGGAAGCCCACCATGGTGCTAATGGGCACTTAATCAGAGAGTGCACAGTTGCGTGGGAGGGGTTAGAACATCAGCTGTAAAATGTGGGGGTGGGAGTGAAGACGACTCCTGGACGGGTCTGCCCACGTGCAAACAGTTAGCATTTTAAGTCCTGAAATGCTGGTTGCGATTCTACTTCTTGAAACATTATGAAAAGGGGTTGCTTACCAAAGCAAATGAAACTGACATTCAAAAGATAAGCCACTCGCTTTGCCGTCTGGTTATTCGAGCTCCATTAAGGGCGACAGTGGTTTCACTGCTGACATATTCACCAAGCTAAATATGCGGGACCACACAAGGAGATATAATAAAAGCCACTTGATATTCGCACCCCTGCTATTAATGCATTAAGGCTGCTCAGCAAGTTGGAGATTCTGTAATATCTGGCCGATAGCTATATTAAGGCTTTGGCTCTTTCATGACTGTGAGATTGGGAAGTTTCTTTCAGCCTCTAGCGTGCCAACACTAAAGCTGGATAATCCTGAACTCATACATACATAGAGAGTTCCCTCCTCAGAAGGAAATAAGTCAATGGAGGAGAATTCAGGAATTTACTACAAGTGGGGGGAATAGTAGGTGCCGCCACACCTACTATTGGTGTAGGGCGTCGCATCAGCCGCCCCCCCATGACACTGATCTCACTCACCCCACACCCGAGTGACGTCAGCCAGAGCCAAACGTCCCTTGGGGGTTGGGCAGGAGGGAGGGGGGCAAATCAAATACGGTGCGGAGACAGCAGGAGCCGTCTGCAGGCTCCTCTGAGCCATGCCACCGCCCGGATTGCCGCCGATGGTATGATGCCCCCCCAGTTTGATGCCCCCCGGTCAGCCCCCCCCCGCTCCATCCCATCCTATGCTACTGTACAGGAAAGGGCCACAGGGCTGTTTAAGGAAGAACACGGAGTAGTATGGATTTGAAAGGTTAAAAAAACTCTTTAACGCTTTTTTGTTTTTTAGCATTAAAATGGTGGTATACGCGGATCCTCGGTATCCGCGCAGGGGGGTCCGAAACGGATCCCCGTGGATAGCGAGGTTTGCCTGTATTACTGTATGGTCTATTCTGACCAGCACCAGCTCTCCAAGCAGAGGATTTCTTCCAGCTATGCTTCCTGTGATGTTTTGAACCACTGACAATGTCAGCACTGGAACATGGGAATGTCTGCATACAAAGCATAGGCTTCTTCACCACTGAACGATGGCCTCTCCTCTGAAATGTATCAGATTCACAGATTCTAACTGTGCATATATCAGTTCTGATTTCATTAGTGTAGCTTCATGGCTGCAAAGCAATAACCTTCACAGATCTATCTCCAAAGTAGCTGATCACAGAGCACAGGATGGAAGCACGTTCTGGAGATGTTCATCCAGGCCTTGGAGAAGGAGAAAAAGTTGTTTCTCTGCTAGCAAACTTCCCACCAGTGCCCCCAGGCAAAAGTCACTCTCGTTTTCCATCCCCTCCTCTCCAAGAGGTTAGTGGCTTGGGCCAGCAATTCATCGTCACAACGGCATGTTTGGTTTGACATTTAAAGATGAAAGTCCTCAAAATAAAACAAATGTACATAAAGTTAATTCCCATAACAAAAATCCCTAGGGAACAGTTCCTGCATGTGACACAACAGATGCAAGTCTTTTGGTATTGCCGACCCAAAAGATCCTTGCTTTGAGTCATACAAATCAGCTACCACTGTTGATAGCTTAGCAACTGGGATTAATTAATGAGCATCGTTCTAGTGGCAATCCATTCGTGTCCTATTTCTCAAGTTCTGATGCATTGCCATTACTGTGTGAAGCATCAGACCTTAGATTCCTATAATGGAAAACAAAATCAAAAAACGATCAATCAACAATCAGAGCTTTCATTCATGGAAAAAGTAAGGATCACTTGTATTTTGGATGATGTACTTAATGCCTTCTCTGGTTCTCACATCTGCCCTTTTCTCTTTAATGAAGATTATCTCTAGGCACAATTAATTCTTTCTCTTCAAGATAGATACAACAAATTGTCATAAAATAATAGAACTGTGCAGTGGACACTTTTACTGTAGGAAAGGCTACAGCATTTGGGGCTTTTCAGTCTAGAAAAAAGGCGCCTGAGGGGGGACATGATTGAGACGTATAAAATTATGCATGGGATGGAGAGAGTGGATAGAGGGAAATTCTTCTCCCTCTCGCACAACACCAGAACCAGGGGACATGCACTAAAATTGAGTGGAGGGAGAGTTAGAACAGACAAAAGAAAATATTTCTTTACCCAGCGTGTAATTCATCTGTGGAACTCCTTGCCACAGGATGTGGTGATGGCATCTGGCCTAGATGCCTTTAAAAGGGGTTTCGACAGATTCATGGAGGAAAAGACCATCACAGGTTACAAGCCATAAGCAACCTCCTGGTTTTAGAAGTGGGTTTTCTCTGTGCCAGGTGCAAGGGAGTGACAACGGGAAACAGGTTATCTTGTTGTCTTGTGCTCCCTGAGGCATCTGGTGGGGCCACTGTGTGATACAGGAAGCTGGACTAGATGGGCCTTTGGCCTGATCCAGCAGGGCTCTTCTTATGTTCTTATGTTAGTACTCATCCTCTCTTTCTAGGTTCTTTGTGGTGCCACTTTAATGGCCACTAATGGCATCAGGTTAGTCTTATCTAACAGTGGCGTTTCCAGCCCTCCCGGCGCCTGGGGGGGGCGGGGTTGGAGCGCCCCCACAAGCAGCCGGGCTTGGGGCTGAGCGCCCACTGAGCAGCCCGTTTGCTCTCAGAAAGGTTCTGCACATGCGCAGACCCTATAAAAGCTGGCGTCGCGTTCATCCCTCTCAGAAAGCCCTCGACTGCCGAACTGGGCGGTCGCTTTGGAGGGCTTATCCCCGGCCTCCGGAGCGGAGCCCCCGCGCCGCATCCCCGGCCTCCGGAGGCGCGCCAGCTGGGCTCCGCTGCCGCGCCGCTCTGCTCTGCGCAGCCCCGAGCCCGGCTGCCGCGCCCCCGCGCCCACTCGGCGCTTGGGGGGGAGCACACCAGCTCCCCCCATGTTAGAACGCCTCTGTTATCTAAAATCCCATTGTGAAAGATACTTGAAACCACCTGCACCTGCACGGTGCGTAGGGGCCAAAAAGAACAGCGTCTGCAATTTTGACGTTAGCCAAGGAGAAAAAACAGTTTTTGTTTTTGAAGTTGGCTGACAAGAAGCTGTAATGGGAGGATACAAGGGTACTGCTGTGTGATTTGAGGGACTGATGCTGCTTGGAGACTGAAGCCTCAATCCTATACAAACTTCCTCAGAGTAAGCCCCACTGAACACAATGGGACTTAACTTCCGAATAGACATGCCTAGGATTGCGCTGTAGCAGTCCCAACTGCCCCACTGGTTCCCTGCCTGCTCAACCTGTAGACAGTGGCGTTGCTAGCCCTAAATTTATAGGGGGCACCCCTCGAATTGGCGCCTCCTCCCTTTTGCCACCTTTCTACTCCTCGGCGCCGCCGAAGGCGGCGCTGCGCTCGGGGAGGGGGGGCGCCAAATCCTCATTTTATTTATTTATTTTCTCCCCCCCCCCCGTGCTGGATGCAGGGCGAGGTGAAGAAGCGCTGTGCCGGCATGCCGCAGCGACTGAGGCCGGGGCTCAGGGGTTGGGTTACCGTCCGGCAGGCGAAGAACTTACTGGGGCAAATTAAGCAGCGACGACGGACTCCTCCGACTCCGGCCAGGGCGCCTCGTCGGACGACTGGATCATGGAACGTGTGTTTGCCTCTCTAGGAGACGCCTCCTCCAACAGTCTCGCCCAGACCAAGACGAGACCGGCCGCCCCCAAATTGCTGGCGTCCTGGGGCCGCGCCACGCCTGGGGCCCAGTGCCACAGGGCCCCCCACGTTACGACGCCGCTGCCTGTAGATTTGTAAATAAAAAGATGCTACTAAAAGCACATCTACTCTGACTCCAGAAGTCTCCTCTCAAGGAAACTGGTCCTGTAAGTTGCCCTGGAACTTCCTGCCTCAGGAAAGTGAGAAGCCATAACCATAGTTTAATCTTTTTCAGAGGCTGAAACAAATTGTAAGCAATGTAAAAAGGCACCAGGGAAGCCCGCAGCTGCTTGGGTACTCTGTACTCAGATCACAGCCCCACCCATTCCAGTCCTTTGTCCTACATTTTCAGCCCTTTTTGGAAGTTGTCTAAACTTAAAGACACAGAGAGAAGGGATAAGAAAAGAACTTCTCAGTGCAGAGATGTCACTGGGGGGGGGGTGCAGGGGCGACACCCCAGGGAGGGGTAACACCAAAATGACTATTCCATTTATTACCAGTGGTGCGAAAATGCACTAGTGGTAGAATCTACCACTGGTGCATTTTTGCACCACCTGTAACAAATTAATTAGTAATCTTATGCCAGCAGGCTCCTACTTCCAGGAAACATGACTATGAAACATGACTGGGCATGCAGAGTATTCCTACAAGGGAAATAATTTTAATTTTAATTTTTAATTTTAACTTGTTTTAATTATTTTAATGATGTATTGTTTTGTTTTTATATGCTCATTTTTGTTGTACACCGCTTTGAATTTTAGAAAAGCGGTATAGAAATCTTTTAAATTGTAATTGTAAGAAATCTTGTAAACCCCCTTAAGTAACATCTGAAGAGCAATCTGAGAATAAGAAAGGCGGTATATAAATAACTTTACCTACTGCAATGGTCTTTCCCACTGTAGCTACTTGAGATCCTTTCTAGATTTCCTTTCCAAAGCCTTTTTTGCTATCATGACTCTCAAATCCACTTTCTTCTGAAGGAAATTTCTGATCTCTTTCCTGAGCCCTACTTAAACACCCAACACGTGACCTCAAAACACCATGGGGAACGTATAACCCCAAACCAACCATCAGCGGCGTCACTAGGGTGCGCGTCACCCCCGGTGGGAGGTCAGTGCGTCGCTAGGGGCAGGAGGTCAGCTCATCACTCCCACCTCCCAGGGGCACAGTGTGGGGGTGACGCGTGCCCCCTGCCGTTGCCCGGCACCCCCCATCCTGCCCAGGACTCATGCGCAGGGAGGGGTGATATGCCTGCTGACCCCCTCGCCACCCGGTGCTTCACCTTCTTCATCCCGTTCGGGACTTGGGCAGGGGATTCTCGGTGACACTTCCCCTCCGCTGTTTGTACAGGCGCAAACCGGAGATTTCCAGTCAGCACACAGTGCGACTGGAAATCTTTGGCTCGTGCGTGCACCTGCGCAAACAGTGGAGGGGAAGCGTCGCCGAGAATCCCCTGCTGTGAAAATGCCAAGTGCTCTCCTGAGAAGCCACGTAGAGGAAAAAGCAGTCCGGTTTCTACACAGAACCTCTATGACACAAGTCATGAACTGGGCTGAGGCCTAAGCTGCGTTCTCTTCATACAAGGCTGCATCCTCTACCCAGCGGTTTTCAACCGGTGTGCCGTGGTACATTGGTATGCTGCAGGAGTTTGGGAGAGGATCATTAATTAGTAGGGCCATTGGGAGGGGGTTGTAAGCCCCTCCCCTCACAGCATAATATGCCTTGTCAATTGTAAAATACTGATGGTGTGCCTTGACAATTTTAGCGCCTTGTCAGTATACCGTATACAGTATACCGTGAGATGAAAAAGGTTGAAAATCACAGCTCTAACCTCTAGGAGGCTACCTGCATGTGATAGTGTCATGAGGGCACAAACTTATTGGAACATGAAATTATGCTGAATGCGTATAACTTGGAGGGAAAACATTTGGGGAAACATGACATGAGGAAGGGGGTGCTGAACTGTTTCTCCATCTGCTCTTTGATCACAACCCCTTCCCCTAGCCTTTTTTCTTCTGATTGGGCATACTTCTGGCCTTGGAGCTCCATAGAGAGAAAAGTGACAGATGTGAAGGGAATGTAAGTTAAAAATGGGCGGTAGGAGAAAGATTCAGTCAGTGTTCCCTCTTCTTACTGCTTTTCCATCTTAAATCACCCTCCCACCCCCTGCTTTATCCAGTTTTGGCATGAGCAGAGGTGAAAGGACGGTGGAGCGCGTGGTTCACTCGAACCAGGCGCTCAGCGGCGGAGAGCGTGGAGCAGAAGCTCCAGGCGCTCGTGCGGGCGGGCAGGGCAGTCACCGACGCGAAGCGCGTGTTGTGTCGGCCCGCCTGCCCTCCCTGGAGCCCATTACGCTCCGAAATGAGCGGAAAACGGGCGGGGGCGCGTCGACATGCCCACGCACCAGGCGCCGGGAGGGCGCCCGACATTTCTGGGCATGAGCTGCACTCTGACAACATGTGCACAGAGTTTAATTTGTGCCAGGGCTCACTGGGGTTCCGCCCTGGAATATTTCAATACCAAGGTAACCCTAGAATGTCTGGAAAAATAACAGAATAAAGTGGCCTTAAGAACATAAGAACATAAGAAGAGCCCTGCTGGATCAGGCCAAAGGCCCATCTAGTTCAGCTTCCTGTATCACACAGTGGCCCCACCAGATGCCTCAGCGAGCACACAGACAGCCAACAAGATAACCTGTTTCCTGCTGCCACTCCCCTGCACCTGGCACAGAGAAAACCTACTTCTAAAACCAGGAGGTTGCCCTTGAGCAGGGCCAGAGCACATTTCCCCCTTAACACTGAGCAAGCAGAGAGAGACCCCACTTAGCAGGAATTAGGGGCGGTGGTTGTAGGGCTCCGAGGCTGCTATTTCCAAACAAATAAACTCAAGTACCCCTTTTTCTAGCAATTAAGCACTGCACACTGCATGTGCACATAATCCCTAGTGCCACAAGAAGTGATTGAGGCATCACCTGAGAAGTCAGAGGTGTTTTTTGTACCCAGGTCACCTTGACATTCGCAGCAATGCTATGTTAAAACACTCTTTATTTTGAGGAAAAAATCCGGATTATTTTACAGGGTGTAGATGTTGTATTAACAGAAAAAGTTGCAACCTACTTAAAACTAATTGTAAAGAGGCGTAGTGCGAGTCATATGGGTAGTGTATGCTAGGTTAGGACTCTTCACCCTTACTTGTTATATGTCTATGTTGTATGTTATGTATGTTTTAATTATGCCAATAAAGGTTCTGAATCTGAATCAAGGGTTTTCCGCTTCACTCTGAAATGAGCTTTATACACGTATTACCCTCCCTCATTGCACGTCTGGGGCCTTCAAACCACACTCATCGTAATCTTTTGAAACGTTCCACAGTGAGAAAGGGTGTGATCCAAAAGCTCCTTCATTATTTGGAAGGTTAAAAAAAATGGTGTGAAATGTAAGTGACCTTAATGGAAACATTTTGACTCACCACCGAGTAGAGAAAACAGCCTGAATCAGGCCTATTTTTCCTCACGTTGATTACCCAGGAGGACACTTAGGCGATTTCAGAGCTTCTAAATAAAGGCATTTATGTGAGCCTTCCATCTGCAGGGAAGGGTGTCATAATAATGTTCATTTATGCAGCCGGGAGGGATGTAATTCTCTCCACAGCAGGGATGATCAAGAAAAATGCTCGGAGTAAGAAGTCTATGGCAGCAGAGATCAGAGTGGATGAGCAAAGCTGTTACAGGGTTGAAATACAGCAGTCTACAGGGTCATACTAGATCCCAGCGCTGAAGAATACTAAAATAATGGGTTTTAAATAAAATGGAGAGTCGCAAGTCTCCTTTAATATGGATCAGTAAGATGGGAGGTAGCCTTAATTGTTTGTGAGGAGGACTATGAGAGCCAAGTGCTATTAATGAGGTTGATTGAAAGCAGTGCCTGGAATGCTGGGTAGTCAGCCTTTATAACTATCTCTTTATAACTTTATAACTATTTATAACTATTCTTTATAACTATTCCATGGTTAGATTGGTATGATGCTTAAACTTGAGAAGCTTGAGGCTCTTGATCTGTTAGCTGGTTGGGGGTTTAGCCTTTAGTAAGCTTGGGCTTTTTACCTTTTGGTGCCTTTAGCAAGCT
Source organism: Plestiodon gilberti rubricaudatus (assembly GCA_026170595.1). Lineage (NCBI taxonomy): Eukaryota > Metazoa > Chordata > Lepidosauria > Squamata > Scincidae > Plestiodon > Plestiodon gilberti. Next base: position 160,442,764 of record JANXHW010000001.1, on the reverse strand, counting down.
TAAGTTTTTTTATCCTTTCGTTTTTAGCTGGTGGGTTTCTAGCCTTTTCACAGATAGGTCTTTAGACTTTTTAGCAGCAAGATCTTTTGATTTAGGTACTCAGGCTTTCGTGGTCAGTATATTTATGTACACAATAAAACGTTTTGGGCTCTCAGACCACGTTCTGGCGAGTTCTTACTTCCCTGACATTTCACATCTTGTGTTGGGCATTCTCAAAGGGAGTTAGAACCCAAGTCACAAAGTTTTAAAATTCAAACTTTTGAAAAATTAAAACTACCAGGAAAGCTAAAACCCTTGCCTCAAGCAAGATTAAAACTTCAAAAGCTAAAACCCTGGCTCAAAACCCAACTGCAGGATTAAAACTTAAAAACCTGGGATTTAAAATTAAAAGGCTTAAAAACTAAACATAAAATCAAGTCACACATTAGCCATCCTATGACTGTTTTGAAGAAGAGAGGTAGTTATAGTCTGTGAACTGCAATAAGCAATTTCCTATTGACCAATCAGAGCATTGATTGTGATTTCAATTAAGTCATCCATGTCTTGTTTAGCCCAGAGTTTGTTAGCTGACTTTTAAAGGGAGCTGACTATTCTGGGCTGAAGGGTCTGACTCAGTTGGGAGAGCTGCTGTCTTGCAAGCCAGAAGACCGATGAACTTGACAAGTTTGAGACATGCCGCCGACAAAAAGCTGTGAAAGCCTCCAGGAGGAGAGATAAGAGCTCCCAGCTGTGTCGGTCGAGTGTGGGAGGTTCCAGTCATCAGAATAGTCAAACTGCAAAAAGGATACCACCTGGAATGTAGCTGTTCATGAAAGATTGGACATTTATATATTGTAAAAAACCCAAGGGGGGTTAGGACAGCCTGCCCATGTACACCGCCTTGGATTAAAGTCAGAGGAGAAATCCAATGACCAAGAAAGGCGGTACTGTATATTATATTATATTATTCTTCTGTAAAAGGCTCCCTGGTATTGTTGAAGCCTCAAATTCTTGTGGTTTTTAGCACAGGAAGTCATGTATTACTAAGGCTCAAGGTTTCTTCTTTCCTGTTTATGTTTTTGCGATGTTTGGATTTCAATGGCCTCTCTATAGATTCTTGTCTGATACTGCTCATCTTTAGACAAAACCTGTGCTTGGTCAAACCTAGTCTGATGACCTGTTGTCATACTGTGCTCTGCTACCGCAAATTTTTCTGGTTGTCCTAAACGGCAGCGTCTATCATGTTCTTTTAATCTAGTGGTCCAAATATACCATCCTATTCCCACGGAATCTGGTATACCCCGGCCGTATCCAACAGATGTCTTGGTTCTTTGACTGATCTTAATGATTGTTGTACTTTGTGGGTTGGTCTGTATATGGATCTCAAATTTGCCCTTCCCAATACCCTACCAATACGGTCCGTTACACCTTTTGATGTATGGTAAGAACACTCTTGTCCTCTGGTCTGATTGTTCTTCAGTCTGAGAATAATTCTGCCTCTGTGGTTTCAGTGGTCCCTCTCTATATCACCTTTTGAATAATGCCTGTGTCAGGTCCTTGCAAGCAGACAGGTCCTTGCTCTGAGACACTTACAGTCTAAAATTTGACACAGAGAAAGGTAACAGATTGAGGAGAGGGCAGGGAGAAGTGTAACAGGGGGGAAATGGGTGTCCCTTGCAGTTACATGTTTGAGCTCAGAGCAGCAGAGACTGAAGAAACCCTTTAAGGGGTTAAACCAAAGCCTTCATGGAAAAGGGGGGATTTAATCACAGAATCCTAGAGTTGGAAGGAACCTAGAACAGGGGAGGCCAACCTTTCGACATGAACGCTCCTGGACCTTTAATGGCTATATAAGTGAGTGCATTTCAGCAGGTGCAGCTGCCAAGATTCTGTCTTCTCCACAACTCTTAAGAACGCAGGAGCCTTATTAGTGGAAGGTTGGCCACCCCTGACCTAGAAGATCGAGTCCAGTCTCCTGTCAATTCAGGCTGTCCACAACTACAACATCCCTGAGAGATGTCTATCCTGACTCTTCAACAATGGAGAATCTACCACCTCCCTGGCAGACCATTCCACTGCTAAACATTTCTTACTGCCAGGAAGTTCTTCCTAACATTTAATTAAAATCCCCTTTAATATACATTCTTAGACTTTCGTGGCCGGAACGGCTATCTTTACAATTAAAATTGTCTGGGTTTTGTGACCACGGCCCATTGTACAATTGCATTCCTGACATTTCGCCCATACCTGTGATGGCCATTCTCAAAAGTAAAACACAAGACACTCGGAAACAGTCCTTCTGTTAACTTGTGTTCGCCTTCTGTTATTTAAAGGGACCAGCAGTTCTTTTTTTCCCTCTGGCTCTGCCATGTTCTTAAAGCTAAAAGATTCTGCACCTAATAAGGCCTATAGCCAGAGAAGTTGGCAGGTGGGCTTGGAGTAAAAACAGTAGACAAAGCAAAATAAATTCCCTGAACACAGCTTGCTGGAAAGTACAGTCCCTAGCCTAGCAACTTACATTTGTCCAGGGAATCCTGGTCCCTTACATTTACTGGAGAGCAAGTGGGTGTGCTTCTATGTACTGGCATTAGGTCTCCATGGCAGAACATACCAAGCTTCCAATGTGCTTGGGTTTAAACAGCCTTGGTTTGATGTTGCCCCATTACCTGATTGGAGAAGTGGAACCCCCGTGGCTTCTCCATCTCATCCCCTTTACCTTGGAGGGCAGGACTGCTGCTCAATTGGCAAGGCAGGCCTATTGCTAAGCAGAACACTTATGCTAGTCTAGAAGTCATACGTTGCCCACACCTGCTCTATGTTATTAGCTACTCCTTCCAGTTTGGTGTCGTCTGCAAATTTGAGGAGCATCCCCTCTACTCTCTCATCCAAGTAATTTATAAAGACATAGCCAGTTGAAATCCCTGTATATGGCAGCCTCTTTCTTATAGCCTGCTGGTGTGCGCAGCCCTTGCTGCTATGAATAGCATTAAGCTCCAGCCATGTCACCCCAAACGTACGTTTTCCTTCTGCAATGGCATGCAAAAACCATGATCCTGAACATGCTGCAATTCTACTCTTGCTCTCAGAGAGGGGGGGAATCAGGCCAGTGGCAGCTCCCTTCTTCCTCCAGCACTGCTGGACAACCGATGGACAACCACCTCCACCTTTCACTGTATCGGCCTCAACTGTAGGCAGGGAAATGCAGAGTGCAGCAATCCCCCTCCTTACCTGCTGGTCTGGCCTCCCCTCGTCTGCACTGGTCAGAGCAGAGCGTGCTGGAGCCTCCAGATAACTCCACTCAATCCAGTTTTTTTGGGCCCTGAACTGTTATGGGGGTCCCTTCACAGCCAGCAACAAGGTCTGGGTAACCACTGTTACCTGCTTCTGTGGGGTTATTATTTTGTGTTGAATTACACTATATTAACATTATTATTTTTTAAACCCTTCTCATACAGTAGACCCAACATTTTTACGCAATGTGGACAAAAGTTGCTTCTGCTTCTGGGGCCCCTCTGAGATTAGGGACCCTGAAGCTTAAGCTTCATTAGTTTTCATAGTAAATCTGCCCCTGACTCCATCTAAACAGGACTGGTGTGGGGAAAGGATGGCTGAGCCAATCCTGCAGATAAGGAGGCAGGATCACTGCGCTCCACCTCTCCCTGCCTACCTGGCGGCTGTTTGGCCAAGCAGTCGGATGGCCGAGGCAGTGGCCCAGACCTGCCAGATAGATACATTGCCAATCAGTTTTCTGCCATCCCAACTCCACCCTAATCTTGGCTATTTCCACCTGAAAGCCACTCTAAAGAAGATATTGCAATATGTTTGAGAAGTGCCTATAGATGTTCAATGTTCAGGGCACTCCTCACCACCCCTCCTCCTCTCCTCAATTTCCATTAGCTCCTGCTGTAATTCACAATGTCACACCTTCTGACTAATATAGCCTCCTTCTCCTCCTTCTATACATTCCAATTTCCACCCCCCGCCCCTTGCTGAAAATGATCAAAATGCAAGGGGGGGGGGGAATGCAGTAAGAGGACCGTTTGAGAATCCAAGCCCTTGCCAATTTCTGTTCACAGAACAGCTCTCCTAATGCTGACGGCATACTAACCAAGAGAGAGTGTTGGCAGATTGCTCCTCCTTGGCACAGGCTGAGCATGTGGCAGCTGGCTGGCTTCTAGCGTGTATATTTTGCAGCTGGTAGTTGTGGCATTTGGCAAAAGCCAACTGTCCAGATGGACACTAAATTTCCTTTAATGTTCATAACATGTCAAAAGTGAATAATCCTATGTCAAAATGGCTTAGGAGCACATTTATCTATCTGTTTACAGATACTTGTTTTTGACAGCTCCAAGGCAGCCAGAAACTCCATTTGAATTCATCTCTGAATTGTGTTCAATTGCCTGCCCTGAATTCTGGCTGCCTTGCAGTTTTCCCATGTCTTGGGGCACAATGTGACACACCCCATTGCTGAACAGGCACTCACGTAAAGGTGCCAGTGCGAGGTATTCACTCGGGGGCAGTGCTGATGTGTTTCATTGTTCCACAATACTGAGGAGGGCGACTTCCAGGTCAGGTGGTTCAAGCCCTGCCAAAAGAGAGCTGGTATCCATTGGATACATCACCACTGTTCTCTATCTCCCATTCATTTCTAAAAGGGGTTATGGCCAGAATGGCCAGGTTATATTACGTAGTGGTAACAATACAGATGTATGCCTTTGTTTAGGAAATGTTTAGGCCATTTTTCTACTTTAAAATTACACAAAATGGCATACAAAACAACTAAAATAAACACAAAATAAAAAAATAGTAGCAGACTAAAACAGCAGCACTAGAGCAGTGGTTCTGAAATTGTGGGTTGTGACCCGCTGCTGTCCCCTGCCCCCTTAAGGGGCGGGGACAGCATGGCGGTGGAGGCAGCGATCCAGGGGATCGCTGCCGCAAAAGTGCCCGAAACCGCCCCCGCTGCACTTGGGCTTGGGGGGGGGCTTGGGGGAGGCCTGCGTAACCTTCTGCAGGCCTCCCCAATCTTCGGGTCACCATTTTGCGGCGATCTTCTGGTACTTCCAGTTTTCACGAAAACTGGAAGCACCTGAAGATCGCCACAAAACAGCGATCCGAAGATCGGGGAGGCCTGCAGAAGGTCGCGCAGGCCTCCCCCAAGCCCCGGTAAGTGCAGCGGGGGCAGTATTGGTGGTGGTATTGGCGGCGGTGGCAACCCCCCCGGATTGCCACTGCTGTTGACCCCGCCCCCGCAAACACTCAAAGTTCTCCCCGCCTTGCAGGGAGAACTTTGAGAAACGCTGCACTAGAGCAATGATTTTTAAACACCTGAGAGAATAAACATTGTGGTTGTGGCACCTCACTTGTGAGCTTTAGGTGGTCACTCATGTAGGTGGCCTTAGGCACTTAGGTGAGCCACCTTCCACAAGTGAGGCACCACAACCACGACAAGCCTCCCCCTGGTCATCATCTGCCTCACCTCCAAAGGTGGAACATCTAGAACTGGAGGAGACCCTCTAAACGTTTGCCTCAGTGAACGAAGAAGGATGTGTGGGAGCAGGCACTCCTTCAGACATTCCTAATTGCTGCAAGGCGCCTACCGAGGCTGTGGTCAGCAGGCCTCCCATTCAGGTCCCCTGGGCCCCCTCCCCCCCCCAACTAGTGTTAGACCAAATTAGTCTGGCCAGGTATAGTAAGCAGGAAAGGTGAGAGAATCAATGGAGAAACGGAGCAAGAGGTAGAATCACAGCAAGGGTGCTCAGAACGCCGGAACATTTACACAAGCTCAGAGGCACTGCACTAGTGGTCTTCACATGCTCCGAGTACTGGGACCTTTTTCAATTGAAGTATAAATTGTATTCAGGGTAGTTTGCCAAGTAGGTAGTTGGAGCTATAGTGACTCCACTTTCTACCCTGCCTCCATAAAAGCACTTTCGCCTCTAAGCAGGAGGATGACAGAAACATAGTTATGCCCTGTGCTTTTGGGTTCCTTCCACACAGACGTCTACCATTCCTATTAGCTGCATAGTGGAGATTGTAACTGTACTTGTATTCTCTCCAGTACTCTATGGTCCAAACTTCCTGTGAAGGCACAGGAAGACTCAACTGTACAGCTGCTTTGGTTGCAGGCTGCCATTTTGGAAGCTTTCAGTTATAAATATAAGCCAGTGCTGTTAGTTAAACTGTACCATTCTTCACCTTCACGTTGCGTTACATGGTGCTGCTGGTGTTAATTAGCAGAGCTCGACTATAACCAACAAAACTAAGCAACATCTGCCCAGTCCCTCTGAGCATCTGGCCACACCACATATAATGACATGCAAAGATTTTAACAGCCATGGGAGAACTGGGAAACTTGCCATTTTACTGATCTGGCCAAAGGCCCCACAAGTAAAATCCTGCCTGCATCAGGCTAAAAGCTCACGTTTCTATCGCGTCTCCAATGCCAGAAGCAGCACTGGCTCACTCACACATAATAGTCCAGCCCACATGCTTCATGTGGATGGTGGCAGCTAATGAACAGGAAAGGATACCAAGTGTTAGACATTCACATATGTTTTGAATTACTATATTTAAAACCGAGCAAATTGATGATGATCTGCCACTCCAGAATGTATGAAGCAATCCCTAAGGCATGAGTGGCCAACCAGCGGACGTTTTGTGGCATGGCTGGACAGGAAGAGGACTTCCTCTTGAGATCCTGGCTCCAGCATAGAGAGAGGCCTACACTACTTTAGCCTGGCTCCAGCATAGAGGCCTACACTACTGCTTGGTTCTTCGCTCAGTAGGCTACAGCCAAGGCATAATTTGCATCCCTGTGAAGGAATTCATGAGCGATCTATATCTTGGATTGCACAGACACCTATTTTGCTGCAGCTGGGACGTAGTTACTGGTATACACGCATACATTCTTATAAGTTGTACGTATAAGTACACACGTGCCATTTGATTTTCTCTGTAAACCACTTGGTTGTAGTAGTAGGAGGAGGAGGAGGAGCCTTTATTGGCATATAAACAAAACAAACATATAACACTTAACCCTTAGTCATAAGCCTTAACATATAACAAACCACTTTGTGAACTTTTTTGTTGAAAAACAGAAAAACATTTTTGTTGAAATACTATTATAATATTAATAATAGTAATAGTAATCATCATCACCACCACCATCTACATCCTTTTCTTGTGGATCTACACCCAGATATACTCAAGTGCAGGGAAACTGTAGGTGCAGGAGGAAAATTGGGTAACATTTCCCACCCAGCAGAGAAGGGGGATGCATCCTAGTACACCGAACAATCATCATGATAATTGCTTCTGGGTTATATCAATGCTGTTGGTATGGCTGTATTTGTGTTTATTGTACACCACTTAAGTTGTCACTTGGCAAAGAATGTGGCTTATAAATACCCCAAATAAATAAAACATAACTACTAATACAACTGTGAGGTGTTGAGCATAAATCTGGACCTGTAACATTCATGCCCCACCTCCATGCAATTATTGCCATTTTAGAAAATAAATGCTTGATTTGCCCCCTATAGCTTTCCTTCAATCCAAGAGCCTATAAGGGAACAAAGAAGAAGTTACTGATCTAAGTTCCAGTCTTGTAGAACAAGTGCCTTCAGCAGTTTGTTCCACTGCCTTGAACCTAAATCGGGTTAAGTCCTTCTTTCAATATACACATCATTGTCCTCCCACTTGTGTATTTCACCAGTGGGAATCATCTTCAAAGTTCATAAAAAGAAGCTCAATATTTATTCTGATACAAATGTATATTACAGCACCGTACTTATGTCACTTGTACAAAATGTACTTTCCAATGCTCAATAATGTGTTCCTTGTAATTGCTCCGATATTAAATAAAAATCCCCAAAGAACTTCTGCTTCCAGCAATAATTTCCGTCTTTCCTTTAGAGGCCAGGCTGACAATGATTTACTGAAATGTGTGGCGAGCAACATACGAAGAAACATTAAGTGTTTAATATCTGTGGTTATTGTGTGTGGAGGAAGAAGAAAGCAATATTGTGGGCTGGTGCTGTTTCCAGATGGAAGGATGATGCTATAAATAGGAGGCGAATATCAAAAAGCTCCACCAGATATGGTAAAGAATAGGGCAAAGAAAGGAAAGGGGATCATTTAAGAGCTCTATAAAGCAATCTATTAAATACACAAAGACTTAAGAACTTCCAGCTCAGAAATTCATATCACTTTATGCACGACTTCTTTAAACGTTGCAAAGACCTGATCCCCATATTGTAGTGAAGAAGTCAATGGCCATCATACCATTGGCCTCAATCGACCTGATCTAGCGGATGCTTTAGGTTCAGAGTAGAAGGTTTGCTTGCACAGCACAGCAGTCCCACCTGCAGAGACCTGCATAGCATCTTATAGGGAGGGGGGAGAACAGGTATCTCCCTTACATACACATTGATTGACAAGGGATATTGCTACACACTGAGAAACCAATTGCCTTAAGTAGTAAGGGTCAAACTATGCATTAAACAAGTGGTTTGGTCCTGCAATAGTGTGTTTTATTATAGCAGCCACAGAGGGGAACCACAGAGTGTAGGAAGGGTGTTTAACCCTTTCTCCTCATGTTGTGGTCGTAGTGAAAAATGCCTGTCCCCCAGAATGTTATTAGAACTGAGAGAGAAACCTCTATTGGCACCAATGGGAGCCTCCCTCCTGGGGCTAACAACAGTTTTAGGGGGTTATCAGAAGCCATACACAGCATCATGCCATTGGTCTACCTAGGCAAGTCTTGTCCCCAGGATCACTGTCATTGCCGCCATGCTTAAGGTGGCAGGGGACAGCATCCAGTTCTCCAGGTGGGCCACGACTCGCCACTTTGAGAACCGCCTGCTGTAATGTACTTCGGCCCCTCAGTACTTGGGAAAGCTGGGTCAGTCAAGGCTGTAGGAGGTAACATAACAAAAGATGCACTTCAGAAGTCACATCAAATAACTGCCTCTGTAATGGACTGGGATGTCTCTCTTAGTTTTTCTAAGAGTGTGGAGCAGCAGCCAAGACCATTTCCATAGATATAAATCACATCAGTCCAGTTTTATATCTTCCCACTCTCTCTAACAAATTTCAGAATTGCAGCCGTGGCAACACGCTGGAGCAAGACGACACATTGTGTTGTGAGGTAACAGAAACAAAGTCTGACTATTAAGAGGCAATGGCCTGTGGCAGTGATTTTCAAACTGTGTTCCTCTTGGAAACTCTGGGGTTCCTCCAAAGCTTATCAAGGGTTCCTCCAAGAGATGACCAGTAACGGCAGCCATGTTTCCCTAAAAGGCAGCTATCCCACTTGTACTGTACAGCTATAGAAGAGCTGGTTCTTAGAAGTTCCAACAGGCCTGACCAAAGCTCCACAAGCTGTGTGTTACTTCAAACTGCACCCCCAAAACAGTCTGCAGCGCACAGGGGTTCCATGGCAGATGTGCAGTTAAGCCAATGTGGAAAAGCACCTGATTCTAAAGACCATAGTTTGAGATACGTTTGGCACGATCATAGTTTTGAGATGATCAAAATCATAATTTTGATCGTCATGCTCTACAATTTATACTGCATTGTTTGTAACCAAAGACACTGGCCAATTAGTCTGAGTTGTGTTGCTTTCTCATTAGTTAGATAATTGGTGCCAGATTCCTAGGATCAGTATGTACAGTTAAATATATTTTAAGCAGCATTAATCACTAATCTCTTTGCACATGTTTCAAATTTTGTAAAATGATCAAACAAAAAATACTTTCAGCTGATTCTGTTCCAGGAAATGATTTCTTCTTGCTATCAGCTCCAGAATCCCACCATCTTACTGACCCCCTCCCCACAAAAGCCTGGGAAAACAGATTGGCCATACAAATACACATGTTGTGTATAAATAGGTTCATAACTTAAGTCCTTGAAACTGCTTTAAGCCTAAAAAAATGCTATTTTAAAGTCATCACCATAATATTGCTAACTGGTTTTCAGATATTTTATACACATATGAAAACATATGCCACCGGGGAAAAAAACTAGGGTTGCTTTTGGTATTTATTACCCAAATAATATGCTACTGTGGGAAGGGCTGTTTTAAGACAGGGTTACAGTTCAGTTGACAGGCATGAGATCAAGCTACAGCATCAAGCTAAGCAGGAAATAAATTCCTGATGGGAGGGGTCTATTCTGGGAGACTCTCTGGTTGAAATCACCTTGCCGAATTTATTTGAAATGGTTCAAGAAACCCTGAACTGAACATATTGGGCTTGGTATGCCCAAATCACTTTGAACTCAGTGGAACTTACTTCTGAATAATGAATATTTAGGCCTAATGGCAGAAAGTGAAGAACTAAAGAGCCTCTTGATGAGAGTGAAAGAGGAGAGTGCAAAGGTTGGCTTGAAACTCAACATTAATAAAACTAAGATCATGGCATCTGGTCCCATCAATTCCTGGCAAATAGAAGGGGCAGAAATGGAAGTACAGTAGTAACAGATTTTACTTTTTTGGGTTCCAAGATCACTGCAGACGGAGACAGCAGCCATGAAATTAAAAGACGCTTACTCCTTGGAAGGAAAGCTACGGCAAATTTAGATAGCATAATAAAAAGCAGAGATATCACCATGCCAACAAAAGTTCGTATAGTCAGGGCGATGGTGTTCCCAGTAGCAATGTATGGTTGCGAGAGTTGGACCATAAGGAAGGCTGAGCGCCGAAGAATAGATGCTTTCAAACTGTGGTGCTGGAGAAGACTCCTGAGAGTCCCTTGGACTGCTAGGAGATCAAATCAGTCAATCCTAAATGAAATCAACCCTGACTGTTCCCTGGAAGGACAGGTACTGAGGCTGAAGCTCAACTATTTTGGCCACCTAATGCAAAGAGAGGACTCTCTGGAGAAGACTCTGATGCTGGGAAAGATTGAAGGCAAAAGGAGGGGAAGGCAAAGGATGAGATGGTTAGACAGCATCACCGATGCAACGAACATGAAAATGAGCGAACTCAGGAAGATAGTGGAGGACAGGAAGGCCTGGCGGGATATGGTTCATGGGATCACGAAGGGTCGGACAAGACTTAACGACTGAACAACAAGGCCTGGGCTGAATAAAGACACTGGATGAGGGAGAAAACAGAACATTATACCAGAGGTTTCGTCTGGCCTGTGGCGGTGGGCCCCAGGGTGGGGGGCGGGAGGCTGGATGGGGGGGGCGCGGAGGCTGAGCAACGAGTAGAATTTGAATTTCTTGCCGCCAAAAAAAAAGGAAAAAAAACCCGGACCGTTGCGGTTTAGGCTCTCAAAGGCTCTTAAAGGGAAAAGACGTTCTGCGCCTGTGCGAAGTGTAAAGCAATGCTTGCTGGGCGCTTTGAGTTCGCTGGTTGTCCTGGAGAGATCGTAGCTCGCTGGGTCGCAGCAGGTCACGCTGGAGTAGGTCCTCGCTGGAGGCTCTTATAATACAGATAAGTGAGGCAAAGCATACACTAAGAGGTTCTCTAAGTGTGAGGCACGAACACATATTCTTGCTTGCAAGAGAGAGAGAGAGAGAGAGAGAGAGAGAGAGAGAGCAAAAAGAAAGATCTGGAAAAGCTGCCTCTTCACATCGGGTCACTCAAAGTTAATTTCAAAACACTTCAGGTTTGTTTCCACGTCTTGTTTTTAACCACAGTGTCAGCGAAGCCCGCTTATCTTATGTTAATTGTTCTTTAACAACTCAATTGATAGCTAACTACTCAAGCTGAGCTCAGGAGCTCCTGGAGACAAGACAGCATATCTCATTGTAGGTTTGCAGATAAGGTATTTTCATTCAGACATTGCAGAATGGAAATAAAGTATTTTCTTTCTGTTGAATGTTTTTAATAAAGCAAACACAAGACAAATGCAAGAACTGCAATTGAAAATGGTGCGGAGCGGGTTCTGCTTTACTTACAGTCTTTAATTTCTATGTTTAGTTTGGTTGATTAATTATAAGGATTTCTCTCCTTCTTCCTTTCTGACCCACCTCTAAGTTAGTTCCCCGCTCTATTTGCTGGGACAACCCACCCACCCCCCCGTAAACTGGCAGGCAGTATAAGAATCTGTTTTTCATCTTGCAAAGATGCTACCAAAAGGAGCTAGCTTTCTCTCTCTTTCTCTCTTGTGCAACTGGGGCTTCCCTCCCATGCTTTGATGTTTCTCTTGCCATGTATAGGACTAACACAGACGACATCAGTGCCCTCTACCCAGGCCTGCCAATGGAGGGAGGGCAGCATCCCAACCCCACCCTGCGCACTCCTGGCTTAGCTGCTGCTCAGCATAAAGCATGGAAAATCCACTTTAGGGCTCGTTTTGGGAATATACATATACATATACACATACATATAAGAAAGGGTGCCTCTGAGCATGTAAAGAGTGCCTGTTTCTTCCATGCACTGTAATGGGGAGTCACGGCTAACGGCGAGGGGCGTCAAGGGTTACAGCCGCGCGTTTTTATGGGGGGGGCGTCAAGGGTTTGGGCCACGGTTGAAAAATGGTCTGGCTACTCCTCTGCATTGTACTTATTTCAACATAAGGACTCAAAAATATTTAAACAGAATTATCCTTAATTGCTATTGCGAGCTGGTAAAGCACAATGGCAAAAGACCAAACTAGATGTTAAAAATTGAAGTGAGCTGGAAGAGGTCCTTTGACACTCCCAACCACCTATGGGGACAGATGAAACCACCACCAATTTTGTGTGGGACAACACACCTTCTGTCCATCAGATGTCACTGCTACTGTGAAGCACCTAAGGATTCAAACCAGTGCTTGAAAGTATACCTTTGCTGCAGGTGCACAGAAGTCTCATTATATTCCAAAGGTTATTGGAGGTTTCTGCTGCTAAAGGGTTTCAATGTACATGGAGCTCAAATTGTAGTCCCTAACCCCCAACACACTACAGTGTTCTGTACAGTGTTGACATTCTGGAGGCATAGGTACCACCCATGGTGAACTGACCAATGTCCCACCTGCTTTTTCATAACCTCCTCCTGGATAGGAGTTTAGTGTTTGTTTACCTGTCTGGCATACAGAGAAAGAGGCTTTACAGAAAAACCCATTATTGATTTAGTAAAAAACTAACATTAGAAAACAACATAAAACATGGAACAGTCTAAATGTATATAGGGTTGGGACACTTGGCCCTTGAAAACCCCTCCCCAACAAGCACACCAAAAACCTGCATAGACAATAAAAACAATATTTCTAAACAGAGCCCAAACTCCTTCAGTTGACTGACTCCTTCAGATTCAATTGTCCACATGGAGGTAGAGGAGCACTGAAGGAGGGAGGGAAGTATGTCCGTAGTCCTGCTTTGGCTGTGCATGGTAGGCTTCGAAACACTTGTGTGGTGCAATGCCACCCCATATTTCCTGCACCTGTAAATACTTTGAGTGATATTGCCTACACCGCCTTCTGACCCCGTTGTCATCTCTGGTTAGGAGGTGTCCTCTTCCATCATACCTAATGTCCAAGGCAGGTGTAGGAACACTCCCAATCCTTCTTGTGAATTCCCTTCCAGATGTGGATTGTGCTCCCCCCCAGCTCCCCGATCCTCAGTCTTTTTGGAGTAGGTACATTGTAACTTCAGATTTGAAGTCCAGAAGACTAATCCCAGACCTCTTGACCACCTTGTACAACCTCCACACATTTACTAATGCATTGTCCAGGGAGTTGATAAATAGTGGCCAACACCACTTTCCCCCCGGATGCTTATTCAATAGTTCACAACGGCATTATCATGTGCGTCAACTCCTCCCATGCCCTGATTGTACTCATTGATGACATGGGGCTGAGGTAGGTGGTCATGGGTTTTGGTGGTGCAGTTGCATCTTTTGGGTTTTTTTTGATGGGATGTGCCCCTTAAAAATTTGAAAGGACCATCACAACCGCATTGTCGTTCCACCTTACCACTGCAATGTCTTTGTGTTATCAAAGGCCTGGTCAAAATGCCTTTTGGGCGCTATCCTCATGCTTTCCGGGATCTGCAACACATCACAACCCATGAGGCTGTTGTCTCTTACTGTCCAAGAGGCATGAAAACCTCTGTCCATAAGGATGCTCATTAGGTAGTATGAGGTGAAGTTGTCAAAATATATCTGATGTTCCTCAGGCTTTGCACCTGTCACCTCCAGCAACTCTGTCACCACCCTTACCCTGAGCCTCAGACCTCCTGTACTGGCTGCAGAAGCTCCACCATAAGGGATGAATTAGAAGAGGGACCCCTTGGCTCCAGCAAGGCACCAGAGTTTGTATCCAAATCTCACGGATTTTCCCCACATGTACATTTTGCAGCTGTGCCTCCTAGAGTAAGGCACCATCTGTTCATCCACGGACAGTTTGTGGAAGAAGAGGCCAAACTTCATGAAGTTCCTGTTCAGCAGGGGGCGTAGATTTGCAAATTTGTCCCCAAAGTCCAGCTGGGTGTTGCTTGCTAAATGTACAAAGCTTTATCTCCTGGAACCTGTTCCTGGGCATGGTCTCCCTGACTAGTAGGAGTCCTTTGTCAGGATCTAAGCTCCAGAAAAAGTGTAGCTGGGGCACGTAGTGGTATCCACTGAGGATCCCAATAAATGTCCTGATGTCTGCCTTTGTCACTTTGAAGTTATGATTATTTCTCTGAAGTGTGTACAGGTTTGATCAACAATCAGGGTGAGGACATATTGATCCACAAACAGTGAAAAAATATCAGTGACAGACTATGAGCCGTATGTGGCCTCCAGATCTTCAAAGACCTCCTCCTATTTGATTACCTCCTCCTATTTGATTTGAGGAAAAGTTTTAAATGTTGGTTCCGTTCTGGTCCACTGTGGCATGGCCCTATCTATACATTGCCAGCTAGGGCGCAGGGGTTCTGCGTTATTTTTCTTCCTCCAGCAGCTGGGTACGCGTCTCTCCCATAAGACTGTCTGGCACAGTAACATCAGGGACACACAGTACTTTGCAGACAAGTGCAAGACAGCAATGTGGGCATCACTGTGCTTTGAGATGCTGAGAGAGGGAACAGTCAAGCACAATCCACACTCTTGAAGTGAAGTGTCCCATTGGGGCTTACTAACAGGTGAGTGTGTACTGTATAGCACTGAGGCCCCAGACAGCTGGCAGGAGGCAGTCCAGTGCTTGACAGCACAATCCCATGCAGTCTCAATCAGCGATGTGTTCCGCAGGTTTCCATGGGGACAACTGCCAGGAAGGTGTGTGCAGGGCTGTGCCCTGTGGCGGAAGCTGACTCTGGGAGAACAAAGACTGGAGTTACAACAGCACATTGAACCAGCAGGGGAGGCACTTACTGTTCAAGCAAGCAGACAGGGCCAGAGTCACCAGAAGGAGCACAGATCCTGTGGAGATCAAAAAGGGAGAGGGGCGGGTGAGTGGTTTGTGGGGTGCTGTGTTCCATCATGACTTAGTCCCAGGTAAGTGTGTATGAGGCCCCAGATTGATGGCATGGTGCACTTTCACTGTGTGTGTGTGGGGGGGTACCGTTTGGAGCAAGGACAGAAGCACAGATGCTTGTGACAGCCAACTCTGCATTGTGAATCAGCCATTGCAATAAGGGCCCTCTCCCCACCTTCTGAACCTGGGCTTTCTGGGCAAGGTGCGCCTTCACCCTGCACTGGGGACTGACATATACCTATGTCTAAACCATATACATTTTTTCTGCTATGCATGTGACATAACCCAGCGTTTATGTCACATGCATAGCAGAAAAAATGAATGTGGTCTACAGACACAGGTATATAGATTATGGGCCCTATTTTTTCCCTATTACTACTTGCAGACAAAACATAAATGTTGTGCCTTCATAGCCTGTCTGGAAGACTTTACCAGCTATCACGGTATACAAGCAAGAAATTAATAATATTTTAGCGGTTTTCAATGTACTTGGTGCGGCGAACCACCTACATAGCTGCTATCGCACTGAGTACCACCAGAAGTAAGCGGTGATGATGTCAACGCCACTTCTGGGTTTTTGGCAGAGAAGGACGCAGGAGGCCGCCAGAGGTAAGAGGTACCAGGCAAAGGTACTCATGGAGGGCAGTTTGCCAAGGGGTCCTTGAAATATGGAGCTGTCCTAGTTTATTATTTTAATTTTTTTTTAATTATGAGAGTCTTATTTTTGTGAGCTGCTTTATGGACCCATACGGGACAACAAATGGGATTAAATAAATTTACTTGGGCTGCAATTCTATAACTGGGAGTAAGTCCTATTGAACTCAATAGGACTTGCTTCTGAGTAAACTGGCACTGGATTGTGCTATTGGAAAGCCAGCCTCAGAGGAAGTCTTTTTTTCCTCTTTCTCTCACTTGTCCAAATGTATACACGGTCTTTAATTTTAAATAGTGAAGTCACCAGAATGATATAAAAATCACAAACAGTTTTAAAAAAAATGCTCGGCAGCAAAAGTTACTCACATCAGCATAAAATCAATTCCACACACAGGACAAAAAAGTCATTTGAAACAGTCAGTGGTGCGCTCCATCACACAGCATGGGAGGGGGGGCTACTAGAAGAGAGCAGCCCATGCAAATACTGGTACATCGTTGGCCTGTCTGTGCACCCCAGATAAAAATATTATTTTGAGATGATAAAAAAAAAGAGCAAGATCCTGGATGGGAATATGGTGACTATGTCTCAAGAGCAGTTGACTTCCACCTGTATATTATACCAAGTCTATAGGTATGTACAAAAAACCCTCCACCAACCCCGGATAGACTTTAGCTCCAACTTTTCCCTTTTCATACAGTGTCAATGAGTTAAAGGCTTGTGCTGTAACAAGGAATGATCCCCGATTCTGGCTTTAAACCACCTACTGACACAATCGTTAACTCGTGCCAATGACCCGGTCATCATGTTCAACTGACAATTTTCAAATCGCACTCTTAACCTAATTAACTGGCAGAAATCCCACATGTCCCAAAGCCAAGATGAGATCAATGGTGAGTCCAGCCTATTTAGTGTTCCCTATTTATATCTAATCTTTCCCTGTTTTAGGCCGACACAAGCATCTTTCCATCATAAACACAGATCTTAAGGTTTACATCACTTTTTAGCTTTCTATATGTCATATTGTTTTAAGATGCCACCTTCTTGAACCCATAATAAAGTTCATGCCTTAAACACTTAGTGGACGATGTGTCTGACCAGCCCTGCCCACGACAAGGGATGCGAGTACTCATGCCCTGCTCCCCCTCTCAGCACACCATTCCACTTTACATAATCAAGTTCTTCAAACCTGTGCATGCAATTTAAAACGCCATTTAAATCATCATGAGGGGTAGTTTGGACAACCTGCCACCAGGCAATTACGTAAAGTGGAATGGTGTATCAGGAGGGGAAGCGGGACATGTGCGCTCACATCCTGTATCACAGGGTGGGTGGCAGAAGCGGAACTCAGGCGGAGCGCGTGGAGCAACTGCTCCACGCGCGGGCGGGGGGCGCACTCACCATCGGGGGTGAGCACTCACTGTCGCACTTTTCCCCCTCCCTGGAGCTCGAAGGGTGCTGAAATGGCTAGGAAACCGGCGGGGGGGGCGTGTTCAGCGACGCGTTGGGTGCATCGCATCATTTAGGCCCCACCCCCTTCCTCCGGGCGCCAGCAGGGCTACTTACGCCTCTGGTGGGTGGAACCAGTTGGACACATCACCCAAATCAACCCGTGTCCGCATGAGATACAGCAACAACGTAGTGACCACAACAAACGTCTGCTGTCCCTGAATCATTTCCTAAAAAAAAAAAAAAAAAAAAAAACACTACAAACAAACGCAACCATTCATGGCTCATTCATTCAAAAACAGAAATTCCTGGGCTTTCTGCCGTGCTAAAAATATTTTTGAAAATTAAAAAGACGTTAATAGCTTCAACGCACAGGTTAAAAGCACCTGTGGCAACCCTTTTCAAAGAAAAGAAAACCCCTCTCAACAAGAGGGAAGATCTCACTCGGCGTACTCCAGCTTCCTGAGTAATGCTGGTGAGATCTTCCCTCTTGGTGGGAGGGGTTTTCTTTTCCTTGAAAAGGTTTGCCACAGGTGCAGACGAAACGTCTGAGCTATTAACATCTTTTTAATTAAAAAAATATTTCACTTTCCTTCAGAATTAGTCATCACAATTGCAGCAATAGCAAAAAAGCATTCAGTAAAAGCCAGCAGTTGAAATACTAATTTCTAGCAGAAGATACTATGCTAAAAGTTCATAAGTGTGCTTTTTCAAATTTCACTTAACTATTTTTGTGGATAAAAAAAACCACTTGACTGTGATGAAGTCTATCAATGACACAGAACAAAAATTAGAACTTGTCAAAACAACATTGCCATCATCAATTTCAAACACAATAAGATTGGAAAAACTCAATCATAGTTTTACAAAAACCAAGTAATCTTTTGGTCATGTAAGCCATTAGCTATTTCAAACTGAGCTACTTATGTGATGGTCAAATATTTCTTAATCTGATCCAAAAATGACCTGCTATGTGCTACAATGAGAACATTGTGCAATACTGAAAGGGAAACCATTTACACCAAATCTCTTCAGGCTGAAGAACTTTTTTGAAGATCTCTATGCTTGCACAGTATGTGTCCAGAAAAAGGTGGAATAAGATTTGAATATTAACCAATTCTAAATTCACCTATAATTTCAGGTCTTAGGATGTCTGGAATTCAAACAGTCCAAGCCTGTCTAGGACTGCCACAGTGTGTAAAAGAAAGATGGGGCCAGCGCTATTGCAGCTAGAGACTGCCTCGTAATGCCTCAGCTGTGCCCCTATGGTAATGCCCCAGCTACCTCTATGGATCTCCTCGGATGTGTGCCAGCAAAATGGTCGGCGTAAATCTGAGGAGCCCATGTAGGGCTCACCAGGCCTAGGACGGGGGATAGGATTTAGCGGAGTGTGCTGCTGAGGATCCCTCCTCCCCTCCCAGGCCCGGCGGGCCAATCTCCCCTCCCATTCCCCCACACACAGCAGGACTTACCTGCGTCCGCCAGCGGCGTCTTCTCTCCGGCAGAGAGTGAGCCTTGGCATCAGCACTGCTTACTCTCCGGGTGTCAGAAACTTACCTTACGGCATGTTTGACACTCAGGAGCGGCAGAACGGCTGGCGGAGCCCAACAGGATTGCGCTGTAAGTTCACTTGCAAATCACAGGCTTCAGGGATTTCAGCTGCTGTTTGCAGCTACAGCAGCTTTCATTAAACATGAAATTCTAGCAGCACAATTCTGGAAACTGACCAAACCCAAGACTTGCTAGGCAAAACCAATAAATGCATAGGATAAGACAGATGACCAGAAGCCACAACTCTCTATGCAACAGTGTTACAGTCATGATAATCTGGTTTATATAGCAGCACAAATATTTAGGATCAGAGCGCAAATCTTAAAGCTAAACTACACATTAAGCCCAGCATTAAGAGCTGAGCTTAACAAAAGAAGGAAACTAGAAATGTCCTTTTGTTGTTCCTAGGCTGGCTCCTAGGTACTGTACATGTATAGAAGAACTGAGACCAAATAAAGAGACTGTGTGTACACATTAAACAAACTAAAAAGAGAATACTTGTGTACAAATAAAACATTTATTGGATAAAAAAGTTATAGCATTTTCCTTGCTGTGTATTCTCCCATTAGCCACTGGGTAGCAAAACAATAGAAAAACAAAGCTACTGTCATCATTTTGATGATTTGCAGGGCAGCAACACAATTACTGCCCTCTGGTGGGCATGCCTCAAAAATGCAAGAGCAGAGAATAGAGACAACAGGTTTGCCCTTTCCCCTGGTATTGCTGCTATTCACTCACTCATTTATTCTTGAGAATCCATAAGCTATTTCTCTCAAATCTATGCATTCTTTGGTTTTCCCAGGCACCATCCCAGTTTTTTTTTTTTAAAAAAATTGCTTATCTGTAGAGATTTTTGGATGTTCCATCACAATTGTGGTGGGATTGTTTGAGGAGAGAATGTCTTGCCTGGTTTGGAGCTGTGGTTTGTGAAGGAGTAGAACACGATCTGCCTTCATGATCTACTGCACCTCCACCATTATCTGATCTACTACGCCATTTCTTTGCAATCCTCTGCTACCTGAATCATCTGAATTATTTTTTGTTATAAAAAAAAACCCTTTATACACTTCAGTTCAGAGCAAACTAAGCCTTTCTATAATTTTTCTAAGTGATCAAGCACTTCTCAAGCATTTTCTATCTCAGAGGTGAGGAATATTTACTATCCTACAGTGGTTGTGAAGTTACCTGGAAGAATCAAGAGATTCTAGGTCTTCCGGACATTGGAGGGAAGCAGAAGTTTCAGGATCAGCTCTGCACCAGTCCATGGAATATTGGTTCATTTTACAAGAATATGCATTGGTCATCCCCCCTCCCCCCAACCAGTATCTCCTACCCTATGTTTTTGTCAACACAGCATTCCAAACAGGAAATTACTCAATGCCAAGACGACAACACCTCGGGTAGGTACTTTAGTGGCCCCTGATGGCCAATATGGTTGAGTGGTATCAGTTGGGATATTGGACACCTATTGTACTTTCTTTTGTACTTTGTACATCCTGGTAATCCTGCAATTGCCACTTACAAAGCTGCACTTTCCCCTCCATCCCACTGGCCTGAAGTGCATGGTGAAAACCCACAAATTTCCTCCTACCCTGTCTCAGAATAACCTAGTGCAGGGGATATCTCAATCACTAGTGGTATGTGAGCCACCGGTTGGTAGTACTTGAACCCCTGAATGCCAAGATGGCAGCCAGGCCACGCCACGCCGGAGCCCTAAAAGTGGTGGCTTGAGCTCTGCCCCTTCCCAGGCCGGGCTGACCTTACACAGCCTCCCCAGATGTGTGCCAGCTAAAGAGCTGGCACGCATTGGGGCCTCCAGTGCTTACAAATGTCCCCTTCTCCCAAGGTGAGACCATGCCATGCTGGTGCAGCCCGCAACCCGACTAGGATGCAGCGGCCAGCCCTTTAGGTCAGCCGCCACATCTTAGGAAGGATCGGGCTGCCCGGCTGCAATCCTATGCACACTTTCCTGGGAGTAAGCCCCATTGAACACAGTGGGACGTACTTTTGAGGGGTTCTCAACCATCCCCAAGTGGCGTACCACCACCACTGCCAGGGACCTCCCAAAGTACCACTGGAAGTAACAGGCAATGACGTCATTGCCTGTTACTTCCGGGTTGGAGCCCCCAACGGAGCTGTACAAATGCCAGTAAGAGACTAGGGCAAGTGGGCTATTTCAGAGCACGCAAAACCCGCGCACTTCAGCTCTGCCCGCCAAGCCTCTTGCCAGCCTTTGAAGAGCTCAGTCGGGATCTCCAGGACACGAGGTGGGTGTCCACAGGTGCCGCACATACCACATACACCCACCTTGTGTACCACCAGTGGTACATGTACCACCAGTTGAGAACCACTGAACTATAACAAGCAACCAGAGCATTAACTCCATTTGGGACAATAACAGGACTCTCAATCTGGCTCCACTTTCCCTCTCTTGCCCCCCGCTAATGACAAATAGATGCTTTCAAACTGTGGTGCTGGCGAAGACTCGTGAGAGTCCCTTGGACTGCTAGGAGATCAAATGTCAATCCTAAATGAAATCAACCCTGACTGTTCCCTGGAAGGACAGGTACTGAGGCTGAAGCTCAACTATTTTGGCCACCTAATGCGAAGAGAGGACTCTCTGGAGAAGACTCTGATGCTGGGAAAAATTGAAGGCAAAAGCAGAAGGGGAAGGCAAAGGATGAGATGGTTAGACATCATCACCGATGCAACGAACATGAAAATGAGCGAACTCAGGAAGATAGTGGAGGACAGGAAGGCCTGGCAGGATATAGTTCATGGGATCACAAAGGGTCGGACACGACTTAACGACTGAACAACAACAACGAAAAATATCCTTCTGCTTCAATGAGAAAAAGATTGTGGCCTAAGTTTTTTTTAAGTTAAGTTTTCTTCATCCTGCCTGGATGGCCAATGCTGCAAATGAAGGCAATAAATGCTAAGCAAAGGCAGTCCAGTCAAAACGTTTGAGCACAAAAATCTTCTGTTGAAGAGTGCTCGGAGATGGAGACAAGACAATCAAGGCTGAATTGGGTGTTACTGCAATATGAGTCCTAGGGAACGAGCAGGTAGAATAAAAGATGTTTCTTTTCTATCTTCCTATGAGAACCACAGTTGCTTATAGTGCTCTGGATTTGGTTTGGAATGCTCACAGTAGAATTTCCACTGCTGTCAAAGGAAATTTAGGTCTAGATAATGCACAGATGCACAGGGCAGCTGGTCAAAAAGAGAATTTTGGAAAAATCAGTGCCGAGTTAAAGGTTTTTTACATCTTACCAATAGCTTATTCCAGCAGTAGAATATGCACCAATGCACAACTTGGAGCACTGCTCTAGGTTGCATAAACACATCAGAATACGTTCATAACCAGAATATTACAGTCATTTGGCACTCACTCCTTTCCCACCACACTCAAGAGAAGGTAATGCACTAGAACTCTGTTCTTCAACCTTGGGATTGGGACCCCAATGGTCACGAAGCCTCATTTATGGGGTCGCGGCAACTTATGGGAACCAAAATGGCTGCTGGGGGTAATGCTGGGGGGGGGAACCTGCTGAGGGGCTTCCACATGGATTTCATCCCCCTCCTCCCCTCCCTCTTTCTATTTGCTGGAGAGCTGTGGGGAATCACGGCTCTGCTCTCCTGTTCCAGAATGACCCCACCACTGGTGGTGTGGGCCGGGCAAGCTCAGCAGGATGAGGCTACAGGGGCAGGGGGGGGTGGATCGGGTCCTGGGAGGGGGGCTGGATCAATGGTGGGTCCCCAGCCTCATTATTTATTTATTTGGGTCGTGGCACAAAAAAAGGTTGAAGACCACTGCACTAGAATTTACATAGCACTAGCTTGATGGTATGAAATATGTGGTAATGAAAAGTGTCTATCCACAGAGTAAAAGATCCTTACCCTGACATAGGCAGTTCTAATAATACTTAATGCAATATTTTAGATTGGTTCAAGGTACTCCCCATCTATAATCTCAGTAATCTTTTACAAGAATCTTGCAAAGCAAGTCAGCATCACCCTTAAAGATAAAAAAGCTGTCACATGAAAATACCACCCCTTATCCTCCAGAATTCCCCAATACACTTCCTTAATGCATAGGCAGCACAGCGCATACATTTGTCTGGCGTAAACCCAACCAATGCCGTTCCAGTGGTGCTTATTCCACGGTCTCTGCCCAACTTCTTGATAGAAGCTTCTATCAATCGAGGTGACACATAATAGTAAGTTTTCCCAAGAACGCTGTATGAAACAAATTCTGACCCTTCATACATAGGCAATGGGTTGCCACAATTGTCAAAGCTTTCCACATTACACGCTATTTCAATTTGCCCATTGTGTGGGAAGGCCATGGACTCCACACCTTTCAAGCCACCTGCACTGCTTCCTCGTATAGAGCCCGCTATCTCCTTTGCTGTAGCCAAGTCTTGAGTGTCTATGGTCACGTTGCAATTCATCACGTATGGACTAGCTCCAACACCTGTAACAAACAGAAAATAAGACTATTGGTGTCAGCAGAACAGACACTAATGCTTTTGCATCAACCGTTGATTCAATGACTCAAAAGCAGAACCTAGTAATGAAGTGGACTTTGATACAACCTCCAGTTACACCTGAGAGAAGACAGCCTGTCCATCAGGAGAAAATGAGATCTGAAGTGGTCTTTGGGGAAAAGTACACTAATTGGTTCTGGGAAGTCCAAGTTCTAGGTCTGACACAAATTCATTAGTGTGGCCTTGGGAACCTTATTAGTCTCAGTCTCTCACATTTAAACATGAGTACTGCAACTGTGACCTACTTTATAGGCAGATAAGTACAATAAACCTACAACACACTCTGCAAATTCAGAGTGCTGTATTAATGATGAAGCAGGTGCCAATGATTATTAAGCTTTTTTTTCCACTTCCATTTTGCTTGCTCATTCACATTCAAGAAATACATGTTGGCTGAATTCTGTGTGCAGGTTACATTTGCGGAAGCCCTCCGAAATCAGTCAGAAAGACATGCAGATTGCAGACTATTCTACACTAAGGTCCCGTGGTAGAGCAAATGCTTTCAAAACAGAAGGGTCCCAGATTCAGTCCTTGGCATATCCAGGTAGAGTTGGATAGAGACACCAGTTTTCCAAAAACATGGAAAATTGCTGTCAGTCAGTGTGGACAAGACTGACCTAGAAAGATCAATGGTCAGCCTTGGTACTATAAGGCAACTTCATACATACTGATAAAGTCAAGATTGACTTTAAAACCTGTCCTTTTTTCTACTCAAGATTGAGTGTTCAGATCTGAACATGCAGCTGGATTCCATGTCCTCTCTCCTCCTGCTGTCCTTGAAACTTGTAGTGACTTCACACTAACGTACGAGAAGCTGCTTTCAGCGGGATAAGCCCAGCAGCCACACTACGTACATGCCTAATAGAGTCCTTTGGACCTTGTTTAAAACTCCATATTCCACAAAAACCAAGAAGATAACCATTGCTATACCTGCATGAATGTTATTGGACACTTACGGCGCAATCCAAACCTACTTACGCCACCATTGTAACCAGCAGCGCAGCAAAAACGTGAGGCCCCAGAACGGAAAGAGGATTCAAATCCCCTTTGAATTTCCCTTTTGGAGGGGATTTGAATCCCCTTTCCGTTCTGGGGCCTCCCGTTTTCGCTGCGCCGCTGGTTATAACGGTGGCGTAAGTAGGATTGGATTGCGCCCTTACAATCATGTCAGCTACGCCCGAGATCAACGCCATTGACATAAATGCCAACTGCTTTTTGTCTGATCCCCTTGAAAAGTTCCCTAGTACAGAAAATGAGAGGTGAAAGTAGCCACTTATGCATAATCCCCTTGCAGATAAGACTCAGCTGTCCTACGTATCCATGCTTCCTTGCCATTAATACTGGCATATAAAAAAATACTGCCCATGTTTAGGTCACTCTAACCGGAGTGATAGTTATGCCAAATTCTGCAACCATCCTGGATTGCTCCCCTGGAACTCCTGCAAGATTGGTCAGTGGCCCCTGACAGCTGAATCCTAAAAGCCCTTACGGGGAAGTTCCAATGATTTCAACCAAGTTTATTTCACCCCAAAAATCCACTTAAGACTGCTGCCGAGTATTACTTTATCTTCAGGTTTTCAAAGGAGAGGCCTTTGTCCCAAAGAACTTAGTCAAAATGTTGACAATAGTGGAGATAATGAGGGGGTGGGGAGCAAGGGTCACAGTAGGAGCAAGCCTAATTACCATGTATTTATTATTTAGAGTGCTTCTCAGCTGGGGACGAGGACTCTGGGTAGGATCATAACTAGACCTTTCTGCACCCTGGACAGGCTTAAAAATCTGTGCAGACGCCTCCAGTTCTGAGCAAGAACGGCAATTCTAGAACACCGTGTTTTGGTTCTGTGCCACATACAAGAAGTTGAAAATTATTTTCAAACAAAAGGTAGGTGGGAAAGCAGCAGTGCCTGGTCCTTGCCAGCCAGGCAGCACACAGGCCATGGCCTGTTTCCCTCAAAGTCAGCCAGACGTGCAAACAACTTTTCTTCCTTGGCCTTTGCTGCCTTCCTCAAGAGCTGTTCCCTGGGCAACTGGCTGTACTTGTTGCTTTATTCTAGCAAATCCCAAGCGATGGGCTTAAAGCAAAAAGCTTCTAGGAAGAGGTGGTTTTGGGGGAAAAGGTTTTAAGGAAGAGACATCATGGAGGAGTTCTGGGCAGCCATTCCCGGCATAAGGGGATACAAGGTTGCAGGCAAAAGCAGACTTCAGATCATGGCTGGCCTTTCCATGAGGTAGACTGACAGCCCAATCCTAACCAATTTTCCAGTGCCAATGCAGCCATGCCAACGGGGCGGGTGCTTCATTCTGTGGTGGTGGGGAAGTCGGAGGCCTCCTCAAGGTAAGGGAATGTTTGTTCCCTTACGTCAAGGCTGCATCGGTGCTGGAACGTTGGGTAGGGTTGAGCTGTGAGGCAGTTACCTCAGACATCAGATTAGTAGGGGTGGCGGAACATCGCTGTCCACCGTTGCCACCAGTCACTCCCCCTCTTGTGCTCACCATTATTTCAAAAGGGAAGAAGGCAACAGAGCTACAGAGGAAATGGAGAGGAGACCCTGCTACTCTACACTTCCTCCTTTGCTCTGGTCTCCTTTTCAAAAACAGGGCACCAAGGAGGACAATGGAGCAGTATTCTTTGCATGCTGCCAGCAGTGGAGGAAAGCAGCAGCAAGAGGAAGGGGATGAGGAGAAAGCAGCAGCTGACAGTTGGTGGCCCCACCACAGGTGTTTAAAAGGAATTTTAAGGGCTACCTCCATTTCAGACTGAAGGCTGAGCTATCTCAGGGGATCTCTCAGTGATAGGCCTACCAGTAGTCAAGAGGAACAGCACTGGCCCCCATGATCTCAGGGCCTATCCTCCAATGAACAGTATTGTTCTTAACATCCTCCTGTTCATAAGCAGAGCAAGGGAAAGTGGAGGGAGGGAAACCCACTTGGAATAAATAACGACTGCAAATTGCTCTACTTATTGTATACCATGAAAAAGAGCAAAAGTTTAATATTTCTCTGAGGTTTTTGCCTCCCCCCCCCCTTTTGAAATTCTGACTCATTATGATCCAGACCCTGGAAAGAAGCAAAGACCTTCGGAGCAAACAGAAAATAATGCAAAGCCTCAAGGCCAGATTGTTGAGGTAGAGGAAAAATAAAAACAAATGCGCTAATTAACATCTGGTGTGTGTTCTTTTTTCCTCTTCTCCCCAAACGCAAATCCACTATTTGTGTTACAGCCCTGGCAGTAATGACTGTGAACTATACTGTTAAGGTCTGGTTTAAGGATTCTTGTGGTGGGGTGACGTCTAAAGCGACAGGAATTTTTAAAAAATGGATTCAGACAAAACAATAGTGAAAAGCCCATTAGAAATATATAAAGCAGTGATCACAGAAGGAAAACATGGGGTGTTTTTTAATTCACATTTTGTTACAGCTCTAAAGCTGGATCCAACAAGCTCTGTCGCTCTCAATAAAATCAAAGGCGCCCAAAGTATGTCTATTATATAGAAGTACTCAAAGAGCTTAATTTTATGCAGAAAATTTCTAAGGAGATTGAGTCAGCAGCACTTGCACTCCTATTCACTTGATTGCTTTTTTCCCTCCAGATTAAATATTTAATTAGTCCCATTCAGTGGACTGCACTGATGCCTCGCCAGACCTGGGTTCAAAAAAGTGGATACAACGATTGTATCCCAAGCATTTGCACAGAAATGCTCGGCAGCTGCAAGCACCTTCCATTCACAAAGAAGCACTGTGGTTGTACAAGGGTCTGCAAGCAGAGGAGGCTTGCACATCACAGAGTATCTTTGTGCAAAAGGCTAAGATACAACTGACTGTAGTGGGAAGCAATTCAGGGCAAGTCACATCCACTTAAGTCCCATGGAAGTCAGTAGGACTTTAAAAGGATGGTGGTGGTACTCGAGGACTTCATTGTGTGCAGTGCTCAAGGATGACCACCGTTGACTGTTGGCCACATGGTGGCCAACTGTAAGTTCACCACATGACAACTGCAGCCACTTGGGCAGCCAAGTGATTTGACCAACATGATTATGAGCAGGAGGTGTGGTTTAGTGGTTGAGCTGCCGCCTTGCCTGAAGAAAAAACTAAAGACACAGTTCAAGAAAACCGCAAGCTGCAACAAGCTGAAGATAACCTGTTAACCCGCTGTGAGAGAGAGGAATCGCTGTCGAGCAAGCTCGGAAGATGTGTACTGTGCAGCCAGAGAGATACCACACCGCTGAAAGGAAACATCTGGAGAATGAAAAGGGCTCTATGAGAATAGAACATTATTGTAAAAAACCCTACCGGGGGGGGGGGGGGATAGAAAGGCCTGCTGAAAAGCCTGTAAACCGCCTTGAATAAAGTCTGAGGAGAAATCTGACGACAAAAAAGGCAGTATATAAATACAGATTATTATTAATATTATTCATTTTGCTGTGCAAACTGTTTTGATAACTATCTTGCAAAAAAGTGGTCAACAACAGCTATTATTATTATGGTAATTAACACTATCACTGATCTACAAACTCACAATATAGACAACTAACCTATAGGCAAAGGAGTAGAACCCCAAAGCCGCCTTGGATTAAAGTCAGAGGAGAAATCCAATGACCAAGAAAGGCGGTATATAAATACTGTAAAAAAAAAATTGCCTAAAGATCTCCTGCTTTCTTAAATTATGCTGCCCATAGAGCTTCCTCCCTCAACACCCACATATTGTGCCACCTCTCTCCCTCCTTTCAAATAGACTTAAAGGGTTCATTCCCAAATAAACAAAGCCTAAAGCTACAATCCTAACTATGCTTTCTTGGGAGTAATCCCAAGAAACTCAAGGGGGCTAACTTCTGAGTAAACAAGCATAGAACTGGGTTGCGAGTGTATGTAATTGCATTTGCCCACCTTCATCCCTTACAACCTTTCCTTTGATCCCCCTCCCTCAGTTTCTTGCTACTCTTGCCCATCTCGTTCCCCCCTTTCACTCACTATTCACATTTAGACTGCAAGGTCCTTGTGCACAGCCTTGTCATTTTTGCTAAGTTCCTCTGTAAAGCACCCTGTACGTTCAGTATAAACCACAAAAATAATTGAAGATCACCTGTCAAGCCATACTTCGACGTAGGCACAGATCCTACATCAGGTACAATGCTGGCTCCACTGAAAGCTCTTCGGTTAAACCATCCCAGCTGTTTTCTTCTTTGAACCAGACTTTGTCTCTTTGGTAGGTCAGCCTGCCCAAAAAAAAATATGCTGCATCCAGGGACAGAAAGAGCCAAGTTCTCTGCTATCTCTGAAGAGGGAAAGAAGCAGAAAGGAAACAACAACTAGAAACACAAGTAGTATTAAAAACTGTTGTGATGGATGAAAATGATGGCTGTAGCACACTTTGTCTGCTAAAACAGAAGAAATACTGTACTACTAATGATCCAACATGGCATCATTTGTGTTTATATCACACAATTTGACACGTCAGTCCAGGAATTCACTATTGTTCATCAGGGCTACAAATGTCAATGCTAGAGCTCAATTTTAAATCACAGATTTTAAAAGTACTGTCTGCACTGGTTCATCAGGAAAAATGCTAGCCTTGTAGAACAAACATAAATTGTGAGGATGCTCCCCAAATGCGCTTCTGGCTTAAGCAAGGAACATGTGGTAGGGGGAAAGCATCAAATTGAAATGCATGCATGAATATTTGTGATTTTCTGCTCCTGATGTGGAAACCACACGCCTGCACCTGTGGATAAGTTTCTCAAACCCGCTGCCAGTTCAAGACACTTATCATTTGAATAAGCAAGTTGGCTGTTCAAGATGATGCACAATTATGCCAACTGCAATTGTGTAATAATTCCAATCTGCATTATACTACTAAAGAAAGGATCTTTGAACTGAAGGGAAAACATAAGATACAATTAAACACATTGCAGAGTCTGGTATGCAGAGTCTGGTATGCATGCAATGTGCAACAATAATCCGAACCCACACTGCAACAACTGCATATCCACCTTTGCGAGTAAGGGTCTTCAACATACGATGCTGGCATGCAGGAAAGTGGACATGTCCTCTGAATTAAAAAGACAGGCTTCAGACATTCCTACCCTGAACCATCATTTTCAAAGTGTGATGTAGGCCTGGCTTAGGCTCTTGTTACAAGGCAAAGGCTCTCTAATCCATTCCACTTTTATCATCTTATGCCTCTGCCTGCAGGGACAATATGCACACCCCTCCCATACAGCAGTGAATTCCCTGCAGTTCTCCTCTCATCTGCCAATCACAATGACAGGCATTTTGCTAGCGATCAATGCGTGGGGCTTCTACGTTCAACTAAAACCAAGATCTTCAGAGTTGCTTACTTCGAGCTACCATTCCACACTCTTCCACATCGACATCCAACAGTGGGTAAATGGGCACCAAGTCTACAGCACCGAGGCACGGATGGATTCCAACATGTGTAGCCATATCTATCGATCGGAAGGCCTCCGTGCAGGCAGAAACCACACAGTTTGCTAATAAGAGACAGAAGCATTCCAAATAGACATTACTAACTAAATGTAAACTGGGAAAGCTAGAGCTCAGTCACTCTTGCTCAAAATACAATAAAGGGAAATGTTTTTTTTAAAAAAAACCACTACCCAAAGAAAGGATAGCACCGCATTTTCCCCCCAGCCTCTCTAAGTGACAGTGATTATTTGGCCTCCTTTGTCATTTATTTAAGAATTTCTACCCTGCCTTTCCAGTTAAAAAAAAAACTGTGCAAGGCAGAACTTTAAATTATTTTTCTTAAAACAGCTCTGGAAATAAACTATATACCAATACTCATTCTGCAGATTTGTTTCCCACATAGATAAAGACAGTGGCCTCTTTTAAACACAGTTAACGGGGAGGAGAGCGCTATGGCTCCTACAATCCATCCAGTGAAAAAGTCGTGTTCCCCCCCTTTTTGGGGGGTCCTCAAAAAGCAACATAAAGAACACTGAAAATGACGTAAGCAAGCAATCTTTATTTTATCAGTTTTGCCATTTATATTCTTGCATAATATCAGGTGCCTCTGCTTTTCACAGACGCGGGGGGGGGGGGGTTGCATCACAGAATCAGAGCCGAATTGGACCTTGTAGGCTTCAAGGCCAATGCTTTGCTCAATGCAAGGACTCGACAGCTCAAGTCTTCCCAGCAGATGGCTGTCTAGCCTTTGTCCAAAGATCTCCAACAAGAGGTAATCCATCCAAGCCCTAGGTAACTGGGGGCACAATCCAATCCTACTTATGCCACCATAATTCCAAAAGAGGAATTCAGAGGGGATTTGAGTCCCCTTTCCGTTCTGGGGCCTCCCGTTTTCGCTGCGCTGCTGGTTACAACGGTGGCATAAGTAGAATTGGATTGCGCCCTTAGTCCAATATCAAACAGCTCTTACCATTAAAACGTTTTTCCTAATGTTCAACCAAAGTCCTCTGGGGCAGCAGAGAACAAGTCTTTGTCTTCTTCTGTGTGACAACTCTTCAAGTATTTGAGAAGTGCTATCATGTCTTCTCCACGCTACACATATCTACAGTACGTCCTTCAACCTTTCCTCATAGGTTTTTTTTTCTTTGTTGTATTCAAAATACAAAAAACGGAGGGGGGGGGGAGAAACAGTTTAAACCTCCTAATGAAGTTAGACCACCTGTCCCAGTTTATTTGAGAGTAGACCAGTTTCCAATAGTGCAGACCTTCTTGAAACAATGTTCTTTCCCAGGAAGCCAGGTGATCTTCAGGAAGCAAACCAGGCCTTCGAGGATGGGTAACTTCCTAATGTTGTTCTGCTTTCTGCATAATTACTCTGTGCACTTTAGGTTTTTACTCTGTGCACAACTTTTATTGTTGTGATGCATTTTCCTGTCCGGAGTTGTATATCTGCATGGCAGAAAGGCAGGATATAAACTGAATGAAAGAACGAATAAGCTAATGGGCAGGGAGAAGAGCAACAGTCTAGGGCAGGGGTGGCAAACCCATTTCATACAGTGGGCCAAATAGCATTCATGGTGCCTGCTGAGGGCCAGAAGTGATAGCATTAAGCAGGAACTGGCATCATTAAGCACTTTTTTCTCACTTAGGAACTCATTAGCTACAAATGACAGAAGAGAAAATATGCAAATCTTGATCATATTTTCAAGATATGGGAAAGCCCAATTATCATGCAGGCCGCCCTATCAGCAGCGCAGCGTCTGCCGAGGCATCCCTTAGCAGCTCAGCAGCTGAGAGGTGCTTTGCAAAGTGACACCTCGGCATAAGTGATGCTGCTGAAAGGGTGGCCCATGTGGTAATTTAGCTCTCCCAGCACCTTGGCATCTTTTCCCTCTCTCACCCCTCTTGGTCTACCTCTTACCCCATATCATTCCTCGTTTTCTGAGGGCTCCTTCCCAGTGGCGTTTTAAGCCCTCCTGCCGCCTGGGGCTAGGAGGGCGGGGGCTGGCCAAGCGCCCCCCGGAGTCACGTGACGTGTGACGTCACGTGACGTCCAAGGATGCTGTCGCTCGAAAGCTGGAGCGCAGCGCCCGCCCGCAGCCATAACGGGCGGGCGGCACTCCAGCCTTTGACTCCAAGAGCGTCCTCGTCGTCTAGGCAACGCGCACAGCGCGCGCCCGCAGACACAGGGTCTGAGAGCGCGCTGCGCGTTGCCTAGACGATGATGCTGTTGCTCACCTCGGACTCGAGCTTTCGAGTCCGAGGTGAGCAACAGCGTCGTCTAGGCAACGCGCAGCGCGCTCTCAGACCCTGTGTCTGCGGGTGCGCGCTGTGCGCGTTGCCTAGACGAGGACGCTCTCCTCGAGCGCCCCCCAGTCAGCTAGGCGCCTGGGGCCCTGTATATCAGGGCCCCAAGCGTTTCTACGCTACTGCTCCTTCCACCTCTCCCTCCCACCGCCTCGGCAGAAGCATCACCACTGAAAGGGAAGAAATGGGTGAGTTCAATCATCACATAGGCCGCCCTTTCAGCAGTAACACCTCAGCAGAAGCGGTGCTGCTGAAAGGGTTGCCCGCTTGAACACTGGGTTCTCCCAGCGCCACCCCTTTCAGCAGTACTGCTTCCCAATTATCACGAGGGGCAGATAAAGAGCTTCCATGGGATGCATCTGTCCTGCGGGCCTTATGTTCGACACCCCTAGGGGCTAACAGGAGTAGGAGTACCAAACTGTGCAGTGATGGATGTACTCACATGTAATTCTCGTCCCAACCATGGCCTAATTTGCAATGAACTTGACTTCATCAAGAGGTTAACCCCCCCCCCTTCTGTATTTTGAAATATTTCAGTTGAGGAAAGGATTTGTTTTTACAGCCTTAATTTATTTAAAATGTTTATATCCTGCCTTTCCCTTTTAAAAAACAAAAGGCCCAAGATGGCTAACAAACAAAAAAGATAAAACCATAAATATAAACAATCAAAAACAACAAACAGCAGAAGGAAGCAAAAACAAAATCACAAAGCAGCAAAGGCAATCCAAAGTTAAAAAGACTTAAAAACCCCATCAGAAAACCAACAGGGATGGTTCAATTCTAAGCTCTAGAGAGGGAGTTCCATAACTGTGGTGCCACTGTGGAGAAGGCCCTTCCTCTTGTCACCACCAGCCAAGCCTCAAACTGTACCACCTAGTTGATTTCAGGGGACGGGACATCTCATAAGGAAGAAGGTGATCCTTATGATACTCTAAGCCATAAAAAAGTTTTAAGGGTCAAAACCAAAACTGTGCTCAGAAATGAATTAGCAGCCAGTAGAGAAGTGATCCAACGGAGTCAAACTGCCTTGCTCCCATTACCACAAAGCCTGCTGCATTCTGCACTAATTACCATTTCTGAACAATCTTCAAAGACAGCTCCATGTAGAACACATAGATTCATTCAAAAGCTAGTTATGGGAACAATCTTTGGTTCAGTATCTCAAAGAGACAGTACAAGAGATAGAAACGTAACATGCCATGATATTTCATGTGAAAAGTTACTGTATCTTACCAAGTCTGTCAACTGGAGCAGCTATTGTTATGACGGATCTGTTATAGTCATAGTCAGAAAATATATTAAGTACAGTTCCTTGAGGACAATTCTGGCCTATGGGGAGAGAAATGAAACAACGTTGGGATCTTGGATATCAAATTAAGACATACAATTCAGTTTCATAATGTTACATTTTAAAAAATTGAATCCAGATCTAAAATCCATTCATTTAGAAATAAATCCCATTGAGCTAAATGGAATTGACTTCGTCATTGATGCGTTTAAAAATACAACCTTTCACTCTAAGTACATATTACAAAGACACTGAACAGACTTGTTGAACATAATCCAATGCTTGAACTCTTAGCATACATCTACACAACAGACATGCAGGACAAGTATTCATGCAGAAATAAGTCTCACTGAGCTCAATGGTTCTTACACTCTAGTAAGGGCAAACTGATCATTAACTTCAACCGGATAGTAACAGACTGGGATCACCAGGACTGTGGCACAAAAAAACAAAAGATTAATCCTCCATTCCCACCCACACCATAGTCCCACTCCAGATTGGGCCGCCCCATCGCTCTTACTTAGCACAGAACAGCTAGGTACATCAGCACAACAGAAAATGTAGTTTCATCCTCAGTGACAACCCTACTGAAGAGAGAAACAGATATACACAAACACAGAGAAAAGTACCACCAGTTTGTGGTTTTTTTGCAGCATCAAGCAATAACTTGCATGTGTGAGACAGCTGCCACGCTACAGACAGAACTTTATACATTACTTCATACTATGTCAAACGTAATGCTTGTTCAATCAAGTCAACTGAGAGACTCACCTGCACACACTATCAATTATAAGGTTTAAATACAATCTCAAACTTCCATGGCCGGCAATTACAAACCAAGACTGGACTGACACGGGATTAAAAGCCATGTAGAAAATAAAAATATATTTAAGTTTAAAAACAACTGATGGAGCTCAGAAATGTCCTAAAACATTAAAAGCTGATTAAAAAATGTCTGCAGGAGAGTAAAATGCTCCGTGTCTTTAAGAACATTAAAAACCTTCCACAAAAAAACCAGATTCCACATATGATAAAAAGCTTAAAACCTTTCTAAACATAACACTTAGTTAAAAACAAAAATATAAATATAAATAATAATAAATCTGTTTTTTGTGGAACATTTTTATGTTCTTAAAGACACGAAGCATTTTATTCTCCGGCAGACATTTTTAATCAGCTTTTAATGTTTTAGGACATTTCTGGGCTCCATCAGTTGTTTTTAAACTTAACTATATTTTTATTTTCTACATGGCTTTTAATCCCGTGTCAATCCAGTCTTGGTTTGTAATTATAAGGTTGTTACGTCTTGAGATAAGAGTGACACACATGCATTTGTGAATCCCCAAGGCCCCTTTTTCATGTTGCTGTTCTTTTAAAAGGTAGTCTTACCAGATCTCCAACCGGGACAGGGTGCTAGACCTTTAGGAGAAGGAATGTGGGCAGGTGTAGCTAGTTAAACCTGAGAACACAATCCTAGGCATGTCTACTCAGAAGCAAGCCCCACTGAACACAATGGGGCTTGCTTCTGAGTAGACATGCCTAGGATTGTGCTCTAAGGGTTTAACAAGCTACACCTGCCCACATTCCTTCTCCTAAAGGTCTAGCACTCTGTCCCTGTTGGAGATCTGGTAAGCCTATTTAAAGGTGCATTTTCACACAAGCAGGCCTGTAGCGAGAAATACTGTTGGTGGGGCCACAGATGCACTCCTTCCCATCTGTGGAAATGAAAAGCCTGACACTGCCTCACACACACCCCTCATCTTCTTCAGAGAACGCAAGAAAAACAAATCAGAATATCCCTTTTCCTTCCCCCATACTGTATTCATAACCAGTCTTTCCACTCACTGGCCCAGATCCTGCACAGAGGAGAATTAGGCTGCAATCCTACGTATGCTCACCTGGGAGTAAGTCCCACTGAAATAAATAGGACTTACTTCTGAGTAGACAAGCATAGGATTGAGCTGTTATTTGTGTTCTTAGTGGACAACTGCACATATTCTTAGGGTTAAAAAACCAGAGACTTTTTTTAAAATGAAAACTGAACCTTCAGGGATCAGGAATATCATAGGAGGGGTGATTCCTGCAGCCCCAAGGCCAAACCCCACAGCTACAGTCTGGCAAGTCTGCAAGTCCCATAATGATGCAAAAATTGCTGGTTGTGCTGCCTATCTTAGTATTCCAGCGTCTCACCATACAAGGCTGCTCTCTCAGAAACCAGTATATAGCAGTTTTACCACCCCTGTGAACTATTGGTTAGCTACTTGAAGATCAGTGGCCTTCACTTGTGTAACTACTACTGATAAAGACAGCATAACAAGACACTTTCCAAATCAAAAGGCTGCAATTTGGTATCATTTGAGGAAAAGAAACACAAACAAGGCACACAAAGGCAAACCAATATACAAGTACCATAAAAGATCAGGGCTGGAAGTGACTCACTGCCCAATCCAATGCATGTCTACGCAGAAGCAAGTTCCATTGAGTTCAGTGGGACTTACTCCCAGGTAAGTGCATATCAGATTGCAGCCTAAGTATCATTTAGTCTCATCTTATGCCCTGGGGAAGGACATTCTATACCTACATCAGCCTCCAACAGAGGCCTTACGATACTTATCTTCAGCATAAGTGTTTTGTTGGATGAGAACTGAATGCTTCCACAGTCCAGACCCAACTAATCTTCCCTAAGCAGGGCTGGTTTCAGTATCAGGACTGAGTGGAGGAATATCTCTATTTTAAAGAGTGCCTCTGAGCACATGCAGAGTGCCATTCCTTCCCCAAATAACCACAGACAGTTCCCCCACCACACAGGATTAAAGAACAGAATTTCCAGGCCATACACCATGCTTTCACTTCAGCCATGTTCGAGTCCCAGCATCTCTCTTTTTTAGAAAGTGCTGTTTCTAATTTACCACCACTATTTAAAACTGACATTTTAAAGCTCCTTAAAACTTCTCCAGTTAAACAACCCTTGACTGGAAGATTTTAAAAAGTCATTTTATGCGACGACTATTTATGTCTACATACTTGAGGGACAACTGAACATCTTTTGCATGATCGTTCTGGGTGTTTGTGCCAGGAAAAAGCAAATGCAACATGACTTCTGCCTCTGTCCTTCAACACAAGCTTTTGGCTCCGTCTCAGTTTTTGAGACACTACGCTTATGATTGGATTAGAAAAAGACTTGATCCCAAGATTTGTGGGACTTGATAGGAAGCGGTTTGAGCATGAGACTGATACCAGTGCAGTAAGTGGCGGGGCCCTTCGTAACCAGCAACAAGGTCTGGGTAACCACTGCTATCTTCTTCAGCGGGGCTGTTCTATGACAGATCACCACATTTTTTTAAAAAAATGCAACCTCTACATTTCAGATTTTGATTAAAATTGATGTAGTGGATTATCTCACATGTCAAAGTCTTGATACATGATACTTTAATCACCTTTTAATTTTTATTTTAACTATTTTGTATTGAATTGCACTATATTGTTGTTGTTTTTAAAACCCTTCTCATACTGTAGACCCAAATTTTTTAAGCAATGTGGACTAAAGTCGCTTCTGGGGGTCCTCCAGGATTAGGGGGCCCTGAAACTTAAGCTTCATTAGTTTCATAGTAGATCCACCCCTGAGTGCAGTGCAGCACAATGAAGCGTAAATGTGAAAGAAAAAGAAGGCACCATGTGGCTCGACGATTTCCACAAGAGTCAGGTAAGCAGATGCTTAAGGTTTCAATTCTATGCACACCTATTTGAGAATTAAATATCACTGGCAACACAAAACATGCATTTGAATCAGGCCATAAAGTACCGGTACTTTAACTGGTTGTGCCTGTTCTGAGAAGTTCAACTTACCGTTATCATGATAAACAGCAGCTTTTGCTATTCTCTCAACAATATCCTTTTTTCTTCCTTCTGAAATATTTAGCAAACAAGCAGCTAAACGCATAGGTATTTGACTGAACGCCATTTTCACCCCTGAAACAAAAGAAAACATAATGGATGCTCCTTTTTTTCCAACATTCCACAGAACAGACACGAGATGTCTGTTGAAGTTCTCTAAGAGTGGAGCTGAACAACCTCTTTCTCCAACAAATGGTGGCGATTGTTTTCAGTCATTTCATCAGACACTAGGTTGTATGCAATACATTCTGGGTCGTGCAAAATGAACCCTGAAGTGCTGTTTTGAGTAGATTCTCAGTATAAGGGAAAAATGGGATGTTATTTTCCTTCAATAAAATGCTTTTCTCTTATTTAGTTGTGGTATGGTTGAACTGCCTTGGGCATTTGCCTCGGCATAGGATAAGGCGGGATATAAATTTTTTAAATAAATAAATAAACTGGCAACCATAGCAAAACCAGACTGGGAACGAGTCTGTCATGTGCCATTGCCCATGGGGCAAACGAAAGCCATTTTATCTTGACACGTCCTAAAAATAAGATGCAACCCACCAATCACCCTGGGCCTCATACAGCTGAATGGTAATTCTGAAATTCAACGTATCAAAGTAGCCCTTCAGGAGAAAGCAACGCACTTCGATATGTATTCGCTGCTGTCTTTCGGTTTAATACAGCCTCATACCCATCCCGAAATTAAAGGTATCAAAGCCTTTGATTGTGTGGATCACAACAAACTGTGGCAAATTCTTAAAGAGATGGGGGTACCAGACCACCTTACCTGTCTCCTGAGAAACCTGTATGCGGGTCAGGAAGCAACAGTTCGAACCGGCCATGGAACAACCAATTGGTTCAAAATTGGGAAGGGAGTACAGCAAGGCTGTATATTGTCACCCTGCTTATTTAACTTATATGCAGAGTACATTATGAGAAATGCAGGGCTGAATGAATCGCAAGCCGGAATCAAGATTGCCGGGAGAAATATCAACAACCTCAGATATGCAGACAATACCACCCTAATGGCAGAAAGTGAAGAAGAACTAAAGAGCCTCTTGATGAGAGTGAAAGAGAAGAGTGCAAAAGTTGGCTTGAAACTCAACATTAATAAAACTAAGATCATGGCATCTGGTCCCATCAATTCCTGGCAAATAGAAGGGGCAGAAATGGAAGCAGTAACAGATTTTACTTTTTTGGGTTCCAAGATCACTGCAGACGGAGACAGCAGCCATGAAATTAAAAGACGCTTACTCCTTGGAAGGAAAGCTATGGCAAACTTAGACAGCATAATAAAAAGCAGAGATATTACCATGCCAACAAAAGTTCACATAGTCAGGGCGATGGTGTTCCCAGTAGCAATGTATGGTTGCGAGAGTTGGACCATAAGGAAGGCTGAGCACCGAAGAATAGATGCTTTCAAACTGTGGTGCTGGAGAAGACTCCTGAGAGTCCCTTGGACTGCTAGGAGATCAAATCAGTCAATCCTAAATGAAATCAACCCTGACTGTTCCCTGGAAGGACAGGTACTGAGGCTGAAGCTCAACTATTTTGGCCACCTAATGCGAAGAGAGGACTCTCTGGAGAAGACTCTGATGCTGGGAAAGATTGAAGGCAAAAGGAGGGGAAGGCAAAGGATGAGATGGTTAGACAGCATCACCGATGCAACGAACATGAAAATGAGCGAACTCAGGACGATAGTGGAGGACAGGAAGACCTGGCGGGATGTGGTTCATCATCATGGGATCACGAAGGGTCGGACACGACTTAACGACTGAACAACAACAACAAAGGGTTACATAACATCCTCAAATCCGAATGAAGATAACTAACAGGGCTGCCTGCTTACAAAGTCTACTCAGTCGAGCAGTCTCAGTGCTTTTTGTTATTTACGAACTACAACGGCGCCGCCCTGTCTTCGAGTTACAACTC